>WBMV01000850.1:823644-1121613 GCA_013396655.1 Campylorhamphus procurvoides
GCCGATCCTGCCCTCCCAGGGGAGCTCCCGGGGCTTCGGCAGCGACACTGCCCGGCCGGGGCGCTGAGCTCGGCAGCGGGCGGCGGAGCCCGGCGGGGCTGGGGACGGCGGGGACAGACAGAGGGGACAGACAGCGGGGCGGGCACGGGTGCTGCGGCGGGGACAGCGGGTCACGCACCGGGAGAAGCAACTTCTAGAACCGGCACAGCGGGGCTTGNCTGGACCTTCGGGGGCTCGGCGCCCCGGGACCCTCGGGAGTTGCGCTCCCCGGGACCCTCGGGGCCGCGCTGCCGCTTGTCTGGACCTTCGGTGGGGCTGGGTCACGCTCCCCGGGGAGTCTCGGGGCCCTGCTCCCCGGGACACTCGGTGAGGCGGGGGTCCTGTCCCCGGGGACCCTCGGGGCCCCGGTGCCACTGCCCGGTGTCACTGTCGGGGCCCCGCACACCGGGGCCCCGCGGCCGCCGCCCCCCCCCCCCGTCNNAAGCGGACCCCGGAGCCGCGCCGGGTCCCGCCCAGCCCCGGGCTTGGGGACCCCCCGAGCAGCCCCGGGGGGCTCGGGGTCAGCGGGGGAGGCAGCGGCGGTGTGTTCCTGGAGGGGAGGGGGCTGCGGTGTCACCGCCACTCGGGGGGATGTGAGTCAAATCCGGGCCCGGGCCGGCTACGGCCGGGAAACCCAGCGGGTCAAACCGGCAAAGCTGCGGTCGGGGATGGTGAAAAGAGGTTGTTTATTCATGTGGTTACTGATTTTTCGTGCCTTTTGTTTGCGGTGCCCAGACCAGCTGGGGCTCCACATTCAAAGATGACTCAATCCTTTGCGCCTCTGCTCCGGCGGGGAAGCTGGGATGCGGTGGCGTGTTCCATGCTGCACGGCAGTGACGGCGCAGGGAAATGGTAGCGCCCTCCCCGTCAGCTGACAGTCTGCTTATCCCCATTCCCTTAAACCCAAATCTGCCACAGAGAGTGCGGTGTTCCTGCTCGGATGCTCAGCTGGGCTGTGCTGCCTTCCTTCTGCTCGTACCAGTGCACAACCAGCACACGGAGGGGTTGTAGGGCAGCCCACAGGGTGTGGTCCGTGGTGTCATTCTGCCATCCCACATCCTTGCCTCCCCTTGGGTGCTTCCAGGCTCTGAGTGAGTGCCTGTGCCCCAAAGAGCGACTGAAGGTGTGCCAATAGATTGCCCTGTGCCTGCAGCAGAGCACATGCTCCAGGTGTGATATGAAGGGTTTGTGACACCCTTGCATGCCTTGGATGCCTGTGTGAAGGAGCCTTTCTTGTTCAGAGAAATGCTGTCTCATTAGGAACCCCTCTCATCCATTTGTGACCATCAGGTCAACACTTGCCAAGGTGTCATTTGTCTCTCTCAGGGCAATGTGCCATGTTTGGAGTGTGTGGGTGTTCTTAATGCCTCACTATGTCTTCCTCTAACTTGTGTGCTAACTTGAGTAGCAGTGACCTACAGACGGCAGGTGGGGGGAGTAGGGGGAGAGGGGATGTCTGAGTGCATCATGTTTCATGAGGTTTGTACAATTTTCATTGATTTTCCACTGGATAAAACAGTCAAGGTCAGGCACTCAGGGACAGAGGGCTGCTCTATAAATGAGGTCATCGCTCCAGGATGCAGCCTGCCGTGCCAGACGGCAGCAGAGCACCACGCATCCTCTGCACCCAGCATGGCATAGAATAATGTCAGCTGCCTCCACTGTGATTGCCTGGCAGCTTGTGGTCAACTTGATGCACACACACTGTTCTTGTTTCCCATCACCAGTTCCACAACTGGTTTCACTGGCAGCTTTTTGGAGCAGGACTTGCAATCCCTTGCCAATGCCTTCAGCCACCCTGATGTCCTGCACCATAGGTATGCCGTGACCCTTCCCCACTCCTTCTTTGCTCCAAGAGACAGGAGCTGCTTCTTGAACAGGTCCGAGGTTGTTTGTGATCAACATAATGAGGCAAAACCGGCAGGAATACCATTTCAGGAGGAATTGCAGGGTCCAGTTGCCAGCCCAGATGCGTGGAAGCAGATGGGCAGAACCAGCCCATTGTATAGCAGCTGGGACACATCACACTGCCATGTGCACAACGAGGGCACTGGCAGCTTTGCTCATGGTGACTCCGACATGCAGCAGCGTGGCAGTGTGAGCAGCAGACATGAGGGGACCTACTGTGCACCTTGGCCAAGGGTTCTGCTTCAGCGACATGGCTCTTCCCCTGGAGCGAGACTGGTGGAAATTGAGGGGATGCAGGCTACAGGGATGTGGGGATGCAGGCTGTGGGATGCGAGGATGCGAGGATGTGGGGATGTGTGGATGAGGGGTGCGGGATGCGGGGATGTGGAGTGCGGGCATCTGGGATGAGAGGATGTGAGGATGCGGGGATGTGTGGGTGAGGGATGCGGGGATGAGGGATGCGGGATGCGAGCACTGCGGATGGGGCTGCGGGAGGCAGCTCTGCCGAGCGGGGCTGGGCTCGGTGCTGCCGTTGCCGCTGCTCCGTGCCGGCACTGACCTCTAGTGGTACCGGCACCGAGTGTGGACAGCGGTAAGGACAGCGCTACTGGCACCAGCACCGGTACGGGCAGCGCCCGTGTGGGTGGCACTGGAGCACGGTCCCGCCAGGCTGCAGCCCTGGTGGTGCCAGGGCTTCCTGCTGTGGCTGAGCTGACACCCCGCACCCCGCACCTGCTGCTGGGGCGGGGGTCGCGACCGTGCTGCCCTGAGAGGGGAAGGTGTGCTGTGCACCACGGCCTCGCTCTGCCCTCAGAGGTCTCTGAGTCTCGCTCTGACAGTGAGGTCTGGTTGATCCTGTCTTAGCCGAGATACCTGTCCCGGGAGGGCAGGTAAGGACGACAGGGATCACAGCGCTGCAATCAGCGGGCAGAGGCAGGCCCCGGGCAGCATCTGGGGCTGCTCCTGCCGACGCATCCCTCCTTCTGGGGCTGCCGGAGGAGCTGAGGGATGGAGCTTCTGCCTGCTGGATGAAGGCAGGTCCCCTCGGCCGTGACCAATTCCAGGACCAAACAGTTGATTCCCAATGGGATCTGCATCCCTTGTGCACTGAAGTTAAACCTGAGTTCTGTGCCCTTCCAGGCTGACTATGGGAGAGCTTTGAGATCAGCTTCCCTCTCCCCGTCCCAAGTTAATTATTAGGGGGATTTTTGCATTTAATTTAAAAATGATTTTAACTTCGCCTCAAATATTATTTTTTTCAGCCTAATTGAACCATAGTGTGTGTGTGTCTTCTAATTGCTTTGAAGATCCTAATGAGAAACTCCTTAAAGTCTAAAGGCTAAAAGCTGAAGGGTTTTAATAAATTTAACATTAGCTTAACATTTCCACTGGGACTGGAAAATATCTACTCATAAGGATATTTGCTTGAGCTAAGCAACACAATTAGTCCCTCCATGTTAGCATGACTGCCGTATGTGAACACTCCAAAATTTAATTTTTCTCATCATTTTAGTGGTTTTTTTTCAATTTTTCAAATGTTTTTAAATAAAAGCTGTTTTTATTTCTAAATCTCTGAGGTCTGCAAAGATCATTGTGTTGAAGCAGGGGTGAGTCAGCTCCTGGGCACCAGGAGCAGCAGGGTGAGTTTCAGTCTCTTCTCATCCCTCCCACTGCATCCCATCACTGCTCCCCTGCCCATGACCTCCTGCAGTGGGATGCAGGGGCTGGAGAGAAGCCGAGGCTGGAGGGAGGGTCAGTGAAGGGGCAGCCACAGCTCTACCCTGCTGAGGGGCAGCATGAGTGGTGGGAGCAGTGGGACCAGCTCAGTCATTCTCTTGGGGCTCTCTCTGTGGGTACAAACCTGAGGCTCAGCGGGGCCTTGCTGAGCAATGAGCCCAGTGCTGCCCAGTGACCAAACACGATGTACCAGTGATTTCCTGGCTACGATTTCAGCTGATGCACCCAGCTGAATGCCAAGGTGCTGGGCCCCCGAGGCAGAGCTGCTGCCAACTGCCCACCCGGTGCACAGACGTGGTCTCTCTGGGCAGGTTGTTCCATCCAGCCTTCAGCTCGTAACTTACAGGAGGTGAAAGCCCCTCTAGAGAGAGGGCAGGTCACTGTCCAGCTTCTGGAGAACCCCATCTGAATTCTCTTTCTGTGGTGCAGGCAAGGCACAGCCTCTCCAGCTGACACAGCAAAGCACCCTCTGCTCTCAAGCTGTGAAGAGGCACCAATGCCCTTCAGATGTGTTTGAACACAACAACAGCAGGACTCTAGAATTACCAGCAATAGGTATTTGCTTGAGTAATTAATGCCATTTGGTTTAACTGAAGTTGTTGGATTGTGGATGCAGCACCTGGGTTTGCTGAGCTGTGAAATTAAGTTCTCAAAGATCAGAAAAGTGAGGATTTAGCGCCAGGACACCACTTTTGAGAAACAGTTTTCAGTGTTACTTGAAGATCCTTGAAGTAACACTGTGCTCCTGGTTTGCTTCCTGAGTCCCCCCTCACGGTGCCCAGGGGCTCCTGGGGGAACCTCCAACTCAGGCAGGTTTTACCTTTGAATCTATGAGAGAATAGTTCTGCCAGTGCTGCCAAGTGGGTTGGGTGGGTGCTCTCACGTTGAGCAAGGACCAGGGTTGGGGTCTATTCCCCGGACTGCACAGGTGTGGCCCCCACTCACCCCTGCACTCTGGTTGTGAGAGATGAAGTGAGTGGGGGGCTTAGGGAGGGCCAGAATGGCAGGGGCTGGTTTCAGGGTTTCTTTCCCCCCGTGGCTGTTCCCGAGGCACTTTGGGATGCTCGACACAGACTTGCTCTGAGCGTTTGAAAGGCTGGGAAACGTACACTTCCCAGAAGTCCCGGGTGGGATCCAGCTGGTCGGTGGGGGACTTCGGGGTCCGCGTAGGGGTACCTGCGGCGTTGTGTGCTCTTCCCAGCCCCGCAGCCCTCCTGGCCGTCCCCTCGGGGCTGCCCCGGGGAGGGCCATTGCATAACCGCTTTACATAAGCGGGCAGGGCTGTGCGGCCCCCCCGCACCTGCCCGGGGCCGTGGCCCCCCCTCCCGTCCCGGGTTCCCCCCGGGCGCCGGAGGGGGCGGGAGCGCCGGAGCCGCCGCAGCCGGCTCAGCCCCAGGGCCGGTGCTGAGGAGCTGCCGCCGGCTCCGAGCGGGGTCTGCGGGCTCCCCCCGAGCCCGGCGGGACCCCCGGGATGGCCTCGGGCAAAGCGGCAGGGGAGCGGCGGTGGGAGCTGGTGCGCTGGTGAGTGCGGCGCGGTGCGGGGTGATCCCGGCAGGCTCGGGAAGGGAGACCCGACAGGGAGACCGGGAGGAGCTCAGTTTGTGAGGGGGTTTGGGCTTTGGTGTGGGGGGCGCTCCCAGCCCGGGAGAGGAGGGGAACCCCGGCGTGGGGAACCCCGGCGTGGGGAACCCCGGGTGGGGCTGGGGGGACACGGGATCTCGCTGTGGCGGGGCGTCCCGGGTGCGGGGGTTCCCGGCGGGGCGGCTGCTCCAGCTGTGGAGGGAACACCCGGGGGTGCAGGAAGGGCGATTGTTGGCTTTTGGGGTCCCGTAGAGGCAAAAGGGTCGGATCCCAAAGACTTCCTGCGCCTTGGACAGGGCCCTGCCCGCGCAGAGGGAAACGTGGGAGCGGCAGCGTGCCGGGAATGCCGGGGTCCCCCCCACCCCAGGGGAGTCCCCGCGACACGCGTGGGGTGCTGAGGCTGCTCCGAGCTCTGGCTTGCAGGGAACAGGGAGCTGGCGGTGCCCGGAGCAGCCGGGACGGGCTGACATTGGGAACAAGCTTTCTCTGTGTTCTTTTATGTTGAATTGTGCAGTTTGTGACGTCCGAAGCTTGTGACTTTTGAGCAGGGCGCTGCGGCGATGCCAAGCTCTGGCTGAGTGAGTCCGCGGGGATACTGATGGAAGAGCTGGGATGGGGCCCAGGCTGGTCTCGGCAGCTCCTGGGCGAGATCAGAGCCCGAGCCAGGCCGGGGCTGAGTGCCGGAGCCCCAGCTGTGGGTGGGAGCCCCGCAATCCAGGGCGAGTAGCCAGAGTGGGAGTCACTGAAGTTTGTTGGGTTTTTTTTCTCTCTCCCTTCTTCTCCCTTCTTGCAGCCAAGGACACTTTCTTCTTTGCACACTTAGATCCAAACTGTTATAGAAGCTGCTTGGCCTGGCCGTTCTGCATCTCCACTGCCTCACCCCCCCACTTCCCAAAGGACACCCTGGATTCCCTGCCTCTGCTCTGTACGGGGTTATCATATACCGGCACTTCAGGGAGCACTGGGACTGCACTGTGCTTGATTGCTTTTACCAAGAAAATTGGCAGGTCACTCTGTGCTGGGGATGCTTGAGAAGCCTTTCAGTTTCCTTTAGCTGCAGTAGGAGGTCCAGGTTCCTGCAGCCCTTGCTCCACAGGACCCCACAGCGCTGGGCTGGGCAGAGTGGGTTCAGGCAGGTGGCAGAGTTCAGCAGTAGAAAGTGGTTCATCAGGGCTGCATAGAGCTCATGGCACTGTGGTACATCCACTTTGCCCCATCAAGGTCCCATGGCTGGATCCCTGTACTTCTTGTTGTGAATGAACCTCCTGGAGCATCTGCACGCAGAGGAGAGGACATGAGCTTGCCCCCACCCTGGCTGAGGTTCATGAACACTGCAGCTGTGTGTGCATGTGTCTCCAACCAGTACCACAGTGGCTTTAAATTATTAATCTCTTGCTGATGAAATTTCATGTTCAGAGCAGGGTGTGTGAAGTGCAGCTGGCTGCTGGGATGGAGGCAGGCAGCAGGATTTTGTTCTAAAAGATGGGAACAACTGTGGTTACCAGACTTTTGCTCACTTGACAGAGAATCCGCGCTTCTCTAATCAAATTCATAACCATCAATTCATCACTTGAGTATTATTTGATAAGCCTCAACATGTGGCCTGCCATTTGAAGTGATGCTAAGAAAGGCATTAGCTTGGCCTTGGAACCAGAGATGGCCTGGGGACAGGGCTGGTGTGGAGGGGTGGGTTGCTACTGGGGGCACGCTGTGCCCCAGGGTGGTGTTAATGAACAGGGGGTGCTGTATCTCTGCCCCCTGGGGCTTTACAGGGGAATATCCTGTGAAGTTTTGGAAAGGTTTCTCTTTGCTTTATTGCACGTGACAGTTACGGGTGCTCATGGTCTGGTGCAGGGGGTTCCCTGTTTCTTGGGGGCCGTACAGGGGCTAGAGCTGGAGGTGGCCCCACAGATGCCCATCTGGAGGGTGCAGAGACAAGGGGGTCACTCTCAAGGAATGCCCTGCCCCAGCCACGGCCATATGTCTGGGGGAGCATCGGCTGATGGGCAGTGGGGGACAGGGATGGCGCAGGGATGCAGGCAGGCAGTCTGTAATGTCATTTTCTGCTCCCACTGAAGAACGTGGTGGTGTTGGCTTTGCAGCTCCAAGTGGCACTGCCGAGCCAGCCGCTCCCTCCCCGCAATCCAGTGCTAATGAATATTTCAGTCTCTCTGGATGTTATTTTTAGGTACGTGCGAGAAGGCCGCTTTCGCATTGAGGAGAGGACACTGACAGCTTTCCAGTGGCTCTACTCACCCCACCAGCACCGCATTGTCAGCCGGGCAGACCTGGGCTCTCCCAGCAGGTAAGGGGGACCAGTGGGTATGGGGATGGTGGGGGAGCACTGGCACATCACCTGCCAGTGCTGCTTGCTCTGTCACTAGCCTTCACAGTTTTGACATGAGCCACCTGAGCCCAGCCTGTCTGGGAGCCCTGTGGTACCTGAACATCTTGGGCTTTGCTTTAAAATAAAGTTCCAGGTACAGCAGTTGTACAAGAAGCTGCAAACGCCATGTTAATGCTGTTTGGCTTAAAGCAGTGAAAGGGATTTACTGCTTGTCGGCCCAAACTTTGCTTTTAAACTCCCCATGCTTTTGGTCAAGCACAAACCTGTCAAGGATCTGCTTTATGCATGCAGCACACTTGATATTTACTTAAAAACCAAATGGGAGCCAGGGCCCAGCTGTTACTGATCATTGGAAAATATCTATTCTGATATCCCGATTTTTTTCAGTGCTTAAATTCTCCCCTTGGGAGCTGCATCCCAGGCATGTGCCATGGCTCTCCCTGCTGATGCATATGCATCGCTGTCTGTTCCCATCCTGTGTTTGATGATAAAACACCATTAACATAAAAGCCTCGTGGGCCTCCAGACACACAGAGCACAGTGTCTGTTCTCCGGCCTGCAAAGTGCTCTGAAACATGCCGAGTCCCCGGGTGGCTGTGACACTAAAAGCTTTTCCCTCTCCATTTCAACAGCAGTTTTGCTTCAAGAGCCCTTAAAGCCTTGAAGTATTTATCTGCCCAGAACTGCATGGACAAGAACAGCAAGAGGGTGGCTGTGGAGGGAGGAGGTGCCCAAAAGGCTCAGCTTTCCAAGGGCAGGAAGGGCTGTGGGTGCTCTTCCTGCAGGGCAAGGAGTCTCTGGGTGTGCAGAGCCCCTGGAGCAGGGTGGGGAGGGAGAGAGGTGACAGCCACACCTGGAAGAGACTTCTAGGAGTGTAAGTGCCTGCTGTCCTCGGCAGGAGACATGGCATACATGCCTGCTGCTGCCAGCTGCTTCCCGTGACAGCAATTCCTCTGCCTGTCGCTGGAGAGGCTTTCCAGAAACTGAAATGACTGTGCTGGTTATTGATTTTTAACTAATTTTTGCAAATTGCTGTCAGAGGCTGTGTTAACCTCACCCCTGATGCACGTGTATCATTTGGCATGTGCAACTGAAATGCATGTAACATCATTTATAATTAATGTTAAGTGCTGTTGGGGTTAATTTCACTAGATTAATTTGATTTCCCAATGGGGTTAATTTCAGTGGATTTGTTTGATTTCCCAGAGGGATGGGAAGTTACCTGGAGCAGTCTGGAGAGGCTGTGGGATGCCAGTGGCCATTTATGAGTAGTACCTGCATCTGTCTTGTGGGGATAAAACGTTTGCCCACATTGGGGCTGTTGTGCAGGGCAGCCCAAAAGCAAACTGGCTCTGCAGGTCGCAGGTTTGCCAGGCTCTGGCTGTGCCAGCAGGCAGGAGGGCAGCCGTGGGGCACTGCCAGCGGCCGGGGAGGGATGCTGCCAGCCCTGCTGGGGCACAGAGCTGCTGTGGGCCAGTCCGCTTGCCCCATCCAGCTGCTGCTCCTTGGGATGGGAGTGAGGAGGGAGCCACGTCGAGGATAATCCACTGCAGACAGGGCAGGGCAGGGCGGCAGGAGCCGG
Source organism: Campylorhamphus procurvoides (assembly GCA_013396655.1). Taxonomy (NCBI): domain Eukaryota; kingdom Metazoa; phylum Chordata; class Aves; order Passeriformes; family Dendrocolaptidae; genus Campylorhamphus; species Campylorhamphus procurvoides. The sequence continues at coordinate 832,839 of WBMV01000850.1, forward strand.
CTCTGCCCCCGCAGCCTCGGTGCCCGTGCGCGCACCGCCCCGCACCGCCCCGCGCGGGGCCGGCACCGCCACCGCGGCGGGATCCGCAGGCGGCGAGCGGCACGCACGGGTGCGGNAACACAGAACCCGGGGGATGTGCGGGGACTTGGGGTCTGGTCCCGGGACCTGTATGCGGGGTGACGGCGAGGCGGCTGCCAGCGCTGCTCTTAAATATTGACCGATCAAGGGGGAGACTTGCACCAGTCCGTGCTGTCCCCGGGGGTCATGGCGGTGGGGCCCGGAGGGGGGTGGGGGGCTCGGTCCTGCCTCCCTCGGGCACGTCCTTGGCTGGGGAGCCCCAGGTGTTCATGCATAAAAAGGCTGTCTGAGCCTCCCTGCGCCCCCCACACCTGTCTGCTGGGGTGACCCTCCCCTGCACTGTCCCTGAGCGAGGCTGCGGCTCATCCCTGCCAGAGAAGCAGCACAATGTCTGCCTTTCCCTTCAACCTGCTCTTCCCCGCGGGCAGAGCACCGGTGCTCCCGTTAGGAAGCTCCACAGAGCCTGTGAGGGCTGTGTGAGATGTCGCCTGTGTCCCTGGTGAATGCAGGGTGTGAGATGGATCCTGCCAGGTGCTGCGGTTTTCTGTGTGCTCTGGGCTCTGCTGTTTCATTTAAAACTGCTTGTTGTTTTAGTAGCAGAAGGGACATAATATCTGTCCACACGGCACGACTTATTGAGGGTTGGAATCACGCCAAAGAGTCTAAATTCAGATCCAACATGCATCGTGATTGCAGGCATCAGGCTCGCGCTTGCACACACCACGTTTCGCAGATATTGTGTTCTCTGCTGCTGGTTCCTCCCCCAGGAGATGATAACCATAGCAGCCAAACTGCCTTTTTCTTTGCTTGTTTGTTTTATCATCCTTCATTCCCTTCATCCCTAAGCATGTCTGTATGGTAGCAGAGTCCTGGGTGCTGCTCAGAGGGTGCCTGTTCTGCTGCTGCCTGTTGTGTACCTGGTCAGATGCTCTGGATGTTGTTAGCAGCTGCTGTGGAAACAGGAACAGGACTTCAGCAGCTACAGGAGAAGAGACATTTTTTCCAGGAGCTAAAAACAGCTCATTCTCCCCAGACCTCTTTGCGATTTCATGGGGGTAGATGTATCCCTGCTTTGAGTTAACATCTGTCTCCAAGTTGGATGCCAAAACAGAAAGAGTGTTTCTTAACTCCAATTTGAATCTATACTGGCTCTTGCAAAAACGACCCAAAATGGTGGGAAAAATATAGGTGTTGTTGGCAAGAGGTAACAGGATTTAGAAAAGCTCAAGTACAAGCCCTGTGTGCCTTGTTTGCAACACTCAGAGGGAACCATGTGCAGGTTTAGCCTGCAATCGGAGTCCTGGCTGCTGAGGTTTGACCCTGCACCAGCATAGCTCAGCCTCGGGCAGCCACAGCTTCCCTGCCTGCTGCTGAGACCAGGGCACAGGGCAGGGCAGCAGCCCCTGTCAGAGGAAGGTGCAAGGCTATGCACCAGGTGCCCTGCTGCTGCAGGCCCCATAGAATTACAGAATGCTTTGGGTTGAAGGGACCTTAAAGATCAACTGGTTCCAATCCCCCTGCCACAGACAAGGACACCTTCCACAAGTCTTTACCATCTCATGTAATGTCTTCACAAATGTGCTGAGCCTCAGTTAGGTTTGGAATTGTTTTTTTTTTCTTCTTTCTGTTGTTCTTTTACTTCTGTTATTAGGAAACTGTTCCAGAGACTGTTTGTTTTGAAGATTATTAGAAACCTCCTAATTTCCAGCCAAAGCATGTTCAGGTCTCTCTCATTCCCATGCTTTCCTCCCGCCCCCACGTTTTCCCAGCCCTGGTTTTTAGTTTAAGCTGTTCTTTTTCTGTCTCTCCACAATTTCTTCATTGGCTGCAGTCACCCCCCCCCACTCCTCCCCTCCTCCGTGTTTGTTGTGCAAATTGCGCCAAATGCTCTCTGGTTCCTGACGAAGCTGCCAGTGCCTGCCTGCCTGCCACTGGGAAGGGGCTTTTGAGAGGTTTACCCCGACTCATCCTTCCTCCACCAGGGCCTGCGATGAGCTCTTGCTCCTCTGTGCAGTGAGGACTGGGGACTGTGGTGTGGGATGCGCAGTGGATGTGCAGGTAGCCATGGTGACAGTGCCCAGGGACCTGGCACTGGCATGGCAGCCGCTTGCCTGCCTGCAGCAAGGTGGGAACAGGAATGCCCGCCCTGTCTCTGGAGTATCCTGAGCATGGCACCCACGTGGGCATCGTATGGGGGCACAGAGGAACCTTCCTGCTGGATCTTGGAGAGGCACAGTGCATGTGGATGTGAGCCTCTGCTGCTCCCCTGAAGCATCCTCCCTTGGGCTCCACTTGCATGGGAAGGGGATGGTTGGAAGAGATGGGGAAAACAAGCACAGAAAATTTGTGTGCTTGAACAGGCTTTTCCTTGGGAGAGCCTCTCCAGGGAATTTCATGCCCTCACTAGCAAGGCAGGGCTCTAAAATGGGTGGACTTGAGAAAACAAACAACTCTGTATATTAAATTAACAATGGGTTGAGAATTCAATGAGCCTGTATGATGAGTTTCTGTGCAGGGCTTTGATGAGGCACAATTTGTGTCTCTGCAGCAAAGAGCTGGTCATGTGATGCTGAGACAAACCAGTGGGGTTTTGGGGGACACAAGCACCTGGTCAGTGCTGAGGAGTGGCTCAGCTCTCACCTGTTGCTTTCCTGGGTTCCCCTCCTCCATGCTGTGGTCCCCAGGATGTGGGGACCTCCTCGGTGCGGGGCAGTCCCTAGACTGCTGGGAATGTTGGTGGTGCCACACCTGGGTGTATGTATTCCTCTGTACCACTGTCTGAAGAGTGATGTTTTGCGGGCTGAGTGGTGGCTTCCTCCAGGATTTGTTTTTCAGCTGTTGTCATACAACTGAGCAGGAGGGATCAGGTTGCTTTGGATGTAGGGATGAGTCTGTGAGCCATCAGTGGTTCCTCAAGAATGTGAAAGAGGAGCTGGAGTGTGGTTTGCAGTGTGGGCTGTGCATGGCCCTGGTCTCAGGAAGCTCTCCCCAGCTTTCCTGTCCTTCAGCTGCAGCTCTCCTCTTGGGTGACATGCAGCATCCCCTCCCCAGCGTGGTGGCTGAGGGAGCCCTGTGATGGCCAGTGATTGCTGCTGACCTGAGGCTGCTGAGTGGTAAAGAGTCACCTTTGAGAACAAGCTGGGCTTTGTGGGAAGCTGCATTTAGGACGAGTTTCTCTTTTCACTTTAGCAGCACCATAAAGGGGAGAAAATAGTGTTAAAAATATTTCATGGACTGAGTCAGAGTTAATTCGGACACTGTTTTCCTTTGCTCTGATGATGTGCACAGTGTGTTCTTCCTGCCAAGACAAAATCTAATATTTCTGGGTACCCACAACCTTCCTTAGAATCATAATAGGAAGCTGAATGCCCTCAGAGTGCCGCAGGTGATATTAAAGCACTAATGATGCAATCAGTCTCCTAACCCAGGAACAAAGGGAAGGATTATGCTGCCCTTCCTGAGCACCATCCTGCTCTGAGGTGTCACCAGCAGTGTGGCAGCCCATTCCCAGTGGGCTGAGGCTGTTGACTGGGTTGGGTCAGAGTGATGGGATCCTGGTTCTGGCAGAGGTCCCTGAGAGATGTTAATTTAGACTGATACAGATGGTACTGAGGAGCTGTCCTCCCCCAGGGCTTTGTTCCCTAATTTTGGCTGCTCAGTTATGATTTGGCTGTGCAGGCTCTGAAAGGGGGAGGAGTTGTTTTCCCTTTTGTGTTTGAGCCCAACTGTGTGAAATACCTCGGGGGGGAAGAGGGGAAGTGAGAAAATGTCATTGCAGAGACTATTTCTGGATGCGGACCCAATGTAGGCGAGGTGGTGCTGGGCAGGTGGTGTCGTACCTGGGAGCAAGGGATGACGTGGTACCCGGGAGGGAGGGAGACAGGTGATCTCAGGGGAGTGGGAGTTGGGTCCTTGGTATGTTTTAAGTCTTTGCCTGGTACAAAAGCAGTTTGTCACCTGTATCTGTAGTGTCTGACATGGCCCTGGGGTGCTGCCAGATGTGTGCTGGAGAGCAGGCTTCCACCCTCTTCTGGGCACTGGTGCAGGGCAAGTTGGGTTTCCGTGGGGACTGCCCCACACCCTCTTGGGAGCAGAAAATGGAGATGTTTTCCTCTGGCCATACCAGACTCCTGCCCTTCAAAATCCTGGGGGAAGGTGTGCTTTAGCAGAGATGAGATATGAGGAAGAGCTGCTGGAGTGACTCTGACCTACTGACTGCAGCAACCTCCCAGCACAGGGGAGTTGGGCCCTGCCTTGCTGAAGGTGTCCCGTCCCCCCCCCACATTCCCTGCGTCCACATCACCTCTGGCAGCTACGAGTTCACACAAGGCTGAACTGGCAGAACAAGATATAGTAGCTGGTGCTGAGGGTGCTGCAAGGGCAAAAGTCTAAATGGAGAGCCGGACGTTTCTCTGGGACTCTCCAAGTTGTTCCTGATGTGGTGCCAGCTCATGTCAATGCTTCCCACGCCTGCTGTCACTCCCTGTCCCACATCTCCATGTGCAGGGCTGCACAGGAGTGCATGTGTTGGGTGTTATTCCAATGTGTGGCAGAGCCTGGCCATGCAGGAAGCTCGCTGCTCTTTATTTTCAGGCATGTTAATCGTGAGCAGCTCAGTAGAGCTGGACAGAAATCAGCTGGGATGAGTGTAAGCAAGATGAGACCTGGGGGAAGATGAAGAGAGAGGATAACGTCACACTGCTGTTGATGCAGAGCTTTGACATGGATCATGCAGGCCAGGAGCAAACGTGCTCTAAGCAAATGTCTGCTCCAGATGCTTCATGGTACCTGAATTATGACTGCAAAGCCTGCAGCATGTTCTTTTTTTTTTTTAAATAGTGTCCTTAAGAGCTCTAAAATGCAAAGAATTTCCATCATTTCATCCCTTTAAGGCTGTGGGCAGAAAAGTAGGAGTTGAAATAGCTGGATTTCAATCCAAGTTTTTTTTCTCTGGAGTTGAGTGATTTGTCTCTCCAGCTCCCTATACCCACTCCCCCCCTCCGCCCCTTTCTTTCACACATCAGACAGAATCCAAATGTCTCTCAATTTAAAGCTTTTTGGGTGCTTGGATGAAAGCATTGGGCTAGAGCTGCCTCAGTCCCTGGAGCCAGCAGTGGCTGGAGTGCTGGGGCAAGGGGATGCTGTGTGTCTGCACCAGACCTTGGTTTGGATCACCGGGGTAGGAGGTGAGTGTTCTGTAGCTGACCTGGTCGGACCTTGGTGGTCAGAGGCTTTTGCTGGCCTTTGAGCTGCTGCAGCTCTGGGACATGAGCTCTGGGCTTCTGGATCCCATGAGCATCGTGGATGATGGGTGGCCGAGCAGCTTGTCTCCTCCTGGCTGTGGTGCCAGGCTTTGCTCCAATGTCCCACTGTGGCCTTGGGAAAGGGCAGCTCCCCCGGCCCCTCAATTGCTGAGGGTTGCTTTGACTGGTGGAGGGTGATACCCCAGTGTAGCCCAGCCCTGAGTGGGTGCAGGTGGGCACTCGTGGCTAGTCTGGGGAGGTGGAAGATGAGAGGATACATGGGCACCATCCCCACCCCTCAAACTGGGCTTACCTCCCCACCTCTCTGCTGTGCCCTGCAAAGCCCAAAGCCTGGTGCAGGGAACAGCATCTGTTTTCTTCAGATTTAAGATGGATTTGAGCTCATACCCAGCTAGAGGTCAGCATTTCCATTTCCATGGGATTTCTGAAGCCTGGCTGTTAAAGGATTGGGAGTTTGGGTGGTGGTCAGGCTGTAGATGCCACTTCAGCTTTACAGAGCTGCTGGGGAGCTAGAGGAGGGCAGGCAGCTGCAGGCAGCTGTGTGGGAACTGTTGAGAGATGGCTTGCTGGGCTCTAGGGCAGTGGGATCTGTTTGCCGTGAGAGATGAGGTGATGGGGTTTTTGCTTACTGAGGTTTGATGCCTTTAGTAGGATGTCCCCTGAGGGGCACGGGAAGGGTGGGTGGAGGTTCCCCCTGTCGTGGAGCCAGCCTCATGCCGTGACCTCAGCCCTAACATTTTGGGGACAGAGAGGAAGAGGCGGATCACCACACTGCCACCAGTGACCCTCTGGATCGGGCCTTGGTCTCTGGGGCAGCCCCAGGGCATGATGTTTGTAGGTGACACCATGTCTGTGGCTCAGCCCTGCTGCCCACACAGCACTGCCAGTGGCTCCTGCCATTAGGAGAAATACGATATTTGCAGTGTGAGGTTGCGAAAAGCCTGTGGCCACGAAAAGAAAAGGAAATGACTTTTTTTTGTGGTGGTGGTTGTGTGTGTGTGTGCATGCGCTGCTGCACTGGGTGCAGCTGACCGGGAGGTGCTGGGGTCCCCCCGTGCCCCAGCACAGAGCCCTGACACCAGCAGGAAGCGCCACCGTGGCTGTCCCCTGCACGACTGGCACACGGGTACCACTGCCCCATCACTGCTGCCCCCGTGGCCACAGTGCCCAGGCAGAAGTGAGCCACCACCATGTTCCAGAGGAAGCGCAGCGTCTCCTTCGGCGGATACGGCTGGTGGGTGCCTTCCCTTTCCCTCCCTCCCTCACTGCTGGGAGCCATGTGAGGAGCTTTTCTTCCCTCTGTGGCTTCAAAGGAGGAAGCACCATGCGCTGCAGTACGGTGCCCTCATGGCAGAGCCCTTCCCACAGCACTGTGCCAACCGGAGCATTTGGGTGTTGGGAAGGATCTTTTTCCCCCTGTGCCTGCAGGAAGCCCGGCACAGCTTCAACCCAGCAAAGCCTTGTGAGCCCTGCAAGTGCCAGGCAGTGAGGGCACCTCCCTGGGAGCTCGTGGTGGGCACATCATCTGCAGGAGCTTCTGTGCCCTTGCCCCTTTCTCTTGCTGCTGAACCCCTGCTACCCGCTCCTCCTGTGCCTGGGCAGCGATGCTTACAGCCACCTCTGGCATGCAGAGGTATGCAATGAGGTCCCACCTGGTGCATGGCAGGTTCCCAACACCCCTGGCACCTCTGTGAGTCACCCCTTCTCTGTCTGTCCTCAGCAGAGCACCCTGAGTTCAGCAGGACTATTTGCTCCTGTCCCTTCCCTCCAGGAGGTCTTGATCTGTAGGGAAACAGCTTGAGAAAATGGCACTGTTCTCTCTCTGCCCTCCCTCCAGGTCCCCTCTCCAAGGTGTTTTATGCCCATTCCAAGTTTGTGCTGTGTGGTTGTGATCCAGCCGTGGGAACCGATGGCCCAGTTGGTGACGCTGTGATGGTGTTGGGTGTTTGGGGCAGAGAGTTGTTCTGCAAGAGGTGTCGGGGCCAGGGCTGGGCAATGGAAGCCCCAGGGCTTTGAGGGGAAATGTGATGCCATGGGGTTGGAGCTGCTTGAGACCGGCTGGGGGAAACGCTGAGTAACTGCGAGGGCTGCGGGAGGGCAGACGGTGCACCGAGGCTTTCAGCAGAGTCCCCTGGGACAGAGCACACGCCTCGCTGAAGCCAAGCGAGCTGCCTTGGCTGGATTGTGGGGTTTTTTGCATACAAACGAGAAGGGAGCACTTGGATAAACTTCTGTACAAATAAGTTTTGCGAAACGTGGGCTCATTTTGTAAGCAAAACGCAGCTCTTGGGCAGCTCTGCGGCACAGTGTCTGTTGGGAGCAGTGGTTCTGGGACTGGGGCATCCCAGGAGTTTCCCACTGCAGTGGAGCAGGGCCGTGTCGCCGCCTTGGCAGAGGGGTTCAAGGGCCAGTTGGGCTTTACTCTGTTGTTTTTCTGCTGTGCTTTGGCGGTTGCAGGAAAGTGACAACCACGATGTGGAGAGTCACTCGGAAAATTGTGAGAGGGGGGTCTGTGTCGGCTCCTGGAGGGGCTGCACTGCCTGTTGGTTGCTGTGCCAGCTGCTGGCCGGGCTGTGCCCCTATCACAGTCCGGGCTGGGGGGAACGGGGCATGGGCTGTCCTTTACCAGCATTGGTGTCTGCATGGGGAGAGATACAGGCTGGAGGTGCAGGGGGAGGACCCTCATTCTGCATGTGCTGGTCCATGGGGTCGGTGCCCATCTGCCCGCGTCCTTGGGGCTCCCGTGCGCATCCAGGAGAGCCCTTCCCTCGGCGTTTACGGGAAGAAAAAGGGAGTCGCTACAGCCCTGTACCTGCACCTGCATCTTCTCACGGTCCCGGCCGACCCACCCTTCCTGTGTGGCCGTGTGTGAGATGGCCGGGCACACCCAGCCGCCGCTCGCTGTGGCTGCACTTGCTATTTCCAACCTCTGCTGGGCTAGAAATGGGGTTTTCTTTCCTCTCTATCCGGGTGCATCTGCTGCAGGCGAGGTCCCGGAGCAGCCTGCTTGTCCTGAGGGGCAGATGCGGTGTCCTTACTTGTGTCCTCAGCTCGGTTGTAGGGATGCACATGGCCAGCAAAGCCATGGGGAGTGCTGCCCCGGGACTCGGTGCTGCCCCGGGCCGGGCAGTCCCAGGGCTGTACCAGTGCACAGGGACTTCGTGTTTCACTTTTCCTCCTTGGGAGTGGAGCAGGGCAGGGCAGTCAAACGGCTCTCAGAGTCATAATGCCGCTGCGGTTTCCCGGGCAGAGGAGTTTCCTGTGTGTTTCTTTTTCTTTCCCCCCTTCTCTCTCTAAGAGGTCAAATAACAACTGGTTTTTCTTCCCATGTTTCTGGATGGAGCCACTTGTGCAGCCCCTACTCGGGCACAGGTCCCACAGGAGCTGCCCCAGCCACCCATTGTCCCCGAGCTCCTTTGCACCTGCCACCAAGTTTTGGAACAGCACATTCTGGTGTTCAACCTGATTTAATGATCAACAAGGTCTGGGCAGGCTTGTTAGGTATTAAGTGACAATAGCGGGTGCCCTGGGTCTATTTTTAGGAGCAGCAGCGTGCTGGCTCTCCAGGACGCGGAGCATGGGAGCTGCTGTTTGGGGAAATGCCTGGAATGGAGCTCCTGTGGCTGTGGGGTTTTGGGAGTGTGATGGTGGTGCAACAGAGGGACCCTGGGAAGGGTGATGGTGCCTCTTCCCCCGTCCCTGTGAGGCTCAGCCTGTGGCATGACGTGCTGGGGACCCAGCCCTGCTGTGTCACCTGCGGGTGCAGCCGCCTCTTGACAGCAGAGCCCAGCTGTGGGGAGGTGAAGGTAAAGCTGCGAGCGGAGGGGAAACTGTGTTTCTGTGGCTCTGCTGTGTCCTTTGTGATCACAGCACAAAACAAGAGGGAGCTGGGGGTGCGCTTTTTGCTGTTTGGTCTCTTTTGAGATTGATTCCATGGCAGATAATAGATTATTTGCAATGGCTGCCAAAAGACATTGTTTTGCATTTCAAGACATTACTATGATTTGCATTAATTAATATTAATATGACTATAACCGTAATGATTCTGTGGAGATGGGTACTTGTTAACGGTGACAAGGAAATGAGTGAATCAACTGGGGCTCCTGGTCCCATGTGAGCCAGCTGGGGCTGGGAGTGATGGGGCAACTCTGTCTGCCCCAGGCAGTCTCATATTTGTGGGGTTTGGTGGGATCTTCCCTGTGTGTCAGGGCTGTCATAGGTCCATCATGTGTAAATACATGTTTTATGGGAGCTGTGCTTTGGAGATAGCCAGGATACAGCTGTGTCCTCCTCTCCTGCCCAGCTCACCTTTGGCATTCCAGGTGGGGAGGCAGCAGTTCTGCACTGGTCATCACCAGGAAAGAACTGGGGTCGTTTTGTCTTGCTTGCTGCCAGGCTTCACTTGGGGTTAAATTTTGGCTGAATTTGTTTTCTGATGAAGTCTTTGTGTGGGGATTGTTGTGGCAGCCTCCCACCTCCAAATGTTTGCAGCCCTCAGTAATGCCCTCTTCTGCTCTCTCCCCAGGATTGACAAGACAATGCTGGCCAGCCTGAAGATCAAGTGAGTACCTGACTCTTCTCTTGCATAGTGATTTCCTGGTGCAGTGTGTGATGCTGGGAGCTAGCTCTGTGTGTGGAGGATGATTTCCCAGGAGGTGGGTTCCAGCTGGTGCAGTGGAGTCCAGCCATGTCCACCCATTCCAGGGCGTATGCTTGTGCATGTCCCATAGCCTGTTCTACTGAAAGTGCAAGGTGAATCAGGTACTGGGAGATTATAACAAATACCATGACATGATTGCTATGAGATCAGTGGGATGAGACATGCACTGGCCAACTCACAGAGCACCCACCTGCCTTGGGTGTAGTGGAGGTGGCAATCAGCAGGACGAGCTGGCACCAAGCTTGTGGGTGTAAATGCTGTGAAGTCTGAAGGTTTCATATGTCTTGTGGTCTTGCAGTCTGGAGAGGGGGTGGGTGTCAGTGGGAGAGCGAGTGCCTGTGACCCAGCTCCTCTCCCGTGCTGCTGGGGCACTCTGAGCACTACTCTGGAGAGGGTAGAGATGTTGCTGGGGCCCCAAGGGCCTGTGGACTGGCAGTGTTTCTTGGTGGGTCCATCTCAGATTTGCCACAGACTTGTTGGACATTGGTGGTGTGGACTGTGGCACTCTGGCAAGGGAGTTTCTGGGCCAGGTCCTGCATTTTGATGGAGCAAGGCATGTGGGGTCACTGCCCCTGCTGGGAAATGTCATCGGCTGATGGGAAAGAGCAGGTGAGGAAGGTCTGGGAATAGTGACACTGATGCTGTCTCCTCCCCCAGCACTTGTGGCTGTTTGGGACCTGCTTCCTGTTCCCACCAGCTTTGTCCTCCCAGCTGCATGTCTGGGACACCAATCCCTTCCCTCCCACTGGGGCGCATTCTTCTCTCTTCGGGATTCTGGATAATCTCCCTGGATCAGGAGTTCTCCATTCCGATCACATGGGCGGCTCCAGCACTATCAGCTTCACCCTGTGCTGATACAGAAATATTCTGCCCAAGTCTCCCCCGGGCTCCGGGCAATGCGTAGGGTGACGGCTCATGCGGTTTCCCTCTATAATCATTACTTGTGCAAATTATTCATGAATGGAAAGGTATCTGGAAAGCCTGGGGGAGCTGCTGCCTCAACGAGCCGGCAAATGCCCGTTGTAAATGGCACAGCAGAATCATTGGTGCTACGCTCATTGCTCAGGTTGTGCTGAACTAATGAGAAGCTTAAATCAATGTTTACTGCTTTGGAGAGTGGAGGGAATTCTCTGCAGACTTTCCTTTTCCTGTGAAGCCAAGAAGGACACTGCTTCTTGTGTTCTGCCATACACTGTGCCCTGATTTTTTTTTTCCAGGGCTGGTGCAGCAGTTCTGCTGCAGAAACCTCATGTACCCTCCTCTCCCCCCTGTGCCAGGCAACTAGTGTCACACTTGGAACATTGTGCCAGTGCTGTGAGCGTGCTGCCACACTCCTGCCTGGGTAGGTGAGGGTCTGGCTCCACATTTCTCTCTCCTCTGCCCGCTTCTGTCCTGGCCAGTGGAGAGTTTCCTCAGAGCTCTTGATGAACATCCATTGCTCTTTGCAGTTAATGCTTCCCACAGTCCTGTAATGCTTCTGGTCTGTGGGCAGGTTGCTTCATTAAGTGGTTCTGTAGTTGGGGCCCAGCCATGTTTCATATTTGTAAAAGCTTTTAAAATTATAAAAATATAATAAAGTTTTGGTTTTCTAGCGCCCTCTTGTTACTGCTGCATCCTCTGGCTGAGTGTCCTGGCTTAACCCACAGTATGGAGACACCAGGCACAGGCAGTTTTCTTTCTCTGTATAAGTTATTAACAAAAATCTGAGCTGCTTTCCACATGCCCTGGGAGCACCTCAGGGGCCTCACGCTGCTGCAAACATCAACAGTGACTTGCAGAAACATGGCAGGGGGTTACCAGTGTGCAGTGGTGGATGTGGCCCCTCAGATCTGGTGTTTGGGGGAATGGAGCATGGCAGCAGGAGGGCTGAGCAAGGCACCAGGATGCAGGGCAATCCCTGCCTGTCCTCCATCAGGATAAACTCATCCACACAGGGTCAGGATAAACTCGCCCACGCAGGTGGCACCAGAGCATCAAAGCAGTTTTCCCTTTGCCTGTCTCTCCTTTTTCTTCTTCAGTTCGGGTTTCATTTGTTCCTATGGTAACCATGAATGTGTCTGAGGGACTGGACAGCATGAGCAGACACTGTGAAGTGGGAGGTGATGGGTGGAGAGCCCTGGCGTCATGGGCAGGGGCTTGGCTGACCCCTCCAGTGACGCCTGCTGACTGAGGTACCAGTGCTGCATTTGGGCAGGGAAGGTGCTGCAGGAGACTCCAGCATCCCTGAGCAGGTGCTACTGAATGGCTGTGCTCGCTGCTTGGCCTCTGAAACACCCAGGAAGCTCTGGTGAGTTTGGGTTTGGCTCTTCCCCCGGGAGCTGTGCTGTGGCCATGCCTGCCAGGCAGAGGAGCCTGAGAGCTTAGGCACCCAGCCAGGAGCTGGCATGCCCTGTCCCACCACTTGGGTTTGAGCATGCCCTGGCCACGGACCAGCCCTGGCTCTGGAATCCACTGTCCTGGGGCAGGAGGGAGCTGAACCTCTGGCTGTCAAAGGGAGAGCCGTGGGCTGCTCTGGGGAGATGGGACACGGTCCGCTCTTCATGTGGCCAGGGGGTGTTCTGGGGTAGCCTCACAAAGCCTAAAGACAGCCTGTGGGGGATGGAGAGTCTAGGAAAGGGCTTGGGAATACCCTGTTTCCTGGTTTTCAGGGTACATGTCCCCAGCAATTGCAGCAGCTGAGAGCCACTGGGACTGGGGCCAGCCCCAGGGAGCTGAGGGATGGAGACTGAGGCACTTGGGCAGTAAATGGGACTTGGAAGTGCAGACCCCGGATTTTAGTTTGGAGCAATCCCATTGTAATTTTGCTGTTACACTTGTTTATGCCTTATGCACTTCATGTGAAAGCATGGTGGGCAGCTGCATCCCCTGGGCTGGCAAAAGGGGCATCATATCCAGAAGCCACCCCCCAGCCTTGGATTGGTGATGGTGGTGTTTTCTTGTGTCACATGAAGTCTCTGCAGAGAGTTTGCAGAGTTCTCCTAGGGGAACAGCCCCATGCAGACCTTGTCAAACATGGGGAGTTTCAGGTCAGCTTGTGCTGCCAGGAAGGGAAGAGCTGAGCCAGATGGCAGCTAAGCCACTTTCCAAGTGGGAAGGTCACCCTGGAGGGAAACATCAGCCCTGCAAAAGATCTTTGCATGTCAAACACCAGTCCTGGCTGGGTGAGCCAGCCAGGTGGGTTTGTTTGCCTCTCACAGCTGCCCTGCACTGAGGCCAGGCAGCCCAGCAAATGCAGGGGTTCCCATGGGAGCAGGCAGGGACCCCTGAGCCCCCTTGGCCTTGGGAAATCCTTGTACTGGGGATGCTGGAGGTGGGAAAGTGCAATGGGGTCAAAAGCATGGGGGCCTTCCTCTGATGAGGATGAACCCATGGGTACCTTCCTCCTCCTCCCTGGAACAAGCTGGCAGAGTGGTGTCCTGCAGGGGGGTCACTAGCCTCTGCTTGCTGATATCTCCTCAGCCTCTGCGCTCCGGTTATTTGCTTGTTGATATTGGTGGGATGTACTGAGAAACCATGGAGCATTTAACATAAAAGAATCAGTAAAAAAATTCCCTCCTTCAGGCAAAAAGTCACCTCTTCCTTGAGCCTTATAAAGCAAAAATAGCACCGAAATAATCATGTCTCTATGGAATGGAGGAGCCATGTACAGCAATTACTGGGAGTCAGCGTGTGTGCAGTCAGAACTCACATGAAAGAGCATGTGATGCTCCTCTGCTGATGGGAGCAGGAGGATGAAGGTGGGAAGAGTTGAAAGATTTACTTGACCTTCGTAAAACGAGCTGTGTCCAGGCTCGAGACTCTTTAATATTTGATGGGCCGGAGCTGAGTTAATGGGAAGATGTGGGAATGATTTAGCTTCTTGGCGGTGGCTGCACTGACTATTGCACTAATCTTGGAGGTTTGCACTTGGGTCCTGTGAGGACAAGGTCTGGCGAGCAGATTGCATCTAAGTAAATTCCTTTGACTTATTAGCACTTTACAAATGGATAATTACATGCAAATATATGTTTTGCAATTATACTTAGCTGGAGGAGCACATGCAAAGGAAAGGCTGTCAAAACTATGGCAGCACACAGGGAGGCAGACAGGCTTCCATCTCCCGTGCTTTGGAGCTGCTAAGCCTGGAGCCGGCCCAGTTGAAATCCCAACAGTGATCCCCACCTGCTGACATGCCTAGGGATGGTTACCCCAGCTCTAGAGCCTGGTGGGACCCCCAGCAGTGACCCCCTCCTGCCAGTGTGCCTGGGGATGGTTATGTCAGCTCTACTGAGGAAATGCCAGGGAAGGGCTGAGCATGTGGGGCTGGGATGTGAGGGGTGCCCTGGGATTTGGAGTGAACTTTAAACCCTGTTAAAACCAGTGCTGAGCTGGAGGGACAGAATGAGGCCAGGCTGAGTCTCTCAATGGGTCTGAGCTGGGTGGGTGTTAGTCAGGCACCCAGTGGAGTACAGGGCCATGGCAGCTTGAAGGTTCACGGCCAGGCAAAACGAATCCATGCGTTGGCAGTGGGTCTCATGCTGGGTCCATGATGGGTCCATGCTGGGATGAAGCCCCTCACAGTGCCAAGAAACTGTGGGCATGTGGCCAGGGATGGTGACAGGTCCCTGCTGCTGCCGCAGGCACTGTCTGCCACTGTCCTCGCTCGCCGTCTGCTGCCCGGGTTGCCTGTTGGGAAGGTGGAAGGGCACAGTCCATCCTGCCCCAACCAGCCGCGGGACTGGCAGGGGATTTACAAAATCCAGCCAGTCCCACGTCTCCCTGCTATCTCTGGTGAGCAGGCAAGAGCGCTTCCCTCTTCGTGGAAGGGTGGTTATCATCCTGGCTGCTTGCAGACACCCTGCCCTGCACCCACACAGCATCCTCCCATCACGTCCCACAGCCTGCTTGGGACAGAGGAAACTTTCCCAGGAGGAGGAAGGTGCTGTCAGCTTTGAAGACTTGCAGTGTTTCAGCCATTTAATCTGGTAAGCCTTAGCTATATAAAATTCCAGGGTGGGGAAGTGGGTGCAGGCACAGCTCCACTGATGCTCCCTGTCGGTATTTGACTCTGTGCTTTCCTTAGTGGCTCGCTGGATATATTTGGGTTTATGGGAGGCTTTATTCCTGCAGAAAGCCCAGTTATGGAGCAGGAGCAGTGGGCTGGGATCTGGCGATGCAAGTGCTGCTTCTTGGTGACGTTGGAGGTGGCGCAGCGGCGCGTTCTTGTGTGTGCCGCCCCGTCCATATGTTAAAATGTTGTTGTTGCTGTTAGACAGCCTTCCCATATTTAAAGCTAGATTATCCACAATTACATCTGCCCAGAGGACTGAGCAGCCCCACGTGGGTCTATTTTTAGCTCTGTCTCAGAACTAATAAACTGTGATGGTTTATACATCTTTGCTTCTGCCATATTTACAGCCTGTCAGGCTGGGAGCTGTTTGCAGACAGTTGGAGAGCGGCTGCTCAGAGAACAACAGCCTTCTGAGGGCAAATATTGAGGGCAAATATTGTTGTGAGCCATGATGGCCCTGGAGATTGAAGTCCTGTCTGCCTGCAGGTTCACTCCCGTGTGTCCGGGATGCTGGAGGATGGGGCTGTCTGCAAGAGTCACAAGCCTCACCCACGAAGGGTTTGGAGAGGCTCCTGCCCTACTCGGCGTGCCCTTGGCTATGGCTGTGTGCCCACTGACTCCCCTCAGCCATGGCCATGTGCCTGCTCGCCACTGGGGTGCGATTTGGGCAGTGTGAGCAGCCCCGACTCTGCTGAGCTGAGGAGCCTGGAGCAGGGCAGGCAGTGCCGGCGTGGCTGTGCAGGCACTCTGCCAAAGCCCGTGGTTTGTTCCTGATGATAATTTTGTTAATTACTGTACCGCTCCCGCTGGCTGTCACTTCTCCTGTGAGTCGGCAGGGTCCTGGCCTCCTGCTGCCATCCAGTGCTGGTGAGCCCCATGGTTTGGCCGGGATAGGCAGCTGCTGGCACCCAGCAGCATTCCCGTGCCATGGGAAAGTTTGGTGCTAGCAGGGCCTGTGGACCTGGCCTGTAAATGTCCTTTTCCATCTCTGCTGTTTTATTTCTGGTGGGGCTTGCGATGCTGGATTTGCACTTGGTGAGCAAACACAGGCATTGGAGCCACACAATATTCAAGGAACTCACATCTTCCACAGCCTGTTGTAAAAACATAGCTCATCTCAGGCTCCCACCCAGGAGAGATGTAGAGGCTTGACAGGTACTTGAATAGGTCAGAGCTACATTTTGAGTCTCTGTGAAGTCTAAAAGGTCAGTCCTTTCAGGCACTGTCCCATCTCATTCCTCTCAAATGTTACTGGTGTCACACCAGGGACCACGACAGCTCCTTCTTTCTACAAACAGTGTGGTGTTAATCCTCTCCAGTTTAGAATGCAGAGTGCACTTCCCAAAATCCCAACATGCTGATCCGGATCTCTTGTTCCTGATCACTGATGAGGTTGCACACCATGAAGTGATTTGATGAAGACAGTGGGTTTGCAGCTAAAAACTTCATTTTTCCATCTCTTTTGATCTGGAGCAAGAGGCAAGGAAAAAAGCTGTGGAGCAACAGAAACCCCTTTCTGAGTGTGATTGACTTCAGCACGTTCCCTGTAGTATGGATGTGTCAGAGATAATAGCCATGTTTTAGCTACACAAATTATATGTCTTTTAATGCTCTCACATCAAACAGGGTGTCTGAGGGAGGCGGATAATTGAGATGGTGTCTTCTCCTGGGGGAGTTGCTGGGACCCAGGCACTGCTGCTCCAGCTTCCACCTCCTACGGCCCTGGGATGTGTTCCTGCATGTGCTGATGAGCCCCCTTGTTGCTCACCACGGCTGCTCACCCCACCCAGCGTGTCTGGAAGTAGAAGGTGTTTCTCCCTACATGGCACCCATGCACGGTGGACCAAGGGTTGCCACTGTGGCAGTGGAGACTCAGGAGAGGGAGCAACAGTGGAGCTGCTCAGATTAGAGAGGCCCAGGCACGTGCTCTGCTCAGCTGGTCTACTCTTCATGTAATTATGATTAGCACTTTTCTGGAGCAGGAGCAGCCCTCTGGAGCCAGCTGCGAGTCCAGCATTGCCACCAGGACCTGTCTTTGCAGCCACCAGCTCTCCTGCTTGCTCTGCTCATGTGAGGACCCACTGCAGCCTATCTGTGCCAGACCCCTGCACAGCACCATTGTGGCCAGCACTTCCATGGCTCCTGGGGCCAGCTTAACAAAACCTGAGCCTGGGTTTCAGCTGTGCAGCCTCAGACTGTTGCCACTGTGCAGCATCCCATGCTGTCACTGAGTGCTTTGGGATGTTTGTTCTGAGACTGGCTCTCAAAGAGATGGGGCTGAGGTGGTGGCTTTCTTCAACAGCAGGATTCAGAGACACAGGTCAGCATCACCTGTAGCAGCCAGCCCCTCACCTCTCCCAGCATTCCTCTTCTTGTGGCTGCTAAGAGCCCATGCAGGGCAGAGGGCAGCTTTTCCTGGAATGCTGGTCTCAGTGAGCAGTGCCTGGGAGCCTGAACCTCCTGCCTGAGCCCACTCTGCTCCTCCCTGCCTCTGTCTGGGGCCACCCCCTGCTCCCACATCCCTTGCAACATCCTTGGGAAGGGCATTGCTTGATTGAAGTTAAAGTCCTGAGCTTCCCGGCTGCATTCTGATGATGATTGATTGGAATAATGGTTTCAGGGATGGCCTTTGCTCTGCATGGGGAGTGAAGGAAGGACCAGGGGCTGAGCAGGGTGCTGGTGGTGCTGGAAGCATCAGGCAACTGGTGCATGTTAGTGGCTGTGCATCCCAAATCTGGCTTTATTAGTGATGCTAATGATGAAGGGTGACATTTAATTCACTGATTTACTAGTAAAATTAAGAGGATCTGCTCATGGTGTAGAGACTAATTTCCTCTTCTGATTTGATCTAATTTAATTGGATGCTGAAATCTTGGAGCTCATCTCTTCAGGAAGCCTGTGTTCACAGGGAGAAATACCCCAAATTATCAGGAACACAATTTCCATGTAACTGTGCTGCTGTCATAGCCACGACTACTTTGTTCTTGTTATACTATCGGAAATGATGCAGTTCCCTGAGGGAACTGCTGATGCTGCTCCCAATTGCTGTCATGCAGCCACACTGCTGGGCAGCGAGAGCCCAAAGGTGCCTCACTCAGGCTGTTGGAATTGTGAGATAGTGTTTGGCTCATAGCCAAATGGCACACGGTGGACTGAAGTGGAGTGTGTAGGAGACTCCATGTACCCACAGCTTGCTTTGTTTTCCTTGATAAATGAGTCTTGGAAAACCACCCGCTATTCATGTGTTGATCGCATGGTCAGTGTTCCAGGCTCCTGTCACTGATGCTCCTGGGTCACTGCTCCTCAGTGGTTTTCTTGGAGGAGTTCTTGGCCTGGCTTTGGCTCAGGCCTTACCTGCTTTGGAGCTGGTACCAAAGTGTTGCTGGTCTGGTTGAGTGTGTCCATCATATGCAGTGCTTGGCATTGCCTGCACACTCTGCAGCCATCAGCCTTTTCATTGGGATACTCTCTGTACAGCCTTGAACAGGCAGTGTGTGGGGTGTGCAGGGAGGAGCTGCTTCCAGCACCTTCCTTAGCTGTGCTCCTGGGCATCTGCTCCACCTGCCCAGGGAAGGGTGACAGGACCTGTGTGACCTCAGCTTCCTCTTGCAGCGAGAGTTCTTTCATTTTTGTTCTTTCATTATGGCTTTGACTGCTCTCTCTGGAATTTGTGCTGGGGAAATGAACCATCGTAGGCCCTGCTGAGCCCCAGGTCAGGCAGAAGGTTGATGCTTGTCTGCTTCTTGTCTCGGCTCTGGACAGGGGCAAGCCTGTGTGAGCTCCACAGCTGAATTTCTCCTTGCACTTCAACCCTGTCCTTCCATATGGGAACCACAGTGCTGGGGCACCACAGTGTATGGGGAGCCTTTCTGACTGTGAGGGGTGGGAGCTGGGGCTGCACACATCAGTCCAGTTGCTTGGAATTGATGTGGTGCCAGGGTGGGTGCTGCCAGGTTGCACCTGTCTCACACCCTTTCTAGGGAGATAAACTTCTTGTGCCCTGTCTCTCATTGCCTACATGGAGAAGCCAGCTCCATGTTTTCCTGGGATTTCCTCCCTGTCTTTCTAACTGAAGGCAGGAAATAAATTTCTAATCAGATTACTTGGGGCTGGATGTAATGTAATCTAAAGCTCCATTTCTTGTGATACTTCTCTAAAACTGGATGCCCTCTTATCCTCTTCCTGCAGTGCCGATTGAAATGCTATAATCGCTTTCTCCCTCGTTTGCAAGCTCCCAAATCCGTTTCTGCTATGCCAGGGAAATGGGGATGTGACTGCTCCTTTGCAGAGAAATGGTTACTATTTTTGGTTTTCAGTCCATGTTGTTTCGGTTCCTTTTGTTTCTCTCTGGCTCTCAGTCCCCAGTGCTGATGCAGCTGCCCCATCCCAGCTCTCCCACCTGGGCAGTGCAGATGCCCATGCTTGGGTGGTAGTCAGTGCCCAAGGGAGACTCTTGGTGAGTGCCTGGGGCAGTGGGGAAGGGTCCTGAGGGCAATGGGGAAGGGCCCTGAGGGCAGTGGGAAAGGGTCCTGGCCAGATTTCTGTGCTCCCCTGAGCCACAGCAGGGATGGGCTGGCCTTGCCTCCCGCCCGGCTGTGGTAAATGCCTGGCATAGCTCATGTATTTCTGGCGCTGTCCCTCATGAGTGAAGGAACCAGAAATAACTCCAGCACAGGGAGGCACAGAGGGTGACAGGGACGTGTCCTGCACCATCTAACGAGGCAGCACTGTGGCTCTGGCTGAAGGATCCCTGCGTCACTGGATTAAGGCTGAGCCTGCAGCTCAGGTGTGAATGATGGGGCTGGGTCCTCCACGGGTGGAAATGCCCTGTTGGTGGCTGAGGAAGGTCAGTGAGCTTCTCACCCGTCGTGGGTTTCATCTCACTGCAGTGTCAACACAAAAGCCAAAGTTATTACGTAAATGTATGGCTTTGTCATAATATTAACAGTGTCATTTATTCACGGTAGATTCGGTACTCTCAGGGATGAAGGCTCAGTCTTGTCCCAGTCTGGTATTTTCAGATCATTCTTTCTTAGCAAAGTGCCCAGAAGAAAATGCCGAGCTCTGCACGAGAGAGCTGGCCACCAGGTGATGTATCAATCATGGTGTGTCATTGTCCTGACCTGCCGTGCGCTGCCTCCAACCCCTAAGGCTTCCTCGTCACTGCCAAACTGTTTTTCTGAAGCAAAAATGTCAGGGCATTTTTAGAGAGGTATTTATTTCTTCATAAAACAGGGACAGCTGCTTACCCTGCAGGTCATTTAGTCACTGAAGGGGTGATACTGATTTTTTTAAAGGAAGGATGAAGATTGGGAGCCTCTTGAGCTGCAATGTTCTGTTGAGGAGATGTCCTTTGGTATGTCTGAGTGCTGGCCCTAACAAGACAGGGGTAGGGACTTTCAGATGCACCAGCCCAGACACCTTGTCTGCCTTTGCAGGCATCACCATCATCCTGCCTGCTCCATCTGGGAGATAGCAGAACCTAAGAAATACAGGGCACCTTCTGCAAGGTTTGTCACAGCCAGAGGTGAAGTCCTTGAGAGCAGGAGGTCCCCAGTTCCTTTCACATATATGCCCAGTGGCTGAGCATCCTGCCCTCCTAGGAGAATCCATGGCCCCCCCAGCCCTCCTCCAGCCCCTCACCTTCTATTATTGTGCCCTCAGCCTCTAAATTACAGATCAACTACAATGAGTCCAGAAGCAATTGCTTCCAGTGCGGGCTGAGCAGTGTTTGGGTGGAGAGGGAACCTGATTTCGTGTCTGCTCAAAGTGTTTCTCTATTTCCAAATAAGAGAGAATTGAACATCTTTAAAAATCAATACAATGCCACTTCAGTATAAACCAAGGGGAGATTAATACTTAACTTGTCTGGAGACGGGGAGGAGAGATGTGGAAAATGTCTCCAGAGAGAGAGACTCAATGAAATTCGAATCTGCCTGTTTAATGGGAGAGGTAAAAGGTTTAAAATTAACCCCCTCCTCCTCCATTAACTGGAAGCTAATGAGGTGCTAGAGAATTGGTGTAATTTGGCAGGGAATGGGATCTAATTTCTTTTTATTTTTTTCCTTTATTTTTTCTGTGCCTGAGAGATTTGACTGATGGTTTCTGTTTGAAAGGAAGCAGCTAGGTATTTTCTGTAGGAACAGATCTGTTGATCCACCAAAAACTTTACTAAGAGGCTTGGCAAGGGAGTGAAGGACTCTTGTCTGCCATGGGATGCAGGTAGCACCCAGGTTTAGTGCTCTTACCTACTTTCATTCTCTCACCACCACTTACAGTTTGGCATAATTTAATGCTGTTCTGAGGAGGCAGAAATGCTTTTTGTGGTGTTTGGAGAATGGGCTGGGCTTTTCCCTGTGGGGAAGTGGGGACCTCGACAGTTGTATGCTGAAAAAGTGCTGCTGCCTCAGCTTCCTCCCCAGGGACCTCGAGATCTGGTGAAATACAAAAATACTGATCTTGGGTTTAAGTTTGGATCTTGACTCTCTGGAGAGTTCTACATGCACAGTGTAGGTTGGGATGGGTGCTGTGGTGACACTGAACCACTGTCTGGTTCATCTGGGGTGAATTCGTGTAGTGTGTTGACAAAAATAACATCCTGCCTGTTTTTATCTGATTTACGGTAGGATATAGAAAGAGATTATGGTGATGATGAGGGTTTCGTTGCTGAATTTAAAGAATCCGTCTGATTAGAGATTGTGCTGAAACATTTAGATAGAGAAGGCCAGACCTGAGGTTATGTTGATCTCCTTAAGGATGGCTGGCAGGGGAGGGGAGTGACAGGCAGGAGGAGGCAGCAGGAGTGGCTGCTCCCTGCCAGATGTGATCTGTGGCCTCTTGTGAGCTGTTTCTCCTGAGCAAACACATTTATTACAGACTTTGTCAGGGGAGCCCCATGTGCTGTTAATGATTGACTGCCCCAGCTGGGGGTTTCCAGGCGCTTCTTGCTCCATGTTGGGCTGTTGCTCTGTGGGTGGGAAGCAGAGGACTCTTCTCCCCATCTTTGCCTAAGAGCTGCTGCAAGTCTGGCTTGAGTGGATGGTGGCTGTGGTCACCTGTAGCCTGTGCATGCCCCCCCTCCTGGCTCTGTTTGCAGCGGGGTCCCCCCAAAGCCCTGACCTGCCTGCTGTGCCACTTTGTGGAGCAGCCATGCCAGGGACCCTGTGCCCTGCTGCCAGCAGGGTTCTGCTCTCCCTGCTCTAAAGCCAAGCTGGTTAAACCCACCCAGGGGAACGCTTCCATGGGCTTAACCAAATGCAGGAGGATTGTTTTGTTCGTTCTGAGGGGCTGCACGGATGTGGAGCACCAGTGGGCTTTGGTCCTGTCCTGTGCTGGGCAGGATGTTCTCATGCATGTTCCCACACATGCTGGCAGCATGGATGGTTCTTTCATCATCAGACAAGGAGCTTGCTCAAAGTGTGATC
Source organism: Campylorhamphus procurvoides (assembly GCA_013396655.1). Taxonomy (NCBI): domain Eukaryota; kingdom Metazoa; phylum Chordata; class Aves; order Passeriformes; family Dendrocolaptidae; genus Campylorhamphus; species Campylorhamphus procurvoides. Next base: position 855,315 of record WBMV01000850.1, read on the forward strand.
ATTTGTCTTGTGTCTAATTCCTGTGAAAATTAAACTGGAAGAGGAGGAAGGTGAGACAAGGGGGGCAGAGAGACCTGGGTGTTTTATCACCACAGCAACACAGACTTCCAAGGAAAGGTTCTAAGGTGTGAGAAGTAGATAATTTACAGTTTACTTAATCAAAAAATAACTCTCATTTCCTGGCGGGCGCTGTGTGCCAGTCTCTGGTGTGAGGGATGGCTGCAAGGCCTGTGCTGTCCCACTGCTGCAGCCAGGGGCTCAGTGGGGAGAGATGCTCAGCCCTGGCAGAGGGGTGGCAGGGTCAGGCTGGGGAGGGGGTCCCGCGGGGGTTTGGTTAGGTGGGGGACACATCTTAGGGGAGGCAAGAGAAACTCCTCCCGCTGTGCAGGTGGAAGGGGCTGTGCTGGCACTTCACCCCTGAAAGAACCCGAGTAGTGGGTGCCGGGAAAGCCAAGAGGGAGTGACCCTGCGGTCCCCGCTCCCTTGACATGCCCAGAGCCCCGCTTGCCCTGCATCCCCGGGGGTGTGCGGGGCTGTTCGGGAGGTGTGCGGGGACACAGACCCGCACAGCCTGCGGAGGGGCAGGGGGTTCGCGCTGCTGCCATCCCGCAGCCGCTTCCCCGCGGGGCTCCCCCCGGCCCCGCACTCGGTACCGNGGGGGTTCGGGGCCAGCGGCGGATGGAGCTTCGGGGCTTGTGGGTGCCGGCGGGGGGTACCGGGAGCTGGGAAAGGGGCACGGGGATAGCCGTGACCTGCTCCCGGTGTGCTGGAACCAGACAACGGGAACCAGGAGAAGGGTGGCCCGCTCGCGGTGTGCGCTGTGTGCCGGCAGCGGTACCGGGAACCGGGCACTGGGATAACCGGGAGCTGGGTACCGGGATGTTCGGGAGCCGGGTACCGGGATAACCGCGACCCGTGCGTGTGTGTGCGGGGCTGCATTCCAGCCTGCTGGAGCCAGGTTAGCCCCGGTACCCACTGCCGCTGCTGCTGCAGACCCGGAGGACCAGCGCGGTCCTCGGGGCTCCCGTGGGGGCAGAACCGCTGTAAGTCGGCTCCGCAGCTTTGTCTGCGCCGGGAACAGCTGACAAATGGTTTCATCTTTCATTGCCGAAGCCAGGGGCTGTACTTCGTGTTCAACTTTGTGCCGTAGGAAATGGTCTGTTTGCAGTACTGTGCGAGCTGACATCTGCTCCGCGGGCTCCGCTCCCCCTGCTCCGCACGGCAGTTGCTGTTGGCATCAGAGATTGACCCCGTGCTGATCTGTGCGGGCTGAGCCGGGCAGGGAGTTCTCTCCTCCCGGACTCTGCTGCTCTGGCAGCTTCGGTGTTAAAAATAGTCAGGAATATGCACCCGAACCTCACAGCGTGCGTACCTCCGTTTTGGGGTGAAAGCGATGTGGGCACTGCTGAGGGGGGTTTTGTTTGTTTCTTTTTTCTTGGTTAAATTTGTGATTTTATACCAAAACCTTATGAAGGAAGAATGGATTACTTGGAATCTCTATTGTGAAGTATCCACCCGCTATCTAATCTATAAGCATGAAGAATCAGAGTAAGGCGACTAGGGATGAAGCTTTTTGTCCACCCCCAAGTTGTGAGTTGCAGGTCCGTACCCCATTTTTTGGTGCTTTTGCCATAGGGATTTTGCCTTGGACAGCTGGTGCCCTTGAGAGCAGGATTTCAGTGATGCTTTAATAACTGAACAGAGGCCTTCCCAGGGAGTTCGTGTGTCGCTGTTGTTGTTTCAGGATATTTTCTTCTCCCTTACTGGGGTTTTAGGTAGATCATCAAAGATGAGCAGTTTGGTTTAATCCTGCTTAGCCCAGGCCCACCTCTGACATAGCTCTGCCCATGGGCTCCAACTATGGGCCAGCAAGTTTTGGAGGGGCTGGCTGGTTGGGGAGGTGGCCTCTTCTCCCACTTTAACCTGCTGTGTTTGGAGAATGTCAGAGTGCTGGACAGGTGTGTGCTGCCTGCAGGGGTCCAAATGCTCCTCTGGATGTTTTCCCCACTGAAACCTGTTGGCCATCCTGTGTCTGCCTTGAGGCCAGGGCCTGCTTTACCAATCACACCAAGCAAGACTTTCCCAAAGAGTTGTCTTTCCCCCAGGTACCAGGTTTCCATGAATGAGCTCAGCATGACACTGGAGGGCTGAGAAAAAAACCTGGCTCTGAAGTCACACAGGAATCTGCCCCGTGATGTGCAATCCTGGTTTTTCTTTTTGTTTTTCCCCCAGCATCATACTGTGCACAAACTGTCTCAGTGCAGCTCTTGCTGCGGGGTTTACTGAATACAACGAGAATCACACAGACATCTCAAGGGGAGAACAAGACCCTGAGGAGGTTTTTTCCTGTCTGCTATGGACTAAGGAGCCTCCATGGGAGTGATTGCAAGAATTCAAGCAGTGCTTTACGGTGGTTGCTTCATCTTACGCAAGCTGCCAGGGCCATCAAAGTGACATAATCTGCAGGAAAAGGAAGGGACTGCTAGCGGCATCGTCAAAAGGGACTCAGTTCCTCCACCTGCTCCTATTTGGTTTTTTTCCCTCCTACATTCATTCTTTGTTCTGCATTTGCAATTGAATTTTGCTTTCCATGAGCCATATGCAAGCCTGGCAGGATCAGTGGCAGCTGCAGAGTCCCTGGTGGCCCATGTCCCTTTCTTGTTAGCAACCCAGTAAAGTGCAGCTCAACACACCATCTTCACCAGGCTCCACTCGCAGAGCTGGGTGATGCCCCTCCACCTACGACCTGCCACCCCTGCACACCTGAGCTGGAGGGGAGCAGCAGGGAGGCCTGGGGGGTGGCTGCTGCTGTGGGCTCCTCCTGGCACCCCTTCTGCTCTGGAAACCTGGAATTTGGACTGTATTTATATCTAAATGAGTTTTCCTGAATGTCCCATGTGCAGGTGAAGTGATGTGATGGTGGCTGTCCTCTCATGGAGTAAAGCTGGCGGGTGAGTGCCTCAGTGTGGGGCACCCCTCCATTCACAGCCTCCTCTTGCCCTTTGGCATCAGTTGTGTGGTGCTCAGAGATGCAGGTTTCTGGGAGCTGTTCTCTGCAATTTGCAAATTATTGAATCAGCTCGGAAACGGCTGCCCGAGGCTCCTGGCTCGGGTTTGGCAGGAATAGGATCAGACGAGCCTTCTGGTCTGAAAACGTCTGCGAGTGCCTTGGCTGATTTACCCAGATCTGCAGGAAATCTCCGCTTTCTCTGCTCCTGCAAGGGAGAACAGGCAGCACATTTTGTAAAAGATCAAAACTCCTTTCCACCATTACTTGCATATCAAGCCTCACTTGTCCTGGCTTGGCCCACTGAGAAGTCCTTGGCCAACTGGAAAGATCCCAGTGCCTGTAGAGGCGCAGGCAAAGCAGGGCTCAGGTCCTCACTGTCCTCCTGAGCAGGACAGGCAACATGTGGTGCAGCAGGGACCCCCATGGCCAGCAGAGGCAGCTGGGACTCCCATGGCCAGTGCAGGCATCAGGCATCCAGTGCCTGCACAAGTGCGGGACACTCTGAACTGTTCAACAATGTTTATTCTCAGTTCAGAGGGGTAATTAAAGCCAACCCCACTGGCAGTTAAATGTCACCTTGCTCCAAGCCTGGCTGTGGTCCTGCTCAGGGAACGGTGTGCCGGGGATGCTGTGCCTGTGCAGGTGCAGGCTGGCAGTTTGCAAAAATGTAATTTATTGCAAGAAATGTGGACCAGAAAATGCTGCACTTTGTTTTTTTTTGCTGACTCTGAGGCTTCTAGGCAAGAAGGTAGTGCTGCAGGGCCATCCTGAGCCAGGATACGACAAGGTAAATCAGTTTTTAGGAAAGATACTCCATGGCAGGGCTCTGCCCAGGGCTCTGGCAGCTCTGGAGTGCTGGGTGCCTGGGCTGGAGCCCGGATCTTGGGGCTATGGAGCCCAGGTCTGGTGGGGTTCTGGAGCCTTGGGGCTGTCTGACGTTGGTGGAAACTTGCAGCAGTGCGTGTCCTCTGCTGGTGTCCTCTCTGGGATGAGTGATGATGCAGCGAGATCTTGCTTGCCTGGCATCCCAGGATTGGGTGGAGAGCTGCTCAAAGTCAGGGCAAGGTGCTTCGTTCAGGCACTCACTGCAGATTTCCAGGTGTAAACCCTCAGCAAGGTGCCCTTGTCTGTGTTGTAAAAAACCCACAGTTTTGGTTGGATGTTTTTGCAATTTGTGAGCAGATGCCAAGGGATCCTGGTCACCACTGCTCTGCCTGGTGTATTGGCAGGTGCTTGTGTCCTGGGAGCCAGGGGTCAGTCCCAGGTGTGTGGGAGATGGGGAGGAGCCCCTGCAGAGGGAGGGCAAGCAACCTGCACCCCACTCCCACCACCTTGCCATGGACAGGGGTGAGCCCAGGTAGGGGGAGGATGGAAAACAATATGGAAGAATGGTCCCCTCTGAAAACTTAAGAGACGAGGCATGGAATATTAAATACACTAAAAAGGAAGCAGTTGGTAAGGTGATGCTCATCAAGGATAAAAAATGATGAGTCCAGAAATAGAGGCTGTTAATTTACAGGAGAGTCATTGCTGACCTTCTCAAGGATGCAGCATCTGACAGGCAGAACTTGTTGCTGCAGGAGTTTGGCACCTCCGTAGGCCAGGTTTGATTTGTAGAATTAAGCGTAAGCGTAAGGGTAACCTGGGATTCTCCCGTCTCATTTACACAGCATGACAGAGGTAGAGCCAGCTGCGTGGTGTGGAGCACTTTCCCATGACAGGTAATATGTTGACATCTCCCCTTCTCACGTGTGGTTTGTATGAACATACTGTGTCAATTTAGAGCCTGTCTGGGAGGTAAGTCAGACAAAACGAGAAGGTGGGATGCATAAGGAGTTCTTCATTAGGGTTTGGGCTGAGAGAACAGGAGGGGAGTGTGCCCTCAAGAGTCAAGGTCTGGCTGGGAGCACTCTGGGGGTCCAGGCAGCCCCAGCTCTGTGCTAAAGAGGACTTTTTAGTCAGAATTTCAGTATGTCAGTGGGGTTTACCAAATTTAGGGTATGAATTTGAAGGTGCTTTTGGGATGTGATCAGGGATGCACTAAAGCAAAAGACCTCACCTGCCCTCGCTGTGTTGGGAGATTGCCAATGCCCATGCATTCAACATGGGGGGAAAAAATCCCCATTTTCTCCCACTTTATGAGGAGCCAGGGCAGCAGCCCTGGCCTGATGGGCTCCACCTCCCTGGGAGCTGGCAACAGCTGGGTCCTGGACGGGACCATTCCAGGACAGCAGAGCTGATCTCAGTCTCTGTTAGGAAACCCTGCAGTCAGCCCTGCATAACTGCATTAAGGTATTTCCTTAATTAGATTTACTAAGTATGCAGGATTCTAATTCTATCTTTTTCTTCTCTCTTAATTTGCCTAATGAGAAAAACAAAGAAATAAAATTACAAAAGCGATGCCCTTGCTCCCTTCCAGAGAGGCCAGTGTCCAGCCGTGTGGCTCCGGAGTCTGCCCTTGCCCATCCTATGTACTGGTGCCTGGCTGTGGCTGTGGCCAGGGTTGGTGCAGGGGTGCTGGGGCCAGGTGTCCACTCAGGGACTGAGCACAGTGCCATGACCTTTGGTTATGTTATTGATGCTGGAGCCATGCATCTCCCATGGTGCCACAGAGAGGTGAGTGCAGGGTGAGCTGCGTGGCATCTCCAGTCCCAGTCCTTGCTGGCGTGGGCACCCGTGACCTTTGCTGTGGTTTGGGCTCTGCAGAGACTTGTACCGTCAGTGCCAGCTGGGCACTTTGTCTCAGTATGGGACTGCCCGGAGCCCCCCTTGGCTCTGGGATCACTTCGGGGGGGATCCCTTGGGTTGTACCCTGGTGCATAAAGACATACTAATCTTCCTCATGATTCATTTATCGTGCCGTGAGGGTAATCTGTTTGGGAAATGGGCCACCAAGCCCTTGACCCCAGCACTGGTGGCGGATTGAATCACAGGCATCTGTGGTTGGATTTTAACATAACAGATTCCCAGTGTGGAGGCCAGTTCCTAGTGGTGGTTGGGGATGGGCTTGTTTTGCTCTCCCGGAATTGCAGGAGCAGTTCCAGCAGTTTGGCCCCAAAGAAGCAGCCAGCATGTGACAGAGGAACGCGTTGTTAAGTTGGGTGATTTTATAATACTTAGAATACGATGCTATGGCAACCCACTACAAATCCCAGATCAAATCAAATTATTTGTGCGCATCCCTGTAACTTTAATCTTTGCAAAGTCGTATCCATTTTATGCCTTTGAGGCCACTGTGCAACTGAGTGCAATCAGGCAAAGCTCAGGGTTCAAAGCAAGGAGAGCAGAGAATGAGTGGTTTGCTCCAGATCAGTCTGTGCTTTATTGTCCTAGAAAGTCAAAGAGCAAACAGGGAAAATCTGTCATCCTCGGCATTTTTCAGCAGTGGAGTCATGGTGTGGTTGTGGAGAGCGGAAAGGCAAGGAGTTCGCTAAACAGTATGAGTGTGGAGGACAGGAATTCTACTATTGCCCCAGATTGCTTCAATCCATTTCTTGCATTGAAAAACTGGAAGATGCCAAGAGCACCAAAGAGGTGTAGCAATGTAAATTTAACCTGATCTGATAAAAGAAAAAGAAGATGTATTTTATTTGAATGTGATGTGAAACATCAGTCCTTGGTCTGGCTTCACGTTTGGACACAACCTGATGGGTGTTTCTCCCAGTGGCTCTGGCTGTGACCGCATTGCTGGCACAGCCCAGGTGGTGATACAGCCCCTGGTGCCTCACAGCTCTGAGGAAGACAATGCTGCTGGTCCCACTTTGCCTTCTCAGCATCCCCATGGCACCTCTGTGACGCAGGCCCTGCTGAGGAGAAGCTGCAGGCACCTGATCCTCCCTCATGACCAGGAGGTGATTGTCACCTGCTGTCTCAGCTGCTGGGACATGGGAGGAGGGGGCAGTGAGAGTGGGAGGGCAGGGCCCAGGATGGTGGGGCTGATGGTGAGGGCAGGTGTTTCCAGAGGTCAGGTGTCCACCCTCTGGCAGGAGCTCTGTGTTTTGGAGAGGGCCCTGGCGGGCATCAGTGCCCACTGCTGTGCACGCTGTGCTGTGCGGAGCCATCCCGGGGCGGGCTGCCATGGGAACCAAACCTCGTTATGGCAAGATAAACAGTTGGACATTTTGGCCCAGTTTCTGCAGGACTAACCTGGCAGGGACGAGAGGAAACTAAATTAAATCTCAGATTTTCTGACTCCCGGAGGAGCATCTGGCAGTGCCGCTGTGTGATGGCGTGGCTGCCTGCCCGGGAACCGTCGAGTGAGAGGAGTGGGGATTTTGTTTAGTGCAGGGCTGAGGCCATGCCTTTCCGAGGGTTAGAGGGCTTTTGTGTATGGCACAGTGTCTGCTCCCTGCTTTCCTGGGGTCTCACATCTTCACGATCCCTCCTTCTGCCTCCAAACTCAGTGCCTGTGCCAGGTGCCCTGTTGTCAAAGGAGCCCTTGGCTCTGTCCCTCCAAACCTGTGCTGGGATGTCCCTGGGTGTCACCAAGCCAGGAGTCTCTGCTGCCAGAAGGCTGCTCAACCACAGGTCCTGCCCTGTGGGGAAGGTGCTGGAGGGAGAAAAGCCGTGGGGATGAGCTGTCATAGGAACCCAGCTCTGCTGTCCCCGCACCACCAGCACCACATGGAGGGGCAGCAAGGGCTCGCAGCCTGCCCTGGGCATAAGGCTTTTCTGGTGACTTTTATCACTTTCTCACACTGTCTGTTGGGGTTTTGCCCAGATTCCAGATATTACTGTACAGGCAGCCGCATGTTGTGGCTTTGCCAAGGGAGATAGCCCTTATCTCCTGCCTCGAGCGCTGGCTCGGGCAGGGGAGCGCTGACACGCCTGTGTTTGGTTTTCCAGGAAGCAGGAGCTGCTGAACAGCGCGGATGTGACTGTCCCCGAGCGGCCACTGTCACCCCCTCTCACCGCCCCGCCGACCATGAAGGTGAGTGTATGGGTGCCGTGGTGCTGGGCTGCGCCGTGGGCGCACAGGCCAGCCGAGGCGCCGCTTTTGGAAAGCCAGGCTGGTGAGGAATGGCACTTCCAACGCAGCAGCTGTACAGATTAGGGCTGTTCCCGCGGGAGCAGCAGTAGGTGGTTTCTGGAATTGAGCCGGCAGCCTGTTCCGACACCATCCATCCATCCGTCCGTGGCGGCGGGGCATGCGTGCCAGCAGCCCATCCTGCGCCGCCGCTCACATTATGCAATCACGAGCAGTGATGCCAAGCAGGGTGCTGAGTTCCAGTGCTGTTTTCCTTCCAGTAACCCTCCCCGAGCAACGTGGTGGGTGGCTCTGTGCCAGCACGAGGCAGACAGTGGCATCCCTGCATCCCTGGCAGGTGGGCACTGCTGCAGGGACCAACGCACTGCTCCCTCCTGCCAGGGACTGCTCGGCCACTGCTAAGCCGTGCCAGGCACAGGGGACTCCAGAGGTGCCAAACAGAAATAACACCGTGTGTTCTCCAGGCTGGAAGTTGCCTGTGAGCCTCTGGGTTTGTTTGTGTGTCTCCTTGTTTGGAGGTTCCCAGCGCGCCCACTGCCAATTTGGTCCCACTGCTGTTGGCTTAAGGCAGGCAGAGGGTGAGGTGTATCTGCTGACATTTGAAAGGTGAACCTCGAGGTGCCTAGGACAGGAGATGTCAGGGATCAAGGAGCCATCAGCTTGATGAAGGGCAGGAGGCAGAGACCTGGCTCTCAGGGGTCAGCTGGGTTTGCCAGCTGCAGCAGCCAGCACGGAGGATGCGGGCCATCACTTGGCCCTGGCATAGCATGAGATGCTGCACAGCATGGATGTGTTGAGTCAATGTCCTTGGTGCTCATCCTGCTCTGCCCTGCTCTTAGTAGACTCTTAAGGTGCTTCCCAGGGGTCTGCACAAGGCTTAGTGTCATGGAGAGGGACGAGGGGTGGGCACAGGTGTTGGGACAGGGACAGGAGTAAGTCCCTGGCAGCTGAGGCTGCCTCATTTTCATCAGAGCCGTGCAGGCATTCTGGCCAAAGAGGCTGTGTTCTGCCTCTTCCCTGGTGCTGCTGGGATGGGAAGGCCCTGTTAGTGATGGTGCCCATTCTGCAGCTCCTGTGCCAGCAGCTTGGGTTGTCCTGCACTGATTCTGAGAGGATTTATATTTGGGATTTGTTCAGCTCCTTTAGAACACCTGTGGCTTTTCTGTGCATACAGATTTCCAGGTGGAGATATATTTTTTTACCTCCTGACCAGTGCCTGGTTTCTCCTGTTGCTCTTACATCCTACCTGTGGAGCTTTGCATCCCAGCAGGCACCTGCCTGTCCCCTGCAAATCCTCACTGCTTCCTGCCCAACCTGTTCCGGGCACCTTGCCTCCCAGGGGAGCCACCCTTTGAAATAACAAGGCAGCCGTCCCGCTGTGCCTCTGGCTTGGGGAAACATTAACGAAGGGAGGTGTGGGGCTGGGCAGGGATGGCCGGGCTGGCGCTCAGCTGCTCTTGCTGGGTGCCCGTGAGGAAGACTTGCCACAGCAGTAGCCATGGCTTCATGGCTGATGCAGGCGGGGGCTGGTGGCGAGAAGGCAATAGATTTCTTCCAGGAATTGCTGGTGAGTGCTGTGACATGTGGAGGGGAGTGCTGGGAAGGGGTGCTGGCACAGTTCTGCTCGCTGCCCTCCATCCGTGGCAGCTCCTGCCTGGCGCAGGGTTTTTCCGGGTGTCGTTTTATTTGTAAACCTCTGAAGCAGGCACTTGCTGGCCAGTGCCAGAAGTTGCCAGCTGCAGGTTCTCCAAGTGCTCCTTGTTCACAGGGATCTGCCACCAAACTCACAGCCCAGGACAAAGTTTGTCTTGTGAAGGTGGTAGGTCTGGGCTGCCTTTGGTGTCATTGCAGACACCAGCACAGGTTCAGTTTGGAGCAAAAGCCCAAGCACCCATGCCATGAGCGTCATCCCTCCTGCTGGCTGTGCCCTCAGTGGGTGACTTGGCTCTCTGTCGTGCCACAAAGGTGTCATTATATACACACTGTAATTATTGAAATGTTTGTGGCGTGGTAAAACTGGCTCAAAGTAAGCACAATGTCCTGAAGGGCACAGCTTGCTTTGTTCAGTACATGTGGGCATTTTCTGTGGGACTCGCTGTATCAGGTGGGTCTGGTGCTGTGCTGGGGTTGGGTCTCATCTCTGGCTGCTGTGAGAGCAGGACCTGAAACTATACAAATTGTCTCAAAGAACATTTATACCTAGAGATAAACAGAACCCAAACCAAGTTCAAACTAAGGAAAAGCCTTTTTAAGGAGTGTCCAACTGTGGACTGTCTGAGCCAGGGTTCTTTTTAAGTCCCATAGCGGTGGTGGGTAAGGGCGGGCTTAGTCTAGAGCTGGAAATACAGCCAGGACTGTGTTTGAGCCGTGGCTGCCCCACCTGTGCTGGCAGCTGTAGACTGCTCCTGCTGTAAATTTGACCTTTGCTCAATGCAATTATTAAAGGAAAATCTCTCTCAGGTTTTTCTTTGGCCTTTGATTTTCATTTCTTCATTTTGTCCTCTGTTTTTTTCTTCTCTTGTTTTGTGTTTTAAGTAATTCAGTCTATTCTAAGAGCTCACTAAAAATCACCCCCTGGTCCTTTTCCCGTGTTACCATGACCCCTTCTGCCCAAAATCATGCATCCCTCTCCTGCAAACCATTTCTGATAGCAGGTAGCATGGGAGCACCGAATCCTCCTTTCTCCCCTCTTCCCAGACTGGCAGTGTCTGCCATGGCCCAGCCTCTCCTCAGCCTTGTGAGCTGGGATGACTGCAGCTGGAGCAGGGCAGGAGGCTGAGAGCAAACGTTTTAGAGGAGAGGAGGGCTGAGAGGAGGGACAGGGCTGCTGCGTCACACCTCCAGAAAAGCCACTTATTGGTTTACTGGGAGTGCCACAATATTTACAGCCATAGTTTGACTGGGTAATTTATTTGTGTGTACCTGAGAGCCGGAAAAGCTGGGCGAGGGATCAGGATTGTCCAGCTGAGGTTCAGCTGTGCTGAAGGGGTGGCTCTGGAGCAGCTGGTCGCCGCCAGGACCAGGGCCCCACTGAGAACTACAGGTAGATCAGGGTGGGAAGGGGATTACCTGAAGTTCCGAGGGAGGGCTGAGTGACTGGCATGGTCTTGGCACCTCTCCTGGAGAGGCTGTTCCTGGTCTGGTTAGGTTCTTGTCCCTGGGCTCCCTCGCTGTGCATTGCTGAAGGCGCAGGGCTGCACACCCCATGTGTGTGGTGGCTGCAGGTCCTCCCCATGGCACTGGCCGGGCAGGACAGCCATAGCCCTTGAGCCAGGCAGCAGGACAGGCTGCAGGACTGGTGCTCTGCAGAGGGCACACACAGCGTTTCTAATTGGAGTCCTGCTCACTAATCTCTTTAGTTCGTTTGGCAAGTGGGGATTAACCCTGCACTGGGCAGCCCAGCGCCACCAGCAGTGGCTTTGCTAACACTGCTGTGATTAGGAAAAGAAATGTCTCCAGACCCCTGATCAAACCATGCACGACTGGGGAGCTGTGGGGGCCAAGGGCTGCTGGTGAGGGAAGCTGGAGCAGTGATGCTGATCTCTGAGTTGGGCTGGACAGGAGCTCCCAGGATCACAGCTGCCTGCTCATGCACAGGGAGCAGGGCAAGTGCTGGGGCCGTGCCCAGCCCCTCTTCCCAGGCTTCTTTGGAAATGGGATATGGAGCAGGAGCCTTTGGGTAGGCAGGGAGCTGCTGCCCCTCACTGATCCATGTGCTGCCCATGGCAGCAGTGGGGACACTTGGTGTGGGATGTCTGAGGGGCCCCAGCTCTGCCTAGCAGCGGGGCTGGAAGGGATATCGTGGGGGCACACCCCCTCAGTTATGGATAGGGTCTCTTCCCATTTCTGCTGAGGGCCATAGCAGCAGGATGTCTGGTCTGGGGTGGGGATCCAGTGTCCCTGCTGTGATGTGGCTTGGGCTGGCTTGCCTTGTGTCTGCTTTCATCGAACAGGAGATTTCCTTCTTTTCTTTTCAGTCGGCAGAATTCTTCGAAATGCTGGAAAAAATGCAGGTGAGCAGCAGTGTGCATGCCAGTAACAGTGGGATATTCCCCCCAGCAGAACCTGTGAGGGCAGAGGCCCCACAACACCTCCTACATTATTGTGCTGGGAGACTCATCCTGAGCACAAACCCGCCTTCCAGCCACGTGGGTTGGAGCTATCTCCATGTAGCAAAATACCCTCATGTTGGTGGACCAATCCCCTGTGATGCTGAATACATCTTCATTATTTGATCCATTCATTTTGTTCCAAACAGGCGCCAAAACTGGAAGAACAGAAGTCTGGAAGCCAGAAACACAAGGTTGGTTGATTTTTGTTTCTTGTGGGGATCTCTTCAAGTGTACCCTCCCCACCCCGATCTCAGAGGTTTAATGTGAGCATGAAAGATGGTCACTCAAAGGGCTGGAAAGGATTTAGATGTTATCTGAAAACAAGACACTGATTGAATTGCAAAGATGGGAGTTTGGTGCCTGTAAATCCCTAATCCAGCTTTATGTCCAGACCAGTGCATTTCAGTGTAAAAGCATTGGGGTTTGCTGCAGCTCTGGGAAGTTGCACCAGTAGCAGAACCTCCTTTAGGCAGCAATTCCCTTGCATTGCCACCTTCCTGCAGACCTTGAGCATGGAGGGGTCCCTGCACTGTGTCCCCAGGCAGCACAGTGGCACCACTCCAGGCTCACACCCCTTGCTGTGGCCTCACCTGCTGGCAGCATCGCTCTCCCTTACCTCCTGGTGCAGGGTGTGGGATGGGAGGGGCCAGGGCAGCGGGTGCTGGAGGTGCTCCTCAGGTTGTGTGTGCAGGTCTAGGGTGAATGGATGGCTGGTGGGGAAGATGTGGTCATAGATGGTGTTTTGTTTCCTTTTTCCAGGAAGACTACATCCCATACCCCAGCATTGATGAGGTGGGTGCACTGAACCCCCTGAATGCCTTCTGGTGAACACCTTTCCAAATTTGCCAATGGCAGGGGAATTGGTGGAGATCCTGTCTCTGAGAGGAGCTGCACAAAGCATGTTCCTTCTCCCCACCTTTGCGGCTTCTGCTTTTCCTTGGTACCATGTGCCCTCTTCTAAGAGTGAGAAGAGGTTTCAGAGAGGGGCTGGACTTGCCCCCCTGGTGCCAGGGCTTGGGTTTGCTGCAGGAGGGGGCAGAACATGGGGCTCTGCATCCCACGCCACACCCTGCCCGACCCCACATGGTGCATGTGTCTGCAGATCCTCGAAAAGGGCAGCCCGTACCCGCTGATCATCCTGCCCCAGTTTGGGGGGTACTGGATCGAAGACCCAGAAAACCTCGGCACGCCCACCTCGTCTGACAGCAGCATCTGCGAGGAGGAGGAGGAGAACCTCAGCCCCAGCACCTATGGCTACAAGCTGGAGTGCAAGGGAGAGGCCAGAGCCTACCGCAAGCATTTCCTCGGGAAGGTGGGTGCCCCTGCCCCACAGGGCTAAAAAGTGCACCCCCTTGTCCAAGAAAAAATCTCCAGTTGTGAGCAAAATGGGTTAATTTCACAACTTCTCCCTTTGCAAGCAGTCAGGGGACCAGTGGGTCCCCAGCATGGCAGGGATGTCCACACACACAGGCTTTGCCCCTGGCCCCACAGCCACAGGGATCCCAGGACACCAGTGGGGACAGCAGTGGCTCTGAGCCTCCTGTCCATGGGGACCCTGTGCTTAGCCAGATGCAGGAGCCCATCATGTCAACCTCTGCCCTCTTGCTCACAGTCCTGAAATCCTCTTTGGCGCTCTGAACACATTGAGAGCAGGGTGCTAAAGTCCACTGGCAGAGGGATTACAGCCCTGATCTTAGCAAGAGACTGAGTGTATGTGTCCCTGAGGGATGGGAGGGTGGCAGGTGAGTGTCTGGGCAGCGTCTTCACCGTTGGTAAGCTGCTTCCCCACCACTAGTGTGCTGTTTTCTATTTTTAGGATCATTTAAATTTCTACTGTACAGCCAGCAGCCTCGGAAATCTGATCCTTTCTGTTAAATGTGAGGAGACAGATGGTACAGAATATTTAAGGGTTATACTCAGGTATGGAAAAAAAGCGCTTTGTTTAACAAAATATTCTCTCTTTGGGAGTTTCTGGTTTCTATAGCAAATATTCTAGCTGGATTGGCAGTGATGTGGAGGGGGTCAGGGTGGGATGGGAAGCAGTGGCAGCATCTTTGTGTTTCTGCACTGGGACTGCCCAAACCTGATAATGAACGTGAGACTTTGATCTGTTGCTAAACCCGCTGGAACAGAGTGTAAACCTCTGAGGGTTTAATCCTCCTTGGGATAACACCAGTCACATCTCTCGCCATCCCTCTGTAAGCTGACAGGACCCAGCATGTCTGAAGCATTCTGTCATTCCCCTCCAAACTATGAATATTTTAAGAGCTGCAGAGATGAGAAGACAAATTGAGCCTTTGCTCACTAACCAGGTCCAACAAATGCAGTGCAATAGTGTTTCCCAACAGCCAGCATAGCTTTGCTGTAGGTACTCCCTGATGTCTGTCTGCTCTTTGTTGTTTCTTTGCCTCATTGTTGTTTCTTTGCTAGGTCTAAAGTGAAGACATTGCATGAAAGAATCCCACTGGCAGGATTCAGCAAGCTTCCAAGTATTCCCCAGATTGCAAAGGTAAAATGCCTGACTGGGCTGGGACACCTGCAGCAAAGCCTATGCCACTGCACCTCAGGTGGTGCTGGGATGTGTTGGGTGGCACTGGGCATTGTTTGGATGTGTTAGGATGTGTTGGGTGGCATTGGGCAGCTTCGGGATGTGTGAGGATGTGTTGGGCATCATTGGGATGTGTTGGGCAGTGTTGGATGGCGTTGGGCAAGGAGCACTTGGGAGGTGCTATGCACTGGCTCTGCTGTTGGTTTCCTGATGATCTGAGGCAGGTCACTGGTTGATATCTGGGAGAAGAGGTGAGAAAGTGGCACCACCTTTGACCCATGGAGAGACCTGGGACTTGTCTTGCTGCATCCTCAGTTGGGTGCCAGCCAGACCACGGGGCATCCCAATGAGAGGATGCAAAGCAGCGAGGTCCTGCAGTCGGAGGCTGAGTTTGGTTTCTTTATAAGACATTCATGGCCTTACTGTTAAGTTTTTGCCAGAGACCCAGCACTGACTGCTCTTTCTCCTTGCCCACAGGCCTTCTGTGATGACGCCTCTGGGCTGAAGTTTAACCCGGTTCTCTACCCCAAGGTGAGGTATAACCTGTCCAGCAGGGATGCTGAGAATCCCACACAGGGCCACTGTTGAAACCTTTTGGCCTAATTATATGGGAATTTGGCTTCTTTCCCCCTTCTGCTCCCCCAGGTGCTGCCCAGCCATTGCCATAGCCTGTTGCAGCTCCAGTGGGCTCTCCCCACCCCCCACCATGAGGAGTGGTGTCACAGCCCATGGGTTTGATCTTTTGGCCATCGTGCTTTGAACTACCTAATGAAACTATTATTTTGCTTTCCTGCAGGCATCCCAGATGATAGTGTCTTATGATGAACATGAGGTCAACAACACATTCAAGTTTGGTGTGATCTATCAGAAGTTCAGGCAGGTGAGTTGCCCCCATGCCACTCTTGTGGACCATGTCCCTGCACACCAGAGATCCATGTTTTATGAGCCTGGACTTAACCCTGTTGTTAATTCTGCCATGTGCAGCACCTCAGTGTCCTCACTGACTGCATTTCTCATGGCTCGGATGTTTTCCCAACTCATTAAAAAATGATATGACTGAAAGATCTCAGTATGGAAATCAGCCCACAAGCTGCTGTAGGGAAAAGCGGATGTGAAAATGGATTTTAGCAGGCGTGGTATTTTAATCAGATATATGTTTAGACAGCAAAACAGCTATGTTTGTCTAGGGGGACTGTGGGCTCTGAAGACAGGCACTTGCTAAAAACACTGTCATTAGCCGGGGGACTCTGGATGGGGAGTACAGTGGCAGTTCAGCCTCAGAACTCACTGAGAATTATTCTGACAGGCACTCTAATTATCTTTCATACTGCATTTTGGATTGGATTGGGTGACTCATGCAAGGCCATAATTAGGGTCTTGTTTTGAAATACAGCACGTGGGGGTGATTAGGGCTTGGATTTTCTGATAGAGGATTCACTTGTGTTTTGGTATTTCCTGGACATTATCCTAAGGTGCTCACTGGGAGTCAGAAGCGGCTCTCAGCAGCTTTACCCTGGGGTGTCCTGGGGGCCAGGCGGGCTGTGATGGCCCTTGGACAGTGCTGATGGCCAGTGGCTACTGCAGTGGTGGAGCTGGGGAGCAGAGGCAGGGAACAGCCTGGAACAAGGTGCTGGTCACACCCTGGGGAGCGCATGGATGGAGCAGGATGTGGCAGGGTTTGGACAGGCAGGGAGATTGGGGCTGTCAGCAGATGCACCCTGTGCTTTGCAGACCCAAGAGGAGGAGCTGTTTGGCAATAATGAAGAGAGCATTGCCTTCAAGAACTTCCTAAATTTTCTGGGAGACACCATAACACTCCAGGACTTCAAAGGGTAAGCTAAATAAAAAGGATGATTTTACAAATACATTAGCAAGAGACCATGTCATATGTAAAAATATCTACGTGTGAGAACAGAAGTCATCTCACTCATGAGCGGGATGTGCAGAGCAGAAGCAAATATAGCTTTGGCTTGTTTTTCAAAGCTGGGGGAGTTTTCAAAAAAAAAAAAATTGAGCTACCGAGAGAGAAAAACTTCTTTTCCTGAAGATTTGAGGTTGTGATAAAATCTGGCTATACTCAGCCAGAGATGGAAGGAACTCTGTAGAAATGGGCTGTGCCCAGTGTCACAGCTCAACTGTGGGTGCCTCCAGGTCGGTCACTGTAGTGGCTGTGGTGTGGGAAGGGACCTCCTGATGCCCATGAGGGACAGTGAGGCCACCAGTCCCATGGCTGTGGTCAGCCCTGGCTGACTGGTCCTGCTCTGTGCACACCCTGTATTTCAGCCTGGTGATGGCAGTGCTTGGTTACAACACATGACACACAGTTTGTTCTTTCCATTTGCTCACTATGAGATAAAGATAAATGAGCTGGGCTGTTCCATCAGCCTGTCCCCTGACAGCCGCTGGCGCTCTCTGTGGAGCTTTCAATTAATATTTCTTCGTTTCTCCCCGCCTTTCCCTTCATCTCCAGTTTTCGAGGAGGCCTGGATGTCAGCCACGGGCAGACGGGAGCGGAGTCTGTGTACACAGTGTTCAGGGACAGGGAGATAATGTTTCATGTCTCTACAAAGCTGCCTTTTACCGAAGGAGACACACAGCAAGTAAGAGAGATGGACTTCCTCGCACAGAAGGGTCTGAGCAGGGCTGGCTTTTGCTTCCAAGGGAGTGGAACCACCTGCCTTTGCTGACCCAGTGTTCTTCCTTCCTGCTTAGCTCCAGAGGAAGAGGCACATTGGCAATGACATCGTGGCAATTATCTTCCAAGAGGAGAACACACCATTTGTCCCAGACATGATTGCCTCCAATTTCCTGCACGCCTACATTGTGGTGCAGGTGGAAAACCCTGAGACAGATAACACGGCGTACAAGGTGAGGGCAATCCCAACTTGCATATGCCTGTTTTTGCTTCAGCATCTTTTGACAAGGGCATGGAGTGACAGAAAAGGGGGAATGGCTTCCTACTGACAGAGGGCAGGGTTAGGTCAGAGATTAGAAGGAAATTCTTCCCTGTGAGGGTGGTGAGACCCTGGCACAGGATGTCCAGAGAAGCTGGCGCTGCTCCATCCCTGGAATTGTTCAGGGCCAGGTTGGATGGGGTTTGGAGCAACCTGGGCTAGTGGAAAGTGTCTCTGCCCATGGCAGGAGGTGTGTGACTAGATGATCTTTAATGTCGCTTCCAACCCAAACCATCTCATAAATCAATGTCAGACCAAGTTCTGGAGGTGGCTGTCCACTACCTCGTGCTTAGTGACACAACTAGTGTTAGGCCTAGTGGACTCACATATGTTGCATTGAACACACATACATATGCACACAGCTATATTATGTATGCTCTGGTATGTAATGTGTGTATACAGACATCTGTGTATAAAATACATATGTGTGTGTAACAGCTCCTGTAACAGCTCATTTGTTAAAGAGTTTTGATGCTCCTCAGTGTTTGAATGTGCCTTGGAACAGCTCACACCCATCTGACACATCACTTGGGTATAGGTAGCATAAACTCTGTTATCCTGCTGCACCCAGAAGTATAAGGTGTCTCTTGGGTCCACAGGTGTCAGTCACAGCCCGGGAAGATGTCCCCTCCTTTGGCCCACCCCTGCCGAGCCCACCGGTGTTCCAGAAGGTAAGAGCTGAGAGGAAGGTGTGTTCCAAGCCATAAAAAAATAGATGTGTCTGTCTGAGATGTTTCCAAACATTTCCACTTTCTTGGGGAAAACATGACTTCTGGAATTGATCTGCATTTCCAGTGAGGCCCTGGGATTTATGGTAAGGGGATTGGCCATGCACCACTGCATGGCATCACCCATATGAGGCTGCAACAGTGGCTCTGGTGCCAGGGCATCTGTGTTGGTGCAGGAGGGCACCCCAAGCCTGTCTGGAGTTTTTCACCAGTGCTTCCACATCTGGATGGGCTGCAGGGTACTGTGAGCTCAGGTTTTGGGCTGGTATGGCCCCAGTACCAAGGATATGGAAAGTCTTACAACAGTGGGTGTTTTCCACCTTGGCTCTGTCCCTGCAGAGCCCTGAGTTCCGGGAGTTCCTGCTGACCAAGCTCATCAATGCTGAGAACGCCTGCTGCAAGTCCGACAAATTTGCAAAGCTGGAGGTAATGCTTCCCTTGTGTCCCTGTCCAGCACCATGGTGGGTGTGGGGAACTCTCCCATTCCTCCTCACCTTTCCCTGTTGAACTGGGTTGGTGCTTGCAGGGATGAGTGACTGGAGCGTGATGGCCATGGGACCCCATGGGGAAGGCACTGCCCTCGAGGAGGGATGAGCCAGCTGTGCAGTGGGTTGGTGCCACTGCTCCTCCCTCAGGGCCCCTGGCTGAGTCCCTCCTCACTCCCACAGGACCGGACACGGGCTGCCTTGTTGGACAACCTTCATGATGAGCTCCATGGGCACACACAGACCATGCTGGGGCTGGGGCCCGAGGAGGACAAGCTGGAGAATGGGGGTCATGGAGGCTTTCTGGAGTCTTTCAAGGTAAAGCTCTGCCCTTGCCAAGAGCAAAGCTTGGATGCACCCAGGGCTGGCAAAGCGCATGTTGATGGGAGATGCAGATGAGCAGTGTTCAGGGACAAGAGGTGACCCATGAGGGCAAGGTGGTGGGAGGAGGTGGAGGCTGCTGCCACCACCACATGCTCAGCCCACCAGCACCCAAGCTGGCCCCAGGGGAGCAGGTGCCAGCTGGTGTGGTTGCCTTGTTGGTGAGTGTCCCCATTGTGGTGACCACTCTGGAGCCCCTGAGCACCTCCTCCTCCTCCACCAGTGTGCTGTGGCATTTTTCATGTGTCCAGAGGGATCCTGGTCCAGATGTGCCTGCAGCTGGCCTCTGCGGTGACAGGGCACGTCCTGTTCATGTCACCAGTTGCTGGCTGCCACTGGTGTGGGTCAGGGAATAGGAGAGGTTCCTGGGGTGGCTGCCCCAGCAAGTGGGTGGGAGGTGGTGGTCATTGTGCTTGAAACAAGAGATAGAATGAAAGGTGGGGGGGTGTGTGGAGAGGGGAAATGATGTTGAGGGTGCTGGGGGGACTGGGTGAGTGTGAGGTAGAGCAGATGGTGTGGGCTGAAGGAGAAGGAATGGAGGTAAAATGCTATGGGGAAAACTCTGAGCAACTGCTGGCAGTAGGGACAGTGACTGGCTGGGCAGTGGAGACATCCCTTGAGATGGAGGGGCAGCACCTGAGTCTGGGGGAATGAGCCATTGCCAGGTGTCTCTGTAGCAGGGAGGGGGCTGATGCAGAGTGACCATCACTGTCTGGGCAGGGGAACTATCCTGGCTGCCACTGTACTGGGACAGCTCCTGCAGTTATCTCACAGCAAGGTGATCACTATAGCCCAGAGAAGTGGGCACTGGTGGGTGAGTTGCCTCATCCTTCACCCAGAGAATGGGGCCATGGAGGAGGGGTATGCAGGTCCCTGGGCTCTCCTGCAGTGGGGGGAGAATTTGGTGTGTCCCATTTTAGTGTGAGATATGTAGCCATGGAACTGCTAGGCAGTCAGTCGTACATCACAGCATTCACACTAGGGTCTCAACACTAAGGTTAAAGTCATGTTTTGGCATGCTTTGTGTGTGCGAGGAGACAGACCGTGCTCTCTTGGCGTTGCAGGGAGTGCTGGGGTGGGAGGTGAGCCCCTTGGTCTGTGCTGGGCTGCGCCTGCCCGGCCGCCTTGGCCCTGCGCTGCTGGGCTGCCTGCTGGCTTACGTGCTGCACCGTGCATTGTTGGAGTGACCAGGGAGAGCACAGACGATAAATGAGGGCTGCAAGGGGTGAGACCTGGTCCTCACGGTACCTTTTAGCCCGATGCCTCACACCTGCAACTCAGCCCACAGCCCTATCCCCTTGGCTGGGTGACTGGGGAACAGCTCTCAGAGCTTATTTCTGCTGGTCTCTGAGTGAGCAAGAGGTACCTTTACCTCCACTGCAGGGAGAGGAGCTGCTTTGTGGGGTTGGGGTGCTGGGGTGCCCTGCAGAGCTCCACAGCACAGGGCAGGAGCCTGCAGGGTGTGAGCACCCACGGATGCTGCTTGGCAGCAAAGCAGCCAGTCACTTTTACCTACAAACACAGTCAAATTATGTATGAATTGCTGCTGACCCAAATAAATCTAGTCTGATGGACTCTTGCTTGGTGTTTGTTATTGGATGGGCAAGAGGGGCTGTTGGGGCTGTGGTCTCCAACACCGGGGGCTTGGTGAGAGCTCAGGGCTGCAGCTCCTGCTTACACCAGTGTGGATCTGCCTACAACTCCATGACCTCTGGCGCCAGCAGCAAACAAGCACCTGTGAACTGTGGATGCAGTGCTGGCACCTTCAGGAATCTGCCTCGTTTCCTTTCTTTAGCTTGGGCTGGAATTCAGGGGTTGGAGGAGCAGCAGCCATGGCACTGTGATAGCACAACACAGGGAATAGCTGGAAAGGGAACAGGGAAAGATGACTGCTGTGTAGAGTGAGGGAAGAGGGCTGCTTAATGAGAAGAAATGAAGATCAAAGGGAGCAGAGAGCAGTGCTGTGGGGCCACTGCTGTACAGCTCATCCCCGGTCTCTTCCAGAGGTGGATGGACCGAACCAGCAGCAGAGTTTCAGGCTGAATGTGTTCTCTACCATTAGCTTACTGAAGAACAGAAGCACTTTTGTGTGGCTGTGAAGCCTCCAGCTCAGGGTCTGTTTTGGGGCAGGCTGGAAGGGTCCATCAGTGCAGGAGATGTGCAGGCAGGGCTGGAGGTCCTGCAGGATCTATCCTCTTCAAGTCTAGGGACAATCATGAGAGGTGTGCACACAAACACAGGTTATTGTTTGTCTGTAGTCCCCATTCCTGCCAGGGGGTCTGGGACATTGGTCAGGCACCGGGCAGGAGGCTGGACTTGGGGGCTTGTGTCTGCCACTCCCGGTCCTATAGCTGCAGTCCTTGGTATCACAGAGCAATGGGGGGAAAATCTGATGATGTGGTGGCTGTGGGGCTCCCCAAGGGCAGCCCACACTCAGCTGCACCTGCCAGGGCTGCTGCTGTCACCAGTTGGGTTGTTGTCAGCTCTTGGGGAGGCCCAGAGAGGTTGCTCTCATGTGTACCTGGGGGAGATCTGGAGCTGGGGAGGGATTGTGGAGCTGGTACCCCACAGTGGGGTGATGACCTGCTGTCCCCTGTCCCCTCCACCACAGAGAGCCATCCGTGTGCGCAGCCACTCCATGGAGACGATGGTGGGCAGCCAGAAGAAGCACCACGGTGGTGGCATCCCGGGCAGCCTCAGTGGGGGCATCGCACACAACAGCGGCGAGGTGACCAAGACCACCTTCTCAGTGAGTGCACCACTCGTTCCTCTGTCCTGGTGTCCTTCTGTCCTGCTGTCCTCCCATCCCACTGTTCCTCCCTCTGTCCAGGCCAGTGCAGCCCAGTGGGGCACTGTGCTGACACAGTCTGACAGTACCCTGTGTGGACAGAAAGAGTAAAATAGAGGGGAAGACTTGAGCAGATGGTGGATTTGGTTGCCTTGTTCTAGTTTGGCTTCTTTTTGTGGAAGAACCAAAGATGAGCTTTGTGAGATTTTTAGCCCCAAAGTACAAAGGAGATAGAAAAGAAGTTCTGGCATCACATGTTTTCTAGATGTGTAGGCTGGAAATTGCAGGCAGCACAATTCCTTGTGGGATGTTTAGTTTCTGAACTCCCAGGAGGGAGCTGTGCTCTCCAACCCAGACTGTTCTCTGCTTTCAGCCCCCTGTACCAGCTGCTGCTGCCAAGAACCAGTCCAGGAGCCCCATCAAGCGCCGGTCAGGGCTGTTCCCTCGCCTGCACACAACATCAGAGAGCCAGGCGGAGAGCAGGACGAGGTGGTAAGTTTGTTATCACCCTGTCTCTAAGGTTAAAGGCCCCCATTACATGTTAAACATAAGAAAAGCTGTTGGTGGGTGCTAGAAACCTATCCTGGGGTGCAGCCCCCCCTTTCCATGCAACCAGCAATGAGAGCTGCTTCTGCAGTGTTCGAGAAATTGTGCCTTGGATTCCTTCCCTCTGTTTTAAATTAAAGTGGTGGTACCCATAGAGCATCTGTCACTCTCACAGTTTATATTTGGTGTTGGGGAGTATAATTTGACCATCCTTTTTAAGTCTCTTGTATAACTCATGCAACCTGTCTCTTTGTACCCTTAGTGACAGTGTTTCTGGAGCCCAGAAGACGCCAGATTTGGGACATTCTTCCCAAGAGATGAAGTCTGAAACCTCATCCAACCCCAGTTCCCCTGAAATATGCCCCAACAAAGACAGGTGAGCCAGGAGGAGTCCATCCTTCTCCCACCACAGCTCAACAGACATCAGGGATTTTGTCAAACAAAACCCTCGCCAGGTTTTACTATAAATAAGTTTGATACTTAGTGGAGAAATAATTCTCGAGATTCATGAGCACAGCTTCTTTATGGTTTTTACAAAGAAGAGCAAAGAGCAGTGTTGGACAGAGGCTGCCCAAATCCTCAGGGCATGGGAACTGGGAAGGCTGCAGTACCTGTCCCTTCCTGCCTGGGCTTCCTGCTGGGCCACTCACCGACCGCCTTGTCCCACGCCTTTGGAAGTGGTTATGTACAGAAGCACCCCAAAAGGTTCCTCCCTACGGCAGCACTTTGCTCCAGGGGTGCACAGCAGGGTCTGTCCCGCTGTCACAGTCCAACAGACGCACTTCCCTAGTGACAGCCACGCGCCCTTCCTTCCGTTCCGCCTCTCCCTAGGCCATTTATCAAGCTGAAAGAGAACGGGAGGTCGAATATCTCCCGTTCCTCCTCTAGCACCAGCAGCTTCAGCAGCACGGCGGGAGAGAGCGAGACCCTGGAGGAGTACGACAGTGTGGTAGGCACCAAACCCACCCTGTGGCGCACTCCACGTGTCCCTTGGCTCCCTACTGCCTTCAGACCCCTGGGTGGTCTCTGTGGGGGGACGTGCCCCCTAGGCCACCAGGTGCTTCCTCACTACTGATATGGAGGTGCTTAATCCCGTCTCTGGGTGTGGGGAGGAGGAGGGGGACTGGGGTACATGGTGGTACATTGGGGGGTTATGGATGCCCCTTCCCTGGAAGAGCACAAGGCTGGGTTGGATGGGGCTTGCAGCGATCTGGTCTAGTGGAAGGTGTCCCTGTCCATGGCAGGGAGGGTGTGACTAGATGGTCTTTGAGGTTCCTTCCAACCCAAACCATTCTGTGACTCTGTGACACCCCAGTGAGCCTTGAGGTGCCCTGGGCACTGCTTGGTATGCCCTGGCTGGGAGGTTGCTCCATTAGGACAAGCTCTCCTACCAGTGACTGATGGTGGGTCTCCAGTGGGCAGGGGTGCAGTGGGGCATCAGCAGGGTGTGGGGGGAAGAGCTGGCTGCAGGAAAAGCTGTGTCCCATCTCTCCGAGCAGGGAAGCCAACCCTCCACTGCATCACCATTCAAGCAGGACGTGTTTGTCTACAGTGCTTCATCCGGCAGTGAGAGCCCCAGCGCAGGAGCCACGGCCACCCCTGTCATCATGAGCAGGAGCCCCACAGGTGGGTTGAAGGAGGGCTGGTGGGAGGCGCTGGCTCTGACTTCGCCCCTGAAGCCCCTGGAAGCCCCCAATGTTCCTGTAGGGGAGGGTTTGAATGGGGTCCGTGGCTCTGGGATGGAGGAGCCCCATCCTAGCCTTGCCCAGGTGCCAGGGTGAAGCAGCAGCCACGCAGGGTGTGGGGCAGCCCCCATCCTGACAGGGCTGTTCTGGGGAGACAGCCCCATGTGCTCTAGTTCTATATTTCCATGGGGAATTTGTTTCCCTTTTCAATTAGAGCACAGAGGTGGCTCTCACTGTGGCTTTGTTCCCTCTGTCTCCCCTGACAGGCATGTGCAGTAGTCGTGGAAACTCACTGTCTCCAGGGGCCGAGCCATGACTCACAATTATTTAATCAACAGGCAGCTTCCCGTGGTCTTGGCTCCGTTCCCCTCCTGCCAACCCACTCACCAACTCCATCCGTTTCAGTTGGACAATTTGCACAATGAGGTGCAATTCAACAGGGCAAAACGGGCAGGAATGGCCCTTTGCCAGCACATCCTGCAGTGGGGACAGTGTGGTGAGCCAGGGCATGGTCACAGTCACCCCTCACCTGCAGATACCCATGGCTGTGATTCCCTGAGCCACAGGGAGCCTGCCACAAGGCACTGCCAGCCACATGGAAACACTCATTATCAGCTGAGGAGCTGTTTGTGAAGCAGCTGGGCAAGCACAAAGACAGCCCAATGGCTCTGTAACTGGGAGCACTGTGGGCAAGGCGAGTCTGCAGTGCATAGGCAGGCTTTTTGCTTTGGGAGTACCCCACAGGCCCTCCTCCTTATTTCATTAGTAATTTTCTAAACTCTTAAACCAGCCCCTTTTAATGTTTAAAGTGTTTATTTTGTACTTTTCCTGCCAAGAACATGAAAATCCACCCATACATTAAACGGATCAGTCATTCCTTGTAGCCTTTTCAGTGGCATTTCCAGGAGAAAGACTGTGAAATGTAATTAAGCCTCAATTTGTTTCATCACAAACATTTAATGTACAGCTTTTGCCAAACATTCAGCCAAGACAGACTAAATATTGGTAGCTCTCCTGACAGTCTATTGAAGTGCCTGGCTGGGTGAGTGCAGCCAGCACTACAGCAGATATTTTTATTCACAGTTTATTATTTTTATTCCTTGTTTTTCCCCTCCCTCCAGCAGATCTGAAGAACAGGAACTCTCCAAGGTCCAACCTGAAGTTTCGCTTCGACAAGCTCAGCCACAGCAGCTCCAGCACAGTAGGTGTCAGGGTCTTGCTGGTGGGACACTGTGGGGCATGTCCTCTCTGCCTGGCATGGGGGGTGTCTGGGCTGTGGGAGGGCTGCGGGACCCGTGAGAGATGGGAAGGGAGGGAAGGGATTTTGTGATTTCTTGCCCCTTCATTTGCAACCCAACCTGTGTTCTGTTCTTTTGCGTAGAGCCACTAGCAGGAGGAAGTCATGAACTTGTCACCAGTGAGTATTGGTATTGTGGTGTTGTGCAAAAAGGCTCATGGGGGCCCAGGTGTGTTCAGCCAACCGTGGCTGCTCACACTCCTTGTGATTGCTTATGGGATCTGTAATGTACCTCAGAGCATCCTAAATGCTGCTGTAGGTGAGTGAGGAAAAGGGCAGGGGTTAATGACAGGTCTGTGCCCACCAGTGCCACTGTGTATCTTTACCTGTTTTATTCTGGAGTGCTTTTGTGTGCTCCCACTGTGCTCCTGCACTTGCTCCTAGGCTGAAGGGCCTTCAAGCCCAGCAGGTTGCATTTAACCTTTGTCAAATGCTGGTGCCCATCTCCGCAGGGAGGACAAGGTTGTCTGTGCTGTGCTCTAGGCAGGGGTCGTGGAAAAGCAGAGCAGGTCCTTACTGTTCCAAAAAGCTGAGTGGAACAGCAAATTCACAAGGTGGATTTCATGGGCAGAGGTGAAGGGAATGCAGAGGGATTCACCTGGGCTCCTTCTCTGCCATGAAATTAGGGGTGTCATTAGGAAGTCCCAAGTTGAGCAGAAAGAGCCCCTAGAACTTGAAATGAGAGGAATTTCCATTTCTGAAAGCATGGGTCTCAAAAAGATGGGATTTTCACCAAATCCTTCTTTCCCAGTGTGGGAGTGGCAGGTGGCCTGGTGCTTTGGGGATGGGCGCTTCCCTGATTTCAGCTCCCTCCCTGGGATGGGTGCTTCACAACCATCACCACAAGGGTGGGAATATTCTCCTTCCACGGACTCTGACACTTTTGTCCTTTTCTTCTTTGCAGAGAATTTTTTTTTTCAACAAAGGGAAAGCTCTTCAACACCCCATGGGACCACACGTGCCCTGGCTGTGGGCAGCAAGGTGCCCTCATCTCCCACCTGCCTGCTATGCTGGGAAGGAGCTCTCACCTTTGCCACAGTCCTGCCCTGACAGGGACCAGCCACCTTCCTACCCAGTGTGCCCCTGTTCAGTACATGCCCTATGCCCCCGGCTCTGTGCATGGGAGGGGATGTGACTCTGTGCCACACACAAGTGTGGCCAGGGCCATATCCCCTCCAGGTGCTGTGCTGGGTCACCCTGTGGGCACGCACATGTGCTGTGACTGGTGGGCACCTTCCATTTCCACCCTCCCTGGGGCTGCCTGCCAGCTCCTTGTGGACAGAGGGGCAGCAGGACAGAGCCCGTCTCCAGCCACCCTCAGCTGTCTCCCCCCTAGTTTCTACCCACATCCCAAAACTCTTGGGGCAGAGGCAGCTCCTTACTCCACACTTGCTCAGTTTCTTGCACAAGAGGTGGGTGAGCAAACTGGCCCGGGGAGCAGAGCTGGGGCCGGGGCCAGCTCATCCTGCCTTGGCAGCTTCAGCCTTGCTGCTTTGTCCCTGCCTGACACTGAGCACAAACCTGGGAAAGGTGACCCAAAGCTAAAGCTGTGGTGTATCTGAGTACTAGAACTGAAACCAGGGGGAATTTACCCCATGGGCTCTGCTTTGCTCTATGGCTTGGATTACCAGGCAAGCAAATGCGTAGAACTCTGGCAGTTTGGGTGGTATTAGGCTGCTCCAGCCCTTGGAGAGTCTGTCCTGCTGCTTTTGAGTAAGCTCTTGTTATTTTGAAAGATGAGGATTATGGATTTCTGCAAGATGACTTTTCCGTAATGCCCTTTCCCAAAAAATACCTCTCTCAACATTTCAAGAAATTCTTTTGCTCTTTTATGGAACTTGATCTGAAGTTTCCTGAAAGCTGTCCATGAATTTCACATTGCTCATAGATTTCCCTTACCTGTTTTCTGGAAGACAGGGCACAATGCTGCAGAGATGCTCCCCTACTTTCCTCAGCCTGTGACCTTTGGAAACTCCCATGAAATCAAGTTCTCTGTCTCAAGCAAACACAGTTCTTTGAATTTGTGATTCCTACTGAAAACAGAACTTTGAGTGCCAAAGTCATATTCACACAGCTGGTGCTCCAGGAGCCACAAAGTACCTGACAGCCTGTTTCAGGAGGTGGGTGCCAAATTGTGCTCCTGGAGCAGCCCAGGGCAGCTGCTGTGGCTCTGACTGCTCCTGCTCCCCTCCCTCTGGGGCAAGTGCTTGTAGGATCCAACCATCACCTCTCCTCCTCCCCATTACCAGGCCAGAGATGAGCCAAGCCAAGCTGAACCAGCTCTGCTTACCCTTGCTCTATAGGGAAATGCTCTCCAACAGCCTTACGATCCGGTTCATAGGTGCTCCCCTCATGCTGTAATTGATCTTTGTGGAAAGGCTGTAGCCCTGATGGGAGATGGACCAGGTTAAAGAAGGAGAGTAAGTTGTGAAAAGGCAGGGAACAGTTTCACTGGCACTAAGCGCTGTGTAGGACTAGTAAATACCAATAACCCTCGTGGGTATGCTCCCTCCTGCTCCCAGCTAATTGCATTTCAATAGAGTTTAAATCTTGAGTTTCATTTGGAAGAGGAGTGCATGGTGTGCTCTGCCCAGGCTGTAGCTGTAGGTGTCTCAGGATCACACTCTTTGCTGTTCAGCACTTGTCTGATGATGCTTTAGTAGCACTTTCAAACCCACCCCTAATTCTCTTAGAAGCTTTGGTCTGGTTTTCTGAAGCCGTGCAGTGAAACACTGACTGGTGCAATGACTTTCTCTGAGGGTCTGCTCTGGGTTTGCTTTTTCCTCTGAGAAGTCTCTCGGTTCTGTAGACGACGTTATTCCCGTGGGTGTTGATCTCCATGAGATCTTTCAGCAGATGATTCAGTGGCTACTGTCAGCTGGTTTGTCATTCTTGGTTGTTTTGTTGTTGTGTTGTTTTGGTTTTTTTTTACTTGAAACTGTGACTTTCTTTTCTGACCTAGACTGATTTGGGAATTATTCAAATGAGAAAAGCAGACTGGACAGTGTGAAGCCTTAGGGAGAGGTGCAGTGTGTTGGACTTGTCTCTCCCATGCCAGCCCGCTGGAATAGCAGTGGGGCTGGGAGCTGGGATCTGGCATGAGGTTTGCCAGCAGCTCCTATGGGATCTGGGACATTTTCTGCAACATGCACTCCTCACCACAGGCTATAAAACCTGCTGTACATCCTTACCAGCAGCTGGCTTTGGATGCTCCAGTTCTGGCCAGGCTCTGGCGTGGTCCCTGCCTGTGCTGGCTTGTGCCTTCAAGCCTGGAACGTCCTGGATTGTCCTATGCTGGCTCTGGGGACTGAGCAGCAGTTTATTACACCCTGGGGACTTTTGCACTTCCAGCAGACGGTGAAGGTGTTTCTGTATATATTTTGCAAAATGTTTTGTGCTTATAATGACACATATACATCTATACATATATAAAAGGGATTTATATATATATACACACACATACATACATATATATATGTATATAACAGAAAGGAACCTTAACTGACACTAGAATTATTGCGCAGTGCATTTTCCTTTCTGATCCCACTGTTTCCATGCACACAACTTCTGCTACACTTGGAAGTGACTTTGCAGAGGGAGCAGGAGGGGCTCAGAAGCACATTGGGGGATGACAGGAGAGCTCCCGCTGTGTGGGGAGGCCTCCCTTATCATGGGGATCTGCTCCCCTTCCCATTGGGGTTTCAATCCCTTGTTTGCTCCTGCTGTCCCCCGGCTGCCCCTGGGCTCAGGCCAGCTCATGGGCTCGGTGGGAGGCAGTGGTAGGTTAGGTGCAGGTCTGCAGCTCCAGCGCTGGTGCCACAAGCTCCAATTCCTCATGCAGGGTGGGGAGGGACCCTCTCCCCTCCACCAGTGTCATCTGCATCAGCCCTGGAGCTGGTGTGCAGCTGCCAAGAGTTGGCAACAAGCTGCCACTCTGGCTGGGCTTCCATTCAGGAAAACACTTGGCATGTACTTGCATCCTCTCGAAACCCCACAGAGCCAAGCACAGGGTGCACACCTAAGCACAACACAGAAATGCTCTTTCCTGAGTGAAGCGGGGGAGCCTAAGCACAAACTCAGTTTCTTCCCAGAGTTTTGAGGGTCTTCAGGAATGGCAGGTGAGGCGTTAAGAGATGTCTCTGCCATGACCAGGCTGCACCCAGGGCTGGGATCTCTCGGCTGCAGGAGGTGCAGCTCCCAAAGCCCGGGCAGGGCCCAGCACCTCCGCAGGTCCCACCTGTGCTCTCAGTACTCTGCTGATGCTTCAGCCTCCCCCTGAGCCCGCCAGGGGCTGCCCCCCAGCCCCCCAGCATGCTTTCATCGCATTCAATGAATGTAGCACTGCGTACGTCCTGCAAAGAGAAATGCTGGATTTATATAAGAGAATGTGAAGAGAGTTTATAGAGTGAAAATAAATCTTGAAGAAATGTATCTGACAAAGTTTATTTTTGATGTAGAGAGGCAGTGCTTTGTAGTTCCTGGTGACCTATGTCTGTTGTAAATAATGTATATTTAATTTATTGCTATGGTAGCAGATTGTATTTGTTATGTATAAAACTAAAGGTTCACAAATGTATATTTTGTTGCTTAAATGTGTCTTTGCAAAATTCACAATAAATAACATATTTTGTGTCCATATGTGTACTCCATGTGTGTGTCCATATACTGACAGCTTTAGGGGAGCTCTTTGGGAGCATTCCTATGAAAACAAGGTGAGGGCATGGGGTGGGGCTGAGCCATGGGTAGTGGGAGCCTGCGAGAGCTCACATGAAGTCAAACACTGAGGCAGTGGAAGCAGAGGAGCATCAGAGCAAGGGGAGGTGTAAATGGGGACATCTCTGCTTCCAACACTGAGACTGGAGCAGCAGGGGAGGAGCAGGGCTACTCTTTTGCCAACACATCCATTTAACCAAGGGAACTGTTCTGCTTGAACTGGAATTAGTGCCCCATAAAGCTCCATGTAAACCAGTCCCTGTCAGCAGCCAGCCCATGTGACAAAGAATTTAAACAGGCTGCAATTCTGTCTAAGCCAGTGGAGCTTACCTCAGGCCATCAGGCTCCGGCAGCGCCACTGTCTCTGGACATCCCCAGGGGGCTAACAAGGAAATTGGATTTTCTCTCTCCAGCTCCTCAGGCTCCTTTCAAATCCCACTAATTTCCCAGATTTCTTCCTTCCAGGGCACTAAGAAAAGAGCTGTACCTGTTTGGAGGTGGCATGTCTGGCACATCCTTGTGGATCCGCTTCTGCTGCACGCCATCCCCAGGGAGAGGGAGCCAATGCCAGCAATCATGGGAGGGTTCTGAGGAGGGAAAGCTGATTTCACTGCAAGGGCTCCACTCATCGAGTCTCTCTCAATTGCTAAACTAAAGCAAATACAGCTAGTTTAAACAAACTATGAGTGTTGTGGAAACAACCACCACCTAAATCCAGGTTTCAGAGGATTTGGGGATAGTAATTGAGTTAGTTGTTGGCTTCTATAGCTGTGATGGACTAAATTGTTAAATAATGTGCTTGAGAGTGCTCGGCTGCTGTGAGTGTTACTCACTAGGTGAAACACAAACTCAAATTGCAGATCCTGATCCTGAGAGGTCACAGAGCATTGTCTCATCCTAGTATGGGGTTATTTTATGATTTCTTCTAGCTTTAGCTGGGGAACCTGCTTCAGCTCAGCTCTAGAGGATTTAAGACGCTAGTCATAATTTATTCCAGCAGTAGCTGCCATTATGATCTGCTGTGTACACAATTTTACAGCGCAGCTTTATTCCACATAATTTTGAACTTTAGATGTTCCATTCAGGATCCCAGTTCTCTTGGCTCTGTCTATAGCCAGACACACACAATGAGTGGCACTTTGAAACTCAGCTGCTTTCCCTTTTATTACAAACTACAGAGGATCCAATCAAGCCTGAATCCAGGCTTAAGAGACAAATGTAAATAATCATTTCAGCATTTAACTAGCAGAGGTTTATTCCTAGATTACTTACTGAGTTAAGGTAGTTTCTTTGCACATGCCCTGCCTATAGACTCAAAGTAACCCTCCTACCTGGAAAGGATCTTTCCCTGGGCTTTACAAAACATTACCAGTTTGCTTGGAGTCTTTAATTCACTTGGTTGCAGCTTTCCACAGCTTCAAGAGCTGAGTCCCCTGACTGCTTCTGCCAGGAATTGCAGATGTGTACAGAGCCAGAGCTGAGGACACGGTGGCTGCTGCTCAGTGCTCACCTGCTTGGAGGTCAGGAATGATGGGAGGATGATTTTAGTGCCTGAGCATCTTCTCTGCCTCCTGTAGGTATGTTCACTGTGTCACGGACTGCTGGTCCTGATCACAGAAGAGAATGATTTGATCATTCAGACACAGGAACATCCGCAGATGTGAAGACATCAACCCCAATTAAAAGTGGTTGGATGTTCTAAGTCTGTTTTGAATCACTTTCAGACCTTATCAGATCTGGCAGGGCAGCGTGGAGCAGCTATTAGGGAAGCTGATAAGACCTTGTCTGTCCCTTTAATGAAAGTCTGGAGGAACCAGATAATCATGCTGAACAGTGCTCAGTGGAAATTCTCCGGAATGCAATTTATCAAGTAATTTTCTAGGCACTGTAGGAGAGTAGAATGAAAGAATGAAGTCACAGAATGGTTTGGGCTGGGAGGGAAGTTTAAAAATCACCTACTCCACCCCTTGGGCATGGGCAGGGACACCTTCCACTAGACAAGGGTGCTTAAAGCCTTATCCAAACTGGCCTTGAACTCTTCCAGGGATGGGGCTTTGCTAAATTACTGATACAGATCCAGTTCTGACAATGGCTCTGTGTGGCCTAACCAATTAAGGCACCTGCTAATAAAAATCAGATTTAGTCTTCATATTTAAATTTTTGATTAGGGACAAGAAAGTCCAATTTGGGGGTGGGGAGTTGGTTTATCCCTGTGCACTCTTGATACAATATGAAAAAACTATTCACAGCACTGTTTACACAGCTATTTGTCTGTGTGGTTGGATGCAGTGGAGTCTCTGAGGATGAGGTGCACATTCCTCTGGCTCAGTCAGGGCACTGGCCCCACAGCAGTCTGGGACTAAAAATCCCTGGAAGAGCTCAGGGTGGCATTGAAAAGAATAACAACTATCCCTGGTTGAATATTTTTGTCATTTATAGCCAGACTTACGCTTCACTTCTTTTTCCTTTTTAATAATAATGGATGTTTATTTCACTGATCCATTACATCCCATCCCAGAAACTGCATGAATTTATGGCAAACACAGAGTGAAGTTGATGTACTTTCTTTGTTAAATTAGCAGGTTTTGGCACTTGTGGGTGTTTCAACATGCAACTCAGTGTGCTATTGAGCTACTGAAAATGTAAATTCTTCAGTGTTTAATTTCAATAGTGACTGAGTTCCCACGTGGGTGGGGAAGAATTTTCCAGTTTCATTCCTTGGAGCTGCTGAAGCCGGAGGTTTCCTCTTTTGCACAGAAGGTGGCACTGGAAATACAGGAATGCAGTGTAATCCGCTGCTTGCCTTTACAAATGGGCTTGTGTCAGGGTAACACCTTGTCAGAGGGTATCTCACCTTCGGGAACAGGTATTCCCTCTTTCTCACTAAGGTCTCATTCTGCCTCTTGTGGAGGTTTAATTTATCAGGTGGCTAGCACTGACTTGGGAGGGAATTACTGATGTGCAGGATGTGCTCAGGGTCCCAGCCCAGCAGCACTGGCAGGTCTGGGCAGTGTAGGGTTTGTCCAGCCTGTTCCCACAGGGCTCTGAGTGAGGTGCTGATGGAATTTACCACAGAACATATTGAAAACGTGTCTGAGCCCCACAGATGAAGTGGGATCTGGGAATTGCCAGAGCCCAAACGCTCAGGATGGTGAGACACAGTCCTTAACACTGAGAGCTGACAAGCACCATCTCCTTTCCAGTTCCTCTTGATAATGAGGAGGGAGCTGCTGGGTTGCTGCACTGGGTGCACTGGTGTCACTGGCCAAGTGACCAGGAGCCATCTCTTCCTCACTGTGTGGAAGCCTCGATGAAAGTTCATCTCCCAGCTACAGGACCTGAGCCCAGCTCCGCACAGGCAGGGTGAAAGGCTCTTTCAGCTGATCTATGCAGTTGGCAGTAGGAGCGATGCAAAGGGGAGGGAGGGGATGTTCTTCCCTGGACTGAATGCAGTCACAGCCTTGGAACCTCAGTGATGTGTTAGCTCTGCAGGATCCACAGAGAGGCAGCATCGCCTCGGCGGAGACACATTGGCTCAGAAAATAAAATCTGAGCATGCCATGGAACATAGATTCTGAAGGCAACTTTAATAAACAAATGCATGTAGTTGTAGGAGCTTAGCACTTACATACTTGACTAAAGTGAGAAAATCTTTCTTTACAGTGTTGGAGGTGCTGCAGAAAATCTCGAATTCATGCCCCACAGCAGCCACTGCTTGGGGACAAGATGCATTTGTGTTCATAGTGTTACTATTGCTTCCTTTACTGTTTTACCAAATGCAACAATTGTGGAGAATCTTTGTCCTAATGAGAAGAAATTAATTAGGCTTGCTAGAAGTCCTTGCTGTGTTACCACATGTCCCATCTCAGGTAGAGGTGTCTGTGGCCTTGGTTGCTGAGACACAGAAGGAAGGTTGCTGAATAGTTGTGAACTTCAATAATGCCAAGCACAGGTTTGGCCAAGGTTTGAGAGCTGCCTGACCCATTGTCATTTCCCTGTCTTGCAACCAGTGCCACAGTCTTCAATTTCTGTGGTGTTTCTGGCTCTATTTCATGTGTTCAGTAAGAGAGGAAAGTTTGGAAAGGAAAACCAATAGATCTGTCTCTGTGTGTGCCTGGCACTGAGCCCTGCAAGATAAATTGTGTGGATCCCTGAAGTGCTGCAAGCCTATGTTCTACCCACTGATCCATCCCCACCTGGATTCCTCCCTGCTGTGCACATTCCCCCTGGCTTCCAATTTCCATCAAGCTCTTTCTGGGAAAAACAGGAGGTGTGGGAAGCTCCTGAGCTGCTAAAGAAACTTCTTTCTTTACCCTCAATACCTATTCCCTTTTGTTACCTGAAGTCAGATGCTATTTGGAGTGTAGCAATGGCCACTTTGGGACAGTCCAATCATGCCTCTAATTGCCCAACAGGGACTGTGCTGCTTTGCTTTGCTCTGCTCTGCTTCCCTGTCTGGGTTTTGGGTGCAGAAGTAGAAACTGGGCTGTATCTGCTATGCTCTGTTAGCCCTCTGTTTGCTTTGCTTGAAGCCTTCCTGGAGGAATTATTTATTAAATGAATTCAGTGTGTTGGGAATAACACACAATTGTTCCTAATTCTTGTGTAAACTCAATTGTGTACCACTGGCACCAGTGGGGATTTCTACCACATCACTAGCACAGTGCTGAGGCTGAAGGGAGTGCTCTGGGAGGTGGTTCTGCTGCTGAAGACAGGACCATATTCATTGAAAAGCAGAATTAATTTGTTGGACTTTGTTTGCATGGATTTTGCAGGAGTAAAATCCCACTTGTTTTCCATTTCTGCACCATGAGAAGTGTATTGATTTTTCCTCACTTCTGATCGTTCACATTACTGGATTGCTTTTAAATAGTTGACAGAGATCATTTGTTTTCCTCCCCCAATATATTTTACAGTGCCTTCCCTGTTTTATTTGTGTGTGCTTTAGGGGGGTTTCCACACTTAGACATCACACTGATCACCTTCTGCAAACTGCAGCCCAAACGGGAGGGGGGTAACTCTTTCCCCTGCAGGGTTTTTCCTCCTTTCTGCCTTCTCTCCAGCACCTTCAGCACCTGCATTTCACTTTCCTGACTTGGAAGTTGGAGCTGAGACTCAAAAAACCTCTGAGCCAAAGATCAGAACAAGCCAAAGAAACAACATGGCCACGGATGAATCAATAGGGTTGCAAGAGGTGTTGGTTGGTGATAAGACATTGAGAGTCACTGGTGTTTGTCATTGTAGGAGTGTGAATAAGGGGTGATGTGCCCAGCAGGGGAGTGGGAAGCATCCTTTCAACCCAAGAGACAAAGAAATGAGGGAACCTCTGGTCATCTCTTCAATGCAGAATCCATCAGACTGCCCCAGGAGTCTTTCCCAAACCCAGACCTGTCTGTGGCACAGAAGGAAGCTGTCTGAGGGCTTTGGAACAGGAGCAGACACTCAGCCTGATTTGGGTTTGAAGATTAGTGTTAGAGGAAACTCTCAGCAAAGGAACTGTGTGTGCAGCTCAGGGCTGGTTTGAACAAACTCACATATTGTACAGGCATGTTAGTTCATTTCTGCTCTTTGCCCTCAGAGAGTGGAAAACTGTAATTTCTAATGTTTGCAGATAATGATATTAGAGCTCAGGTGTCCTAAAATATGCAAGTTTGTCCTGCAAGGAGTTTATTTCTATCTCAGTAGGAGCTCATATGGCACAAAGCTTTTGCCCCAAAAGGTTAAAAACATCTAGTCTGTTCAGCAAGACCATGACTGAGACAGAAATAGTTCTGATGCCCAGGGCAAGAGATGGTGGGGAATAGCTAAACCATAAACTTAATTCAAAACAGAATAGACTTGTGTTTGCTTTATCTGGCCACTTATTTCCCTTTTGTGTTGAGTGCAGAACAGCAAATGTGATGGAAAAGGATATTTATTTCTCATAGCTCTTTATGCCGGAAAAATAATGGGGCCTATTAGTGCCCATGTTAAATGTTATTAATATTGATTAAAGTATCATTCCTACTATCAATCAGCACTATATGTAATAAGGATATACTGTGGGTGAACAGTGCCTTTCTTGCTGCTGCTCTGTGTGAGGGAAGGCTGTATGGCCATGGGCATTGGAGCTCAGGAGGGCTGGGCTGGCTCCTGCAGCAAGGGCTGCAGCACTTACCTCCTCCACACCTGCAAGCCTGCAGCCAGATGAAAATCAACATCAGCATCTCGTCGGTCTGTTTATGCCTTAGGTGTAGCTCTAGGCTAAAAGGTTATTTTGAAAATGGGTTTACATGTGAAATCCCTGGCTCCCAGGGCATTTACAGTGGGCATAAGAGGTGAACAAAACACACCGGAGAGCTTGTCACAAATTTGGAGTGAGGAGTGTGTTAATGAGGGTTCACAAAATGGCAGCGGGAGGGTCTGTCTGCTACGTGGGCACTTGCAGACTTCTACGAATTATTTTCTTCTGGGGACTAGTAACATGTCTTCCCCAGAGAAAGAGACAGCAGCTTGGAGACTCTCTTTCTCCTTTCTGTCATTATCAGGTCTCTTCCTGTCAATCTAAATGAAGCATCTGGACCTGTCTCACGACACATCCACACTAGGGAATGTGGACGGAGTTTGGAATGGTCTCATACACTCCACATGTTGTTGCTTTGTTTTTAGGCCATTTGCCAGCGGACAGATTCAATTTAGTTCAACAACACGATACTAGAAAGCACTTAAATAAAATTAATGGCTAATGCAGCATTTCTCAAAAAGGAAGAGGGCAACTGTACCATGTTTTACCCTGTTAATACTCACCTGATGCTGCTGCACATCTGCCCTCGGGGCACGGGAGCTGCTGCTGACCCAGAGATGTGGGTCTTGTCTCTTATTCTTTTCCCTGAGCTGTGTTGTCTCTCCAGGCTGGGAGCCCCATGGGAGAAAGAACTGTCTGCTCCTATTTGCTTGCACAGGACCTAAAGCAAAGGGGTCCTGATTTCAGAGAGGCCTCCAGGCATCAGGACAACAACCTAATAATGAGAATTAATCATTCATTTATCACTTCACTCTTGATGAATAATTTCCGATTATCATGTACAATTTGCTGCTTCAGTGAATACTCCAATAGTAAACAAAGCTGGTGGAATAAAGTCACAGGAGTGAAAACCCCATGTAAAAGGAGTGAGAAAATGGTCAAGACTAACTAAAAAAATTCCAAGAAGTGTTTGTACATAATCATTTGCCCAGATCTATTAATGTCCTGGATAGACACATAGAAGGCAGATAGATACAAGGGTTCAGCCCTCATACCCAAAATATCACTATAAGATCCCAACCAGCAGCACATGTTCCTTAGTCACTGGATGATCCAGGAGGTCCTTTTTTCTTCTTTTTAATCTCATTCTGGGAGGGAGGAAGTGCAGTAAGAGAAAGCTGCTGGCCACTGAAGCAATTAAGTGGGAATTAAATATTCATGAGGCTCAAATGATTGGGGCATCCAGACTGTAGATCAAAACCAAGCCCGGCCTGGGAAGGCAGGGAAAGCTGCCTTCCATGTGGCATTGCCTCCAACACCACTCAGGGTGAGTTTGAACAGAACTGTTTGTGATAGCTAAATGACATTGACTTTCTCATTTGCTCTTTCCTTTCCCCTTCCTTGGGTTACTGACTGCCTAATCCACAGGGCTGTGCCCATCCATACCTTGTGTGTTTATTGCAAAGCTGTTTGTGACAAAAGCAGTTTCCCACAGCAAGGAGCTGTGTCTGGCCGTGGTGTTGTTATGGGAAACTGCTGAAACGTCATCTGTTCCTCCATGGAAATCTCTTTCAAAAGGATATTCCACTTGAATTTCACTGTTGTATTTTAGCACAGTCTGTGGTGCCTTCTCACGTTACCCCTTAGTGACGTACAGTGATGACGCATATGTTGCATCTCACAATGCTGAGGGAATTAACACTTCAGAAGCGCTCATCTCCCCCATTATTGATGCTCTGTTGGTAGCAGTGTGCTAATATTCTCTCCACAGAAACTATTGGCGCTGACAAAAATCACTGAGCTTCTGTTCATATCTAAACCTTCAAAAGAGAGTGGCATTTCTGTTTCAGAGAGCAGCACTGTTTGGTGACACAAAGCCTTACCTGTTCCCCTTTGAGTTACAGGATACTTGTTCACTTTTTCTTTTATTTCTGGACAACTTTCTGAAGTATGACTTGGCAGATATTTACTTGTGCTTTGCTCTCTTACATCTACTTCTGCAGCAGTATTAAAGCATTTAACTACCATCTACACACTCATAAGTTTGTGACTAAGGTTCTGTTGGTGGGGTGAACTGCTAGAATTCTCCTGTGCGCTGAAAGATGTGCATTTTCAGAGAGAAAACAGAGTCTAACATCCTAAAGCTATAAGGAATTCAAATATCTTGTGTTTTGGACAGCTGGTTGGAAAATAAAAATCCAAGCAGGGATTTACTCATTTTCTCATTAAGCCACCTGAACCAAATCACAATGTCTGTGAGACGCTTTCAGTGAAGGACACGGATGTTTGCCAGCACTAATCAAAACAGTGCAGGCTTGGGAATACCCCACTGGCAGCCCTGGCAGAGCAGCTGGGCAGCTGTCCCAAGCTGGCACTGGCTCTGGAGCTGCTCCCCACTGCCACTGGCAGAGGAGAGGCACAGAGCTTTGGGAACAGAGCATCCCCCACCTGGGATCACACCTTCCTCTGCAAGGCCACCAGCCTGGCTCCAGGAGAGGGTCAGGGCAGGAGCTGCAGTGTACCACGGGCACTTGGGAACTTTCTTCTTCACACCTGATCCAAATCTTCATGGCCCTGGAGCATCCCTACCCTGCAGCCTTGGTGCTCCCCACTGCTGAGTAAGTGCTAAACTTCCATCTTATAGGCATGTCCTGAGACTTAATTAATGCTTCTGAAGTACTTTAAAGCCCTTGGATGACAAGCAGGCTAAAATATCGCCAGTCCTTTGGGAGCCTTCCTCTTCAGGGAGGAATCGGAGTGTTTTATTTAATGAGCAGCGCTGTCTGAGCACTGTCCTGACTGATTATTTCTGAGGCAAAGCAGCAACACATTCACGGGATGCTGCTGGATTTTACATAGACTCCAGTTTGTCATAGAAATACAGCACTGGAACAAGTGCTCCTTGATGCATCCCTGCAGCCAGCCTGGTCTGGGACTCTCCCTCCAGGAACTGCTCTATAGGGGAAAAAAGAGGAACCCATGGAAACCACTACACTGCAAACAGGTTGGGGAGGTCCTACCTCTTTTCCCTCAGTGAAAAATGTACATAGCCAGGAGATTCACCTTTCCTCAGGAATCTGTCTTGCTCACCTTTTCTGCATCTCTAAGTTGGACAGCATTGGGCAGCGTTGGGCATCATCCCTCTTTGCACCCTGAGAGTGCTGGGCCAGGTCAGCAATGCTGATAAACAACTTCATGATAATGCAGATTATGTAAATGTAAAGGTGTTTCTACCATTTCTTGTGCTACCCATGTGAGCAAGTATTTTCTGGTGTGTGAGCAGGCTGCAGCATTGAGCCTTGCTGCCTTTTTAAAAAATGCTTTACTGGAGAAGAACTGTCTTTAGAGGTTTGCTTGCCTGATACCTGAACTGGTGACTGTGAACACGACGTGCGCCACACGAAGCCAAATAACCCTCCAGGAATTCTTTCTATTAAAATAATTGCTAGGGCAGAGGAATACTGCAAACAGCTGTGGTTCATCCCATAAACATATTCTCCCTCCTTTTGGAGTCTCAGTCTCCAACTGATGCCAGAGCCTGTCAGCTGCAGGAACAGCGGAACATATTTCCTTTGCAGAAATGAAACGATTACTGTTGAATAAATCTGTTGTGCACAGACCTGAACTCCCCAGCGCGTGCTGCATATGCAAAAGGGAAAAGTGACAGTGTTTCACCCTGGAATGAGCTGAAGCGACAGTTCATCTGCTGAACACGCTGGCTGCAGAGCTGCTGTGTGTTAGCAGCCTAGCAACGCTGAGTGGGATGGAAAAATCCCCCTAGATCAGTCCAGCACTGAATGGCATCATCTTGCCACGCAGTGCCCTTGCCCTGCTGGGGAAGCAGCTGTCCCATGTCACAGGTATAAGAGCGGGGTTCCCTGCAAGCCCAGCATCCTCCTTTTGGCAGCCTGGCAGCAAAGTTCCCTGAGCTGGGGAGGAGAGTGGGATGGGGACTCTGGGACCAGAGGGCCTTGAGGTCCCTGGCTGGGGCACCGAGCCCCTCTGGGCTATATTTTGCTGCTAAAAAAACCCAGACAAGAGATGAGTCCCTGACCACACTGACCCACCAAGGTGGCTGCCTGGTGTGGAGGGAGAGAAGAGATGGACCAGAGTGAACCTCACTCTGCAGATGTGAGGGGACATGAGGGAAAAATCAGAGGTCATTGTGACCCGTATGTACCCCAGTTTTATGGGCTGACAAAGTCAAACCCTCTCACAGGCTTATTTATTTCTTTAAGTCACATCTAAGGGGAGGAGGTGAGCAAGAGACATGGTCACTGATGACCTGGAGGTATTGGTGAGCTGCCACCAACCCTTTCTATCCTAGTGGTACTTCTCCTGCTCAGCATGCGGGAAGGGAAGGGTTCTGCAGGGAGCAGTACTTGCCCAGACCTGGGATTGCCTGTCAGGCTGCTCAAACAGCCTGCACTGTATTTGCAAAATATTGTTAATCAAGAGACACAGTTCAAGGCATTTGACTGGCACATCCAGTTAAGTGCTAGCAAACATGCTGTAAAACCACTGTGCTGAGGCCACCTTCCTAATGAATGCAAAGTGGGAGCAATCAATCAGGGCCAGAGCACAGCCAGAGCTGGCACCACCTCTGCAAACGCAAATTGAATGAACAATAATGAGTGTTATCTAATTAGTCCACACAGCTGCAATGTTACAGCCCCGTATAGGGCGCACCTTGTAAAATTTCATGGTATGTATCACAGAGTGTCTGAGATAAAATGATGGAGATTAGACACGTGCACACCACAGACAGGTAGATTCTTAGTGATAAATGCGTTATCCTCAGCAAGTGAGTTCTGGTTTGACTGGTGCAAGGATCTCCTTGAAAATCAGCTGGTTGATGTGCAAACAGCCAGGGCAGCTGC
This sequence comes from Campylorhamphus procurvoides, assembly GCA_013396655.1. Classification (NCBI taxonomy): domain Eukaryota; kingdom Metazoa; phylum Chordata; class Aves; order Passeriformes; family Dendrocolaptidae; genus Campylorhamphus; species Campylorhamphus procurvoides. The sequence goes on from WBMV01000850.1 coordinate 896,652, forward strand.
AGGTTCTTGATGTGCAGGTGCTTTGGTTGGGATAGTCAGCAGGCTGAGACCACACACCTCGTCATCATGGGGTCGGTCCGTGTTGAACTTCTTCCCACAGCTGCTGCTCCAGGAGCTGTTACTCAGTTTGGAGGGTCATGGGGGAGGAAAGGGAAGAACTGTCCCTTGCAATGCTGCAGAAACTGCTGGTTGGGTGACATCCATGGCTGGTTTTTTGGAGCTGGCAGATTTAAGCTGGAGACCTCAATCCTCTGCCAGCCGTGGAGTTCTTTCCTTGCAAACAAACCTCCTCAGAAGCAAACACATCTCCTTCACCCCAGATTACAGGTGGGAGTGCTGCTCATGCTGTCCCCAAACACAGTCATCAGCAGCAACATCTGGCTCCTGGCGTGACCGTGCCGATTCCTTTTGCATCATCCAGTTTTCTTGGTGTTTGAAGCACTCAGCGTGAAGCAATGCTGGGAAGCACATGATAAATGATTTAAGATTAGTAGCTGAAAATTTGTTCTCTGAAGCCACCCTCAATTCTTTCGACCACTGTTTGACCTGAATGTACACACTGAGCATCGCCAGGCCTGGGAGCTTCTGAGTCACTTGTGACTCAGTCTGAAATGTGTTCGTGGTGACTTGATTGCTTGAAGAAGTTGGAGCAGTAGAAATCCCACAGGAGAAGGTACATCCCAGCAAAGAGTTCAGCTTGGCTCCACAAACCATGTTGAGACCCAAACGCTCTGCCCAGGTGCATGGCTGGGTGACTGGAGATCTGCCTTGGGACAGTCCTGCTTAATGTCACTCAGTGGCATGCAGAGGAACCCTGGAGAGTGCTCCCTGACCAAGCATGTCCCACAGCACACATTCCCTTGCAAAGGAATTCCATCTTAAAATCAACTCCATGCATTTGTCTGGCTTCCACTTACCTACACGGGGACTAGGAACCCATCTGGCAGCAGCTCTTAGCACCAAGAAGGAGAACACCTGGGGCCAAATTTATCCCCAAGACACTTTAATTCAAATTTGTATCAGGAATTGGGCAAAAGAAATATTTCAGGCAATTCTTGTGCCTTTGTCGCTTTTGTGTTCAGCAATATCTGCTCTTCCCATAAGATCCCTGGTGACACTGTAGGGGATGGTGGGATGGTGTTTAAATATTGATGTTTTAGCAGCTTATAGTTTTAATACAATTTAAATTATGCACATTTTTATTGGACTCGTAGGTTCATCAGTAATTAGTCTCTCCCAGCTACACAAGAGGGTGTTCAGCAGCTCCGTATTGATTTCTGCCTCAATTGTAGAATTTTAGTGACTGGCTGCATCTTAGTGCCTTGGCAAGGTAAACAAATCCACAGGCCCTTATCCGAGCACTGCTGGTTAGTGGCCATAAATGTGTAATCAACAGCTCGGTATCCTTGGAATTAGATCTTCTTAACAATCATTAGTTTCATCCCTTGCTGCTCTAATAAACCTCTTGGTAGCAGGCCAGAGCCAATTATACTTGTGCTTGGAAAATTATAAAACACAGAGAAAAACTGTGTGTTGCCACAAATAAGTGAAAATTTTAACTGGCCCAAAACTGCAACAAGTGTGGGACTCATCTGTTGTTTATTTGAGGTTGAGCATTGAGTACTGGAGACAATATTAGGGGAATCTATATTTATTTTGCACATTATGGATTCTTCCACTTGATGCAAAGCTGGCATCGGTCCTGCTGCCCCTTCCATGTGGACTCTGTGAGCTGGCATCACCTGCCCAGCATGACCTGAGGTCACGTCGTGAGAGCTGCAGTGAATTAACGCTGAATGAGAAGTGTTTTGTCAAGGGATCACTGGCCGATGATGCACTACAACCCTCAGCAGAAGGATGGCTGTCATGATATAGCAACCAAAGGACTTACATCTTTTGAAAGTGACAGGAGCTGTGGGCGCCCAGGAGCTGGATTTTCCCTTCCCCTTCTCTCCTGCAGTGTTAGGTGGCTCATGGAGCATCCCTGAGGACCAGCCCTCTGCTCTGACCCACCCCTGCCTCTTGGGATAAGCCTTGGGGAGGAACAGGGAGCCCTGGAGTGCTTGCTCTGTCCCTGTTGAGTTCCCAGAGCAGTGTCCTGTCTCCTGGTGTAGGGGAGGGTTTCCCTCCACCTGAAGCTTTTGCTAAGGATGTGGGAAAGTGGCAGCATGCCTGATCCAGTGGATAAACACTCTGTTCATTCAGTGGGATTTTTGCAAGGCGTGGTGAGAAGAGAACATGTCCCTGCACCAAGTGTGTGGTTGTGTGGATTCTAGCTAAAGAAAATAATTAATAACAGATCCATCCATCCTTCTTCAGGTGGTTCTTATGCCATCCTGCACAAGAAATATGTTTTTGAGAGAGGTGATAAGCTTCTAGATGGGATATCAGCTTCACAGTCAAGCCGCTGGCATTAGGAGAGGAGAATGGGAATGTAAACCATAAAAATAACAGATGGGAGGCAGATGTGATAAAATGGAAGCACAGGCAAATTATAAAACCATTCAAACTGCTCATGCAGATAAAACCAGGAAACAAAATCACATCTGAAACCACAAGGACTGGGTGTCGGAGAAAAAAATATTTGACTTTGCTGCTTGTTAGTGCTGTTGATGGTGGAGGTGTTCAAGTTCAAAGTCCTGGAGGAGCAGCAGGGATTTTTAATGCAGGGGAATTTGGGCTGTGGCACCTTCATTTGTTGCTGAGGAGCATTTTTGCTGTGGAGGCTTAAAGATGGTGTTTTTTTCTCAACCCACATTGCAAATGCTAATGTTCATCTTGTGCCAGTGCAACTATTTTATTTCAGTAATAAAATAAAATCTAAATAATTGAAGAAACACGAAGGGAAAAATGCCACTCAAAAAATGTAAAGGGAAGGAGACCATGAAATGGAAACATAAAAAGATGCTGGGATCTTCTGGAGGTTTGCTGGCAGTTTGACAGGGCTGAGGTAGCACAGTGACAAAGGTCAGAGCCTCTTGGGACCAGGAACAGCCCCTGGGAAGAAGTGGGCACCATGGAGGGTGTGGTAAGATGATTTTAGAAGACCCAAATGAAAGACCTGTTACATTGGGGCATCGAAAATCACCCAGCCAGTACCCTGTCTCCAGCAGAGACTGGACAGATCCGTGCCTACAAATCAGCCTCTCAGTTTCTAGTAATTAGCAGATTAGAGACTTCCTGAGCCATAAGTTGCACTGGGACCAAGGGGTTTAATAGCCACAGATAGGTTTCTCCTCTGAATTAATTGAATCTCTTTTTGAACCCATTCATCCTTCTGGCCGTCACACATCTCACTGTTTAATTACACAGTGCCGGGGGATTTAATGGTGCCCCTTCCCGTTGCACTGAGCATAAGGAACAGACAACCATAGTCCCACCTTCTTCACACCATTTATCCAAAATCTCACTACGGGTTTCCACAACATCTGACACTTATTAAAGCTTTGTTTTCTGAGGGCACAGGGCTGTGAGTCTGGTTTCTTTCTCTTAATGATTTTTTAATTTTTTCTTCTTTTATATGCCCAAAGAAGGGGGGTGAGATCTGAGTATGTTCTGAAATCTCTGTTTACAAGGTAAACAAGGACTTTCTTTGTTCTCAAAGATTGGCTTTATTACTCTAAATTTCCTAACTCTGTCTGATACAGGGCTCACTTCAGGATCACATAATTTGCAATATGCTCTGAAACACTTAGACCATGACAGTGAAGTGGGTGCTATAGCCAGGCACTGTGTCTTACTCTGCAGTGGGTGCAATTAGAAATGCAGCTTCAAACAGGAATGGGGAAGATATGACAACTGGGTGGGAGGCAAAAGGAAGGAGCAGAAAGGTCAGAGGGCTGAACCTTTCAAGCTGCTCATGATCTCTCATTGATGTTATTCACTGATAACAGCATCAGGTAAGAATTAGTGTTTTTCTACCAGTATTTATGATGATGCTGGCACTTTGATGAGTCCTTGCCCTGCAGAGCAAATGAGTGATTAAAGTTTTCCGTGACCTTGTGCCTACAGTGTTCTGCATGTCCCTCTGGAAAATCTAAGCAAGAGAAGCCATCAGCCTCTTTGCAGCATCAGAGGGTTGAATTTGTTTGTTGATTGGTTTGGGGCTTTTTTTGGCTGGGATTGCAAGACTGCTTCTTTATCAGAAATCCATAGTTTTCTGCGGTTCTTAAAACATTCCAGTGTATTTTACATTTAAATAGAAATGAGGCCTCCTTGAAACAAATTCATTCCGGTTGGCTTTGCACATTGATGATTAAAGAACTTGGTTCAATTTTTTTGTCTCATTCTGAGCAACGTCTCATTAGATTTGCGTTTTATTGCTTTTCATATCCATCATGATTTGTGTCAGCAGAATGGTTATATAGATGGACAGCTTATTATCAGCTTTAAGTAAGGAAACAGAACGCAGGAATGGTTACTAAAAAAAGGGAAAGGTAATTAATGCTGGATGCCAGAATATAAATGAAGCTTGACATTTCCATTTTGTTAATCCAAATTAACCCTCATCTTAATGTTACAGAGCGCAGGAGGGGATTCTGGGCCTCTGCCCATGTCTCTGCATCCTCCTCAATGTTGTGTGTCCTGGCACATGGAACATCACATGGAGATACCCAGTGGTGCCCAGTGATGCCCAGTGGTGCCAGCATGGTTTCAGCTGCTGGTGTGGTGGAACCTGAGAGAGGTGTGGAACTGCTGCAGAGCTGCTAGACCTGAGCCCCTGATCCTGAGCAATGGTTAGCCCCTGGTGAAAGCTGCTGGCCACTTGGGAATTCAAACAATTGCCTTTTCAGTGCACTTTTCTGTCCCTGCCTTCATTCTCTCATCTGAATGTGGTATGTCTGCAAAGTAATTGGGCTCTATTATTTGATGTATGGAGTGGGAGTGGGAGGGAGGGTCAGGGAGGATGAATTAAAATGAATTGGGAATATTTAAGTGAGGAGAAAAGAGGACTGGAGGGAGCCATGATAACTCTTTACAAATACTTAAAGGGACATAATGAAGAGGACAGGGACCAATTACTCTCATTAGCCTGTGTGAGCAGAACGAGAAGTAATGCCTTGTGCTGTGGAAGGGAAACCTGGACTGTGACGGAAAGGTTCTAGTGGTATCACCACAGAAGGAGCTGCCAGGGAAGGTGTTTCCTGGCCTTGACTGAAGCAGCTGGTAGAGTTCAGAATGCTGACAAATGCAAGCATCTGGCCAGACTCCAGGTAATTCACGAGTACGTTAGAGATATTTTTTCATTGTTTTCATGTCTACCTGGCATATATCCCTATTCAACTATGGACATTTTTCCTGTTCTCATACCAACACTCAATATTTGAGGTGACACATTAGGTACTCACCTACAGTTTCTTGCTCCTTCTGATCATACATTTCTCATGGAGATGGAAGGGAAAAGGAGTAAACCTGGGAGAAACCTGAGTGGGAATCATGGAGAATGTATTAGCATTTGGTGAGCTGGGCACAAAAATCACTCAGGAAATTAAAAGCAGGATGATATTTTGAAGTGATAAAACATTAAAATATGAATCTTGCATTTGAGTCTCATCCAGCCTTGAGTTTTCCTTTTTAAGCTGCAGCTTAGGAAAAGTTGAGCCTATGCCAGTGACAAGTGCAGGCTCTGGGCTATTGAAAAATGGAGAAAGAATTAAATGGTGTTAGAGTTGGGACTCTTGGTGATGAAATTAAATGAGAAATACAGAAAGAGGACAAAGAAAAGGGAAGGTGGCCATGGAGTTCAAACAGAAAGGCACAGGAGTTTCCTTACACAATGTGTTAATTAAGGCAATGCAGTGATCTTTCAGGCGGACTCAAAGCTCAGTCAAAGGTTGACCAGAATGGTGGGACAAGGTCCATGCTTTGGGGGCCTTCAACACAATGCTTGTGTGTGTGTGTGTGTGTGTGTGTGTCTAAACCAGTGCCTTGCTCTTTTATGAAGCCTCAGTTAATCACTGGTAAAGTTATAAACCTTTTGCTCTGTTCATTTTTTGGGTGTTATATTTTCCTATGGCCTGCTGGAAAGACATGTAAAGAGGGCAACAAAGCATGCTGCAAAGGCAGGGATAAATCAAATATCCCAAATGTAATGTAACACAAAAGCCTCATGTGGTTGGTTAGTGCTGATTTTCCTGTTCTCTGTGTATGTGTTTGGTTCAGTGGTAAGAAACAGTGCAAAACCCTTGTTACACCCAACCTGTGAGAGGCACCCAGAGCTCCTCCACACCCGAGTCCCAGCTCCCCTCTCTCAGGAAGGAGTTATCCAGCCCCAAATACACAAAGCAAGAGCAAATGGGTGCCCCCACAGAGAGGGGATGCCCACAGTCCCTCTCCTGTAGAGGCTGATTCTCCCTGCCAGGACACTGTGCTATCCTGCTTTCTTTCATTCAGCCCCTGAGCAGAATGATCCTCTGGACGGCAATGATTCCATCACTGGATTTCTCTCATTCCTTTCATGGCTGTTATTGGAGGTACAGCTATCACTACATCCATCCAGGGAAGAAGAAGATAAAAAGGGAAAAGGCAGGAAAACACCATTTAAGAAATAAATGCAAAGTTATGACGCCTCAGTCTGCCTGAGAAAGAGAGATTTTTATGCAGCTTTTGGCATTTACAAATCCTTTGTGAAAAGGTCATGCTGCACTTGGAATCTTATTAATACAGAAGAACGGCCCAGAAAATGTCATGTCTTTTTACCCTGATATTTACCCAGAATGGAGTGACTCAGCACCCAGAGCTCCTCCAGCAAGATGGCATTAATGAGCTGGAGCCCACGGCCATGCTGGGGGAGTGAGTGGCTTTGGCAGCCTCCTGGGCATGGGGGGAGTCCCAGTGACCCTGTGTGTGTGTGTTTGGACATAAGTACACTCTGCACCTCCACTGTCTGGGCAGAGGCACCACATCGACTGCCCACTGGATGCAATGTGTATATATCCAGCCAAAAAATAAATATGCATATGTATATATACATGCATACAAATGTTGTAGAAACACACACACATTTTATATCATTATGGGTATAGTTTTATGGATACAATTATGCTGAGTCCCCAGCGGCACATGGCTGTGTTCTTCCAACTCCCTCCCATTATTAGGGAAATCTCATGATTATATTTTGAAGCCGAATTCATGCTTTTTAAAAACCTAGGACCAGCAACACCAAGGAGCAAATATTATGGGAAAGGCACTGATTCCTCAGTGATTTACCTCCTTTTATTTTAAATTACCCCCCAGCTGCCCTTTTCCCAAGCAGAAGTGTGGGGCTACCACAGGAACAGGATCTTGCTAATTGTACCAGAGTAATTTTGCTGCATAAAGCATCTTATTTCATAGCGGTGTGAGCGACACGGTGTAATGAACATCTGCCTGGGGAAATAAAAGTCATCAATTGTGACGGCCAACACATTTTAGAATGAGTACAGGAAAAAAAAATAGTGTAGATAAGGGCTTTTAAGTCATAGGGTGGTAAATATGCACATAATTCATTGAGCAGTTTTAAAATATAAACAAAAGTAATTTCTTCACCAGCTATGGAAATAAAACCCTGGCTGTGTGGATGAGCTTTCCCCCTCTGCTGAAAACTGTAGATTGCAGGAAAACACAAATGCCATTTCCAGCAGGAATCCTGGCCACACTAAACCATGGGACCCTGACCAGCCCAACCCTGCTCCCAGCTTCAGTCTTGCCTTAAATATTGAGGATATCATCCTGCAGGAGGGAATGCTGCCCCTTGTTCTTCTGTGAAGTTTAAGTAATGTTTAAAAAACACTAACAAATTGTAAACATATTCCAGAAGCACAAAGCACAGCACCACTGTCACCGTGCCCTGCAGGGCATGGGGATGGAGTTTGGGCAGATAAAGGCTCTGAATTCTCAGGGCCTGGGCTGCCAGGGGAAGGCAGAGTGTACAGCAAGAAAGACCAGATAAATGCTTTTCCTCTGGAAAATCTCCAAGAAAAAGTTTGTCCCTCGCCTGCAGTTTAACTTTATATTTCAATCTTTAATCTGCTGCTTTTATTTACATTTGTGTTCACCTCCTGCAAGGGAATTTTCTTTCAGTTTGCCTTAGTGGTGACTCATTTTACCTTTAATATGTTTTGGCAGGAGTGAGGTATTTATTTTAGCAGAGTAGTGAAAACAGTTTTGAGCCTTAGCGTCCGCTGTGATTCCTGCCATGTCACCACGTGTTTAATGCCACGGCTCGGGTTGACCTGATGGAGCTCTGAACACACACAATCAATCACCATCACACCTCACACTGTACACAATTTCTTAATTTTTAATAGCTTGCTCACTGAAATATTTTGCCAGTTCTGACATGTTGCAGGCTCACGCTGAATGGAGCTGGCTTGTTCAGCGTTCTGTAACCCATTGCAATATCTTCATTTTACTCTTCTCTTCACAGGAGTCTCCTGGATGTGCAAGAGTGGGGTTTATAACGTGGAACAACAGTGAGACACCATCTCTGACTGGGAAAGCTCCCAATAGTCACTGCTTCTTTAATTCTTATTTCCTGTGGGATTTAAGATTTCTGCTGTCCTGTCCCATCCTGTGACCCAAACATTGATTTCCTGACAGGATACAGATCTGGTCTGAATGCTTATAAAAGAACACATGTTCTTGCTTGGTTACTCAGGCATCTCTGCTCCCTCATAAGCAGACCAAATTCTGCAGTCCCAGCCAGAAGGGCTCTGTGCTCTCCTCCACAGCCAACATCGTGCCAGTGAAAGGTTTTATGGGAATGCAATTGCATTCCAGGCCAAAATATCACTAGTCTGGGTTTTCAGAGGCACATCCAATTCTTTAACCAGGTACATTTCCTTTCCACTGGAGCTATACAATCTGTGTACCACATTACTCCTCAAACCTCTTTTGAATCAAAGTTGAGTTTGTAGTGCAGCTACAAGTGTGTTGTTTGATAAACATGGATTGCAGCAAATGCCCTTAAGCCAATTCTATAAAGGGTGAGTTTTATAAATGTCCTTCATAAACAGCAATATTTTCTAATTTCATAGCACAAGAAGAAATCACCAGCTTCTTTCCAAGATAGATTTGTTCCCTGTAGACAATACATTGATCCTACAGATTTCCATCTATTTTCAGGACTTCCAAAGAGCAGCCATTACCGTTCAGTTACCATGCTGCATTGAACATCTTAAACCTTTTATAGCACAAAGGTTTTTTTAAAAATAACATTCAGTGACCTTATTTATGTCATGTGGCCCAGTGTTTGTTCAGAGAAATCTCGCAGAGTGACCCTGGGGACACACAGCATCGCTGCCACCATGTGCTGCTGGGGGATTCTGAGAGAACACTCCCCAGCATCCAGTGCCCATCCTTGCTCAGTTCTCAGGGAGTCCCAGTGCCCAGGAAAGGGAGAGATGGGATATCTTGCACTGTCTCCCATGCAACTACTCAGCTAGAGCTGACAGGGGAACCCCAGCTTCTGCCCTCTGCCACCCACCACCAGAGCAGCCTGAGCACTGGGCTGGCCGTGGAGACGCAAACTACCTTCAGGACTGAGGTTTCCTGGGTGTTTTGCCAGGGAAGTATCAACAGCTGTCTTCTGCCAGGGAGCAGCAGTCTCTGACACTGCAGCTGCCCACGTTACGTGCTGGGCTGTGGCAGACCTCAGGGTGACGTGGAATTTTACTACAAAGCACAAGGCACTGTGCAAACCTTCCTTGCCCCCATGTGCTGTAGAGCCAGGACTGACCTCAGCAGTGGCAGCAGCTCAGCTCAGCAACATCCCCCTGCCCTGGCTCCCAGAAAGAGAAAAAGACAAGAGTGACATTTAATTTACCCTCTTCTCCCTTTCTCCTCCAGCCCATCTCAGGAATATCTCACCATTACCCTCCTGTTCCTCAGGGCTCTGCTGCTCACTGGGGACCTGCTGTGGCTCACAATGGTACCTGAAACCACAAAGCAAAATTGGAAGACAACAAGCAAACCTATGGCTTCCAAATCTGACTCCAGACCCCCAGCTGAAGGTCACCCACACCTCTATGTGGGAGCTATTAGTGTTCATATTTCTGTAGTGCTTCATAAACATTATAACGATGAATGGTGACAGCTCATGCATATGTGTCTGTGTACACACACACACACAAGACCCCCTTACATCAGAACCCTATGCCAAAGAAATTATGTTTCACATCACTTCTAGTGTCATCTCTGATTAATTTGCGTTTCTTTTCTCATTATTACTCATCCCTCATTTCAAAGGTGTCCTTCAAACCCGGGGATGGGGAAAGGACCTAGAAGTGAGAGGCAGCAAGGAGTAATCTGAAAGAAAAATTTTTCAAAGCCCAGGAAAGCCATTTCCACAGCTGCACCTCTGGCTCAGCACTCCCATCCCACACTGCCCCTTCCCACAGACAGTTTTTTCTTTGTAGAATTTGTTTTCTCAGAACTGATTCATAGTGTCCCAATGCCCACCCTCTTATCAATCAAGGGACAAAGAAATGTCTAAATCTGTGAGAATAACTGTGGATCATTTGACAGATGCACAGAGCCACAATATGTACAAATACAAACATTCTTCTACCATTTAATCACCTTCTTTGCCCCCTCCATTGATGTGCCATGTCTGGGCTGCTCTGTGTTAGAGGTGAAGTGAGTCCCTGACTGCCCACAGCTCAGGCATCACAACCAAAGTGGCCGTGAACTGGATGCAGGACACATCCCCAGTGCTGTGACCCCTTGCTCCCCCTCCTCAGAGCGTGACTGCTCTGCCAGGACACTGAGGACACCTCTGCCATCACAGTGTATATCACAGCTCAACTGGCTCCCACACTGCCATTAAAATAGCCTGAGAACATCATAAACAGAACTCCTCTGGGGAGGTATTTAATCTCAAGGTTTGATGACAAGGTCAGCACCGCTTAAACACATCCTTCAGCTATAGGTCAGACCTTTCTGTGCATCTCATTTTGAGATCTCTACGTCCTTTGAACACTGCCACAAGATCCTCTGGACTCCTGTCTCCCCCTGAAATCCTCCGCAAAGCCACTGTCTCTGGCTGCGTGCTCAGAAAACGTGCACTTACCTTTCCACTCACATGTGATTGTACAACACAGACACAACTTGTTCTTTGCCTAATAGAAAATTAAACATTATGAAACTCACTGAGTGATATGTTTTGTCCCACGAGAAATGTGCTTCAGAAATACAAAGACAGAAAAATACTCATCTTTCATTATCATATCAGTTTTTAATCAGCTGGGAAATGCTGCTTCTTCCCTCAAATGAGCAGAGTAGATGGAAACAATGCTCTACCTCTGCCTCCCTTGACACCTCTCCCTTTTCCATGGAAATTTTCCATTTTAATTAGATTCCTTTATTACCACCCTCTTCTCTATCAAACTTTTTTCCCTCTACACATCTCTTCAATTGCCAAGAGCCACAACGTGTGTCCATGTGCAAGTGCCAGGGGAACAAGAAGAAAGAGGTAAAAAAAAAACAATGAAAAGAGAGAAAAGGTGGGAAAAAAATCATCAGTTAAGAGCAATTGCTGGAAAGATCAGCAAAACTTCTGACAAGGCACTTTCATGAAACCAGAAAATCTTCCTGTTTTGCCAGGACAGAGGTTATACCCACAGTCCCTTCTCCTCCCAAGAGTGAGTCAAGCCTTTGCTGCCTGTTATGGCCACTGCTCTGCCTTAATGACTTTATACAGAGAACAAACTAATCACAAACAAGCAATTTCTGGTTTCTAAGCCATTCTCAGCTCACTGACAGCTCTGACCTGTGATGCTGAGAAGGGGGGACACTGTGAACAGCGTGGGGCAGTCCCAGAACCTCGAGATGTGCTGCAGGAGATGCAGATCTGTGCCTTTCCCTGATGTATGTCAACGTTGCACTTGCGTTCCAACTCCAATGAAAAATTTATGACTGTTAAACTTCTCTATGTCATAATTAAACACAAACAATCATTTCCAAATAACTGTTTACCACGCTGCATATTCAATTGTGCAATTAATCTCAGTGACTCTTTCTCCTTGCAAATGAGTTGGAGGCGGGACCGTGCCCACCACGACACGCTGGCACCGCAGCCTGTGGAAGATGAAGAGTCAATCTGACATTTCAGGAGAGAGCAGTTACCTGTGGAATAAATAGATTGAAGCCCTGTCATTCTCAAATAGATGCCGCCTCCTCCTGCTAACTATTTGTTCGGAGGAAGCCTCCAAGGGAGATGGATGGGACAGGTGCTGTTCAAACATTAATCTTAATGTAGAGGGAAGCGGCTGCTGCCAGAGCTCTTCCAAGGGATCCCAAACCTGCTGGGAATGCATGAGTTGGTCCCAGCCCTGCCACCAGTGACAGTCCCACAAGCCAGGACCTGCTCCCTGAGGAGACAGGAACCGACTGGCTAACAGGGACCCCCCACTCATGACCAGCTCTAACAGCGAGCGGGCAAGGGGACGTGCAGGGAAAACTCCAGTGAGAACCAGCAGTGGAAAGAGGCCCTGGTGTAGGATAAAGTCCTGCAAATGGCCCCATCCCTGGGTGTTCCTGTCCTCATCAGCTCTGGTGGGCTTTGCTGGTAGAACCCAGGCTGGCCAGTGAAGGAACTAGGGGTGCTATGGAAGCTGAGGAGCTGGCTCATGCTGAGCAAGTGGCACTGTAAGCCACGTATCATTGGCATTCAGCAGCAGCAGCCTGTTTCCTTTCTGGCATAAAACCTGAACTACTGACCTGCCAACAGGTGCCAGCTTGTGATGGCTTCACAGGGAACTACACTTGTCCTGGAAAAAAGGTGAATAAAAGACCTAATGAAGTTCAGTGATACAATACAAATAACAGTGTCCCTTTATATTACCAACAACACACACTACACACTCTGGATCCCTATTCTCCTGAGGACTCCACGAGGAAGCTCTTTGTAAATAGGATGTCTCAGTCAATGTCCTCTTGCAAACAGCACATTAATCACCCTTTGTGAAGGTGTAGTCTTGGGGATTAAGGGCTGCAGTGGGTGAGAGGAAGGCATCACTCCCAATCTCAGCTTGGAGGTGACTGTCCCCAACCCCACATGTTTCTCCATTGCTGAAGCCAAGACTGTAGCACACTCTGCTGCCTTATCCATGGAGATACCATCTGTGGCAGGTACCACACGTGGAGGGGAGCTGATGTGGCCACCTGCCCTGGCAATACGGCCACCCCAGGGTCTGCAGACAGGGGCCATGAGCCCTTTGGGAGGGCTACAAAGGGGCTGTGAAGAGCAGGAGGGGACAGAGAGGACCTCTCTGCATGACCCCTGAGCTCTGCAGCCTCTGTGACCAGCTGTGAAGGAGTCTGAAGGGTACTCGATAGCTCAAGAGACAACTAATTGGCCGTGAAGGATTTCTTCTCCAGATTGCAGGTTTATATTGTCCCCAGGTCGGTGCTAGTGACTGGAAGCTATTTCCACCCAGAGACCTTGTGAAGTGAGGTTGAATGATTGTCCTAGACTGGTTCCTGTTAGCTCCCATCCTTGCTCATGCAGAGAAGGACATGGCTGGAAGCCCATGAACCCTGCTCTGTCCCCCTGCCAGCAGGGCCAGGTGTGCCCCATGCAGCAGGTGACAGGGGGATGCTCCCAGTATGATCCTGTGTGCTCAGCTCTTGCCACAGCCAGAAGATTTCAGCTCTCCGGGCTGTCAGCTTCCTGGCTTTCATGAACACTGATTCCCTAATTAAATTAAATTAAATTCTTCAGCAGTATTTAATTTTGCATATGTAAGTTTTTGTGCTAGCACGATCAGTGCCATACTCACAGTTGTTTATTTTCGGGGTGTTAACCCAAACTCTGTTGCAAACATGTTTCACAGATCAAAAGTAAAACATAGAAAGCACCAAAAATATTTGTATTATGGCAATTTCCAGTCCTACAATAAATGGGATGAGGGAAAGAGTGCCTTGAGAGCAGGAGAGGCTACCCTTGTGGCCACAACATCCAGCAGCAAACCCCACCTGGGGGTTTAAGTGATTGCAGAACACTTTGCCTTCCCTTTTGGCTGAGCTCTGTGTCCTGCCTCAGCAGGGGATTTTACATGGGGTAGAAAGTATCAGGGAGGTAAAAGGCTCTGAAAGGCACAGAAACCCTCACTTTGGACTGCACAGATTCCAAGTGCTCCCACTGGGGCCTCAAAACTGTGTCAAACAAATGCACCTTATTGTCTCTTTTCCTGTCTTCAGTCCCTAACAAAGTTGTTTTCATTATCAGGAAAACCCCTGGAGAAGTGTTAGCATCCTGAGTAACCTTTGTAAGTGGAAGCAAATTAGGGAAGCGAGCAGACAACACAGCAGAGAAAACAGATTTCATTTTCTATCTATCAGGTTCTATTAGTTTCACAGACAGGTCTCTATCACACCCGTGGCCTGTCCACAGTCAGAGTGCACCCAACAGATGGAAACAGGAACGTGTCTGCTGATGAGCCTGACACTGTTACTGGATTTAACTCTCAATCACCAGCTCAGCGAGGGATAATGCAATTCATCAGGCACCAGTCTCAGGGACATTCTGGCTGAAGAGCAAACCAGAGGCAAAGCTCTCTGCAATGATCACCTGGTTTACAAACAGCTCACGGGACATTCCTCTGATGTGCATCCAGGTGAGATCAAACTGCTGCTGGAAAGGTTCCTCCTGCCCTGCTTCCCCAAACCTCTTCCACCCACTGAACTCTTTTCCAGCATCTGCAACACAACCTGGGCAATCTGCTTAAACGCCACAGCACTGGGTCACCCAGCCCTGGGGTGGTGGGACAGGGACTTTGGGCTCAGTCACCACTGCATTCCAGCATCACCTGCCTGAGAATGCAGAGTACACTGGAGAGCTGTCCTCACAACACACCTCACAGCTATGGGGGAAGGACTATTACAGAGTGAGGGGAAGAAAATTTACCTTCTAATTGCTAACGAGCCCCATCTTTCCTTGCTAGCATGCAAACAAGGGAATTTGGCTCTCCTGCTGAATTAATGCCATTCGTGAAAACTAACTTGGGAGGCTGGATGTTTTTTCCAGGGTAAGGAGATGTTCCAATTACCAGTAAATTGCCAGCACTTGGAACGACACTGCATATTAATTCAAAGCAAGTGAATGTTCATTGAATTACCCAGAACAGTAAACAGCTCTTTGTGGGGTGTGTAAATAATCCCAGGGTAGCCAGGAAATTGGGGAAAAGAGATTTTAAAACCCAGTTTGCCTGGGCAGAGAAAAAAACTTAAAGGAAATGAGTAACAGAATGAGTTATCAGTGACATTATTATTTTGGTTGGTATGAGCTGGGTCATGTGCTTGTGATTGGAAGGAGCAGTTCCAGGCCCCCGCCAGCACCACACAGAGGTTCTCTGAGGACAGGGAAACATGGGTAGCCTCATCCCTGTCTCACTGTCCCAGGCTCCCCATGGCAGGAGAGACATGGAGCAAACATGGGGAAGAAGAAGGGGATTCACAGGTTACAGGTTGCTGTACTTTCCACCTGAAGAGCAGAGCTGGGTGTCCCTCCAGCTCGGCATCCATTGCAGTCACCACTAATGAACGAAGATATAAGAGATGCACGTGGCTTATGGGGTTTTTCATCCTTTTTTTTTTTTCCTGATTCAGCTCCCTCATCACTGAGCTAATGCACTAATGGACACTTACCATTACCTAACTTCCGACCTAATGGGCACAGTAAATAAGTAAAAGGCTCATAAAATCAAATTTACTGGGCATCATTCCGTTTGCTGTCCATTAACTGAAACTATTTATCAGGTTAAACAGATCCAGGGTATGGAGCTATATTCGTCTTGTATTAATGCTGTTAGATGGACATTTCAGGATCCCAGGTGCTCCTGCAAGGGAGGCTGAGCTCTTGCTCCTGGTGGCATTTTCAGGAGCAGGATGGGTGCCCCAGCCCTGTGAGCTGGGTGAGTTTCTCTTCCTTCAGGTGTGAAGGCACTCCAGTCAACTGACTGCTGGAACATTCTCAGGAATGGAAAAGTGCTGTGAACCTCAATGACAGTGTCTGGTTTACAAATACCCAAACCAGAGACAGATTAGATGAACTTTGAAAACTTTCACATATATATATGTATAAGCATATTTTAAGGGATTTCACTTGCTAAGCTACTTTTTCCTTTCTAAATTCCCAGGGGACCAGTAAAGCCAGCCAATACACCATGACAATAATTTGGGGACCAGTAAAGCTTCGAAAAATACCATGTGCACTGTGGATTTAAAGAAATCTTTAAAACCACACTAAGCCTTGAAGGTAACTCTGAAATGTATTTTGATTTCTAGAAAAATTTCTTCAGAATCATTAAAAGCAATGAAAACTCTGTGCCCTGGGCAGACACAGGCTGGGAAAGCACTGTGAGGTGGGAAGAAGTACTGGCAGTATTTAGGAAAGGATATGACCCCAAAGCAGTGGCTCTCTGAGCAGGACAGGCAGGCAGAGCTCTCACATTTCCATTTCCATAATGCCATCACTGCCCCAGATGCTGCCCAGCCAAGGGCAAGCTGGCAGTGCTGGGGCAGAGCTTTGCCCTGCAGCTTTTGGGGGTTGCAGGTTCCTGCTGAGGGACCCTCGTCACTGCTGTGACCATGGACAGGGGGTGCTGCCACCCTGAAACACAGGGAACTGCTTGCTAGTGGTTTCTGCTTGAAATGGCCATTCAGTCCCCAGAAGCCCCAGTCCTTCCTGTCTCCTTTTTCTTACCAACCATCTACCATTTGACTATTTTCTAAAACAAAACAGCAGCTTCATTGCATCCAAGTAATGACATTTCAGGTTTAAAAGCCATGCTGTACCCACAGTTCACAATGAATCAAACAGCCTCTAATGTCTCCTGACCTACTTCTCAGATCCTTCATCATATCTGCTTAAGATAAAACCCTTGCTGGGGATTAAAGCATTCGTGGCATATGTCCAAAGGTCAGGAAAGGCTGTGCTGGAACCACAAACCAAGAAAACTGCTCCTGGCAGTTTCAATGTTGTATTTTACCTCCAGGACAGGCAAAAACTTATTAAATCTGTGACTTATCACACCAGTGGGAAGAACTGAAGCCTCACTTTGTAGAGCAGTGCCTGCTGAGTAGAAACCAGCCTTTCTTCCTTGCAAGGTGAGAAGGCAGCATCAATGGAAATTAGAATCTGTTTTTGCTCTTAAATCACTCGACTTTATTCAGTATTTATTCCATAAATAGGAATTAAGTAGGAAAGGATTTGAAGCCATTAAACAATTAAATACCAGGTTTTCCAGCTCTCAGCTGTGGGTTAATTTGGTCTCCAGCACAGATAACACTTTGCAGTTGAGTACCAAGTGCATTGGAACATTTCTGAAGTGCTTCCATCTGGCAGCAGAGCCAGCTTGGTTCTGGAGGCCACAGTGGGATCAGCCCTGACCAGGAACCACATCTTGGAGAAGCGAGAGGGACACACAGGTTGTGCTCACCTGTGAGACGCTCCATGCAACACATGGGAATGAATTCTGAAGGGAAGCTTTCCCTTGTTTACAATTCCCTCTCTGTGCCCTAAGGGTGGCCAGGGACAAGCTGAAACTAAGCCCGGTGTCCCCCTGAAATGAGGGCTGGGTCACCTGTCACCTTGTGCCATGGCAGTGTGCCTGGGCAATGCCTGAGCCCCAGCAGAGCCTGGCCGTGCCAGCCTGGTACACTGGCCCCCAACAGCTGCCTAAAGTGCCCTGTGGATTCTGGGCACTGCCATGCTGCAGCTGCTTACTGGGGTTAATGACAGCAGAGCGAGGAGCAGGAGTACAGTGTGAGTAGGTTTTCAGTTAATTTAGCAGATGATGTCAGCTGTCCAGGCACAGGCTATTTCCATTCCCACTCATTAACCTCAGCTTTGATGGATTGTGCTGCCACACTCTGGGTACCATCCATCAATCCCTGCTACTCCCAGCAACACTCCTTCCTTTCTGCTGATGGTAACAGAGGGAAACTTCCATGGTTTCTGCTGCTTCCCAGTCACTCCTGAGGTAGGGCTCAGGAATGAGGCAGAGTCAGGCCTCGAGGAGCACCCACTCCAACTGGAAGGGGGGATTTAGAGGTTGATGCTTGGACCTTTGAATTGGGTCAATACCTGAACCAATGCCTGCTGCTAGTGGACACCAGGCACTTGGGTAGGTTCCTTGCAGAAGAGCTGAAAAACCACAGTCCCAAATCTTTGGGGTCTGTGAGAATTTGACTATTTGTGTTTAATTATTTTTGTCAGAGATGGGAAACTCTCTTAGAGTTCTACTTAAAATCTTGCCTCCTTCTCACATACTGAATTTCTGCTCCAGCAGGGACACCACTTTCAGTCTGAAGCCCCTGTACTGTCAGTGAAAGATGACATGAGATGTGTGATGTGTGACAAATGGTTTTGATTTTTCAGAGGAGGTTTTGTTATTTCAATTTTCTCATGTTCTTGAAATGAAAAAGAGTAGCCATACAAAAAGTCTTCTGGAAGAACAAAAATTTTGCTTATTTCAAAGGCTCTGTTTGAACAAAATAAGCCTGCCTTGTGGAAAGTGTCAGAAAAATGAAACATTCAATTCTGAAAACACAAATGGGGACTCCTCCTTGAGCTGGAAAGCTGCAGCCTCCCCAAACTATTTTGTCCTTCCAATTTCTCCCTAGAATACACGTTGTGTACACTCTGTGGCCTCAAACACCTGCAGTTACAACAGTGCCACAGTTAAGGGCTGTGTTCCATGGGAAGCCAGCCCATCCAGATCTGGGCAAATCATCCCTTATTACTTATTTATGAGAGTTAATTTCATGTGCTGGCATTTCACACGCCATATGGAGCAGAGGCTGCCCGAGCCAAGCTGCAGGCAGCTCTCAGCCGCCTTTTTTTTGGTTGTTGTTTTAAATACTGCTGCTCGTGACTGAAGCAAGGTTAATCACTGCCTTTCCTGAGAAAAATTACTTCTTGAGAAAGCCCAAATCCTCACCTTCCAAACAGGCAGGTTTATGCCACAGAGAATTAGTGTGCCCCAGCGAGAATATCGGCTGCCTGGTGCCCTCAGATTCTCAAAGAGATAAGCTCTGTGGGTCCAGTTACAGACAACCAGATGCTGGGGATGTGCAGCCACATCAAATAATTTTCATAAGGACCCGTTCCTCCTTCTATTTTCTCATCTGATGGTGATTGACAGAGGAATGGTCTGCAGTGATTTGCCTTCAGAGCCGGTGTGCTGCACACCAGGCAGCTCAGTCCCTGCTGCTGTGTTCTGTGCCACCACTATCACTAAGAAACCTTTGCCCACCAAGATTTTCTGTTAAATTTGGAGTGTCTGTCCCTTTTGGGGAGCTTTTTGTAAGGGTATCAATGCCGAGGTTTGACCAGAAACTCTTATTATGTAAACAAAACTAAAACTGTGCACTTCAGGGAATTGCATCTCTTCAGACACCCAAAAAGCTGATCCCTGACATCTATTCAGACAAAAATACACATCCAAAAATATACAGCTATTTTCAGTACTTCTCCTTTTCAGATGAGGTACGTCTCCAAAGATAGCACTGAGATGGATTCACAGCAAGGTTGTGGCACTTCTGGTATTTGCTGTAGGAGAATGACATTTATGATAATAAAAACGGAAGACGTGTGTAGCAGTAACGATGGCAATAACATTTCACTGTGGACAAAGAAATTATATAAGGTAGTGAAAGCTGAAATGGTGAGATGGCAGGAAGGGGACCATGGCACTGCCAAGGAGGGTTTGGGGAGCAGCTTCTGTCTGCGTGGAATGAGCTCTCTGGAACTGATGGGGACCTGGAGGAACTCCCTCAGGGTCTGAGCAGGTAGGCACAGTAATCACAGCTTCTTGGTTCCCTCTGTGCATCCTTCCTCATCACAGAACTAATTCCCTCTCATTTTCCCCACATCTTATCAAAATCTGTTTTCTCCCAGAGGTTTCCATGGGTAGTGGGTCTTATACAAACCTGTTTGTTTTCTTCATTTATGAGACATCTTTGACTTATCTGTGAAGTGCTACAAACACTGTAATATAAAACTGTTCTCATTACAGTCTGAAATTAAAATTTAGTAGAAGATGCACAAAGCAGAATAAACTTTCAATTAAAATCTAAGCACTGTACTAGGAAAGAAAACTGAAGGGAGCTCCTAGGCTTCTTTGCATTAAAAATGCCTGAGATTTAATTTCACTCTGACATCTCCTTGGAATTGCACTGCTAATTGATCAAATTTTGTCTGTCTGTTATTTAAACTTTCAATAAAACTTAGATTAATGGAAGGTGTAATCCTCCTGGGCAGAACAAATATTCCCATTGTTCGTGTCAGGTATGGAATAGCAATGCCCCTACTAACAGCTTCTGCATTCAACCTGGGAACAAGAAGTTAATCATAAAAGTGTGGTGATTCCTTAATTGCTTGAATGAAATTTTCTCTGTGTGCCATTCGCCTCCCCTGTGTTCCCCCGCCCGCAGCCTCCACAACTGCTGCTACACATCTTTAAAACCACACAGGCATTTCCAGGACTGATTTGCTTTGTTCATCATGCAAATGAGACTCCAGCTTGCTCTGCCAGTGGTCTCCCAGAAGGATGGGAGCATCTTCCAAGAAAAAAAGCAAGCAACAGCTTTATAGAATCACAGAATCAACGAGGTTGGCAAGACTCTCGAGATCACTGAGGCCAAACATTCACTCAGCACTGCCAAGGCCATCACTAAACCCTGTCCCCAAGTGCCACATCTGCATATCTTTTAAATCCATTCAGGAATGGGGACTCCACCACTCCCTGGGCAGCCTGTTCCAGGGCTGCACACCCTCTCCCTCAAGAGATTTTCCCCAATATCCAATCTAAACCTCCCCTGGCGCAACTTGGGGCTATTTCCTCTTGTCCCTTGTAACCTTCTAGAGACGATGCCCACTGCAGTGAAAATTAACCCCCATCTCTGGTACCACAGGAAAAGAAGCCTGAGCCAGCAGGCAGGACCACCCTACTCTCCCTGGATGCCCAAGAAACTGCTGTGAAGAATCCCTCTAGCTTCTGGGCTGGCTGAGGGGGCCCCTGAGATTCACATCAGGCTGTGTGGACATTGCTATTGAAGAGCCTTTTGGTCACACAGCACCTGGGCCCCAACACTTGCCAAGCACCTGACTTTCACAGGCATCTGCAGGAGCTGCAGCACTAAACAAGCCCTTCATTAGCACAGGGCACCTCAGCCTTCAGCTTTTGAGGATTTGGTGATTTTCCTACACAATGCGCACGCTGACATGACATATTTTTGGATGTTTCTGGGGGTAAAACCATTTCTCTATTTCAGGCTGAGTTTGAATAGATTATATAAAGCCTCTCCAAGATGCAGAATGCTTTCCAAATTGCTTATTTTAGTTTTCCATCTCAGTGAGGACTAAAATCTCTTGCATGTTTAGAGGAAGTGATCAACAGTCAAAGTGCCATCCGTGGGTTGAAGCAGTGCTTGCTCCAGAAAACTGGGATCAGTCTTGGATGAAGGACATGCTACACAGACGTAACAACACAAATACTGTTCACAGATACTAATATTAACATGCTACAAAAATTTAATGCCTGCTTTTACCATTCTTTTCCACTGTGAGAGTAATGTATCTGTGCCAAATTGTTAATATCCACAGGAGGAGGGAATCATGCAGTATTTTTTCCTGATTTCTGCTTTTTCAGCAAATTTGCTCTCTGCCAGACTAAGACCTTTTGAACCACACTGAATAAAAATCAGAGAGGGGCATAACAAGAGGGAGGAAGAATTCAGGAAGCAACACTTAGTTTGTATTCCTGCAGTGGTCCTGTTTGTTGTGTAGCGCTAAATTAACTCCCATTAATTCATTGTGAAAACAAGCCTTAGAGAACAGCAAAGAATTTACAGTTTCTTCTGAATTAATGCTGCATGGCAGCACTTTATTTTAAGAATAATTAGCAATAACTCAACAGTGGGGAAAAAAAAGTCTTTTGATGCCTCTGAAGCATGTCAGCAGTAGATGGCTACATTTGTACCTGCTGGGAGTCCTGTTTAAAATACAGCCAAATATTTTCATAGCTGTGATTCATCTTTTCATCCTCCTAGGCCTATGCTGTATTTATTACACTTACACTTAGGGGGGAGAAAAAGGAAAAATCTGGTGTGCTCAAAATAGGAATAAAAGGGTGAATTTCAGGACTCTGCTCACACTGAGCCAGGCGTCACTGGGACATGGCTGTGGGCAAACAGTAGCAGGAGGGATACTGATCTTCAGGGCAGATTGCAGGTCCCTGGACATCCCTCTGATGTGACAAAGGTGGCAGCCCACAGACCCTAGGACCTTGAACCCTGGCCAGAGGCTGCAGCTCCACTCTCTGCAGAGGTTTGATACCCCTCAGCTGAAACACAGCCCTGTCTTATCCTCTGGGCTGAGACACGGCTGTGGTGGGGGCTTGGCAGGAATCCGCATAAATGATTGATCCAGGTGAGCAGCACACACCACCCTCATTAAAGTATCAGTGTGGCTGGAAATGAAAAAGATTCATGTCTGCTGCAGGAGGCTTTCAGGGATCAATATGTTCCAACATATGTTTTAATACTTCCTCGGTTCTCACACGTGTCTCATGGGATTTCTTTATTTATCTTTTTTTCCCAAGGTTATGAAGCCAACTGTTTTCGGATGTGCTCTGAGGCAGAGACCTGCTTTTCATAATAAATCTCTTTCCTAGAAGGGGAAAGGCATGAAGCTATGCTTCTTATCCAAACAGAGCACGATGAGATTACGCTGTGCACAGAGCCCCGGCTGCTCCCGCTGTGTGCTGCTGAGTGCTCAGCACACCTTTGGTGAGATTATTCTTCCAGGAAGGGGCTAACCACAACTTTTGTTTGTCGTTGCTTCTGGAACATTTTCTCCTCCCTTTATCTCTCCTTTTCGCAGAGCATGCTGTGCTTTGATGTCTCTGTAATACAAATCATACTGACACTGAGAGGTGAGTGGGCTGCATATATCCATACTGGGAGTGGGAAAAGCTGTCCTCTGCAGCACTGGTGGAGGAAGGAGAGCAGCCCACGGAAAGGGATTTGATAGGAAAGAAAGGGGCAAGGGCATGAGGGTGTGTTGGACACGTTGGAGATGCAGAGCAGCCTGTCTGTGCTGGCCCAGGAGCACAGACCACCTCCAGCTTGGGGTCAGCAAGGTAACACAAACCCTTTAACCAGGGCACTTTGTCCCTCTCCTTTGTTCTGGGGAGATGCGATTGACTCTTTCTGCAGCAAATAGGGTGGTGCGTAAACCATGTGCTGACACCTCCTACGTTTCCTGGGGCTTCAGTCCGCCTATGGAGTCCATCACTGCGAGGTGGGAAGGGAAGACAGGATGTTTTCACACCATGGTCTCATCAGTTGCGTGTGCAGGTGTTGCTCTTTTCTGCAGGCGCTTTCTCCCCCTCTCACAGCAAAACTGTAGGACAGGAAAGGAGCACTGGTGGGTTCAAACCTGGGATGAAAGCCTGTTATACAAGAAATTGTATTCCAAAAATCTTGCCCCAGGGATTAAATAATAGGGTAGAAACAACAATTGCAAGAAATCCAAAACCAACACAGGAAAGAAAGTCTTTGTCATTGCAGTACCCTACCCAAGAGAGCCTGGACTACCTCTGTGTTGCACTGGAAATGCTACTTATTTATATTCACACCACCACTTAACTACCTTCAGTCAGCATTACAGGTCTGTCATTTTCTAAGTGTATAATGCATAGTAAATGCAAGCCTCTGACAGCACAGAGAGGCACAGAAGCCAAAGGGCAGGAGGAAGCACACACTACTCTCATCCCATTTCACACACCAGAAGGAGGGGTTTGGAATCACCTTTGCTGTGATTGCCACAGAACATCCCCTCACTGCCATCCTTGGTACCTGTGCTGTGGTGGACTTGAATCTGCATCTCCCAGATTCCCTACAACAGACTGCAGAATTATTGTTTGTAACCTAAAGTTGCCACTGACATCTTCCCTGGGTAAACGTTTCTGTGCCCTCTGCCCCCTCTTTGGCCACTGCTTTCGTTGTGCCCCAGAGCAGGTCACACCTCACTGCTAAATGATGGGTCTGGGAAGCATGGTGAGCTGCTCTGGGTCAAACAGGGAGTATCAGAAGCTCAGCTGCTGGGCTGACTGGTTTGATTTCAATCCAACAGCAGAAAGTGCTTGTGAGAAGCGAAACATCCAGCAGGTGCTGAAACCTTATTTCCAAAGTGTGAGATTCACAGCTCGAGATGCTGACAGGCTGTTGGGGCTGACTTGGCCAGAGCACTTCCCGGGCACAGCTCCTGCCTGTCAGCTGGGGAATGTCTGTGCAGCTCCCCGGTCTGATCCTGGTCACTCTGTCACAGGAGTGCTAACAAATCATCACTAATTCCTCACTTTCATCCTGAAAAAGAGGTCTGTCCTGGGCTTTGCCTTTCTCTCATTTGCACAGCAAGTGATAACTGAATCCGACGTGATGACACAATTTCACAGCTCGTGGGCTCTGGGAAGAGGGACTTCTTTTTGGCCAAACTGCCTGAGAGACCATTCAAAAATAATTAAAAGATGGAACCTTTTATGTGGTTTATGATGCTTTGATCAAGGTTTTTAATTAACCTATCTTGCTCTAAGCTACTGCGAGTTCATTTCACCCTCGTCGACAATATCATAATAGGATTGATTATAACACAGCAGGGAGCATGAGCCATGAGGCTGCAGGGCCCTGGCTGCAGATCCCCTTTAACCCCACAGCCTCCTGATGAGGTCCCCATGGGGACACAGGACTGCTCTGAGGGTGGTGAGGTGACCAGGGAGCAGGCAGCAGAGGCAGGCCATGCTACACCATGCAGATCCTGGCCAGGCACAGCCAGAGAGCCGAGCAGTGCATCCATCACTGCTCCTGCCAGTGGCAAGGCCAGGGTGTTCATCAGCCAGTCAAGTGGGAAGCAGCGATGGGGGCATGGCCAGGACACGTCTCAGTGCTGCTGCCATCGGGGAGGGATGTGTCAGGCTGAAATTAGTCAAGCTGGTCCGTACAGTCAGATAGACACGGGTCCTTCGGGAGGGTAATTTGCTCCATCAATCTGTGCAGAAACATCGAACTATTCACACAGTGTTAAGCCAGTGGGAGGGAGGTATAAATGTCACCTGGCATTATTGGTGCTGCCTCTGCACTGTGAGGGAAGCTGTTCTGAATCAGCTCAGGGCAGATCTGCAGTAGCAGGGAAACGAAGATGGAAGGTGACCACAAGCTATGATGGTCCTGCCAGAAGAGACCTGTCAAAAGGACCAGAGGGGGTTTTGAGTTAAAGTTCTCCTGTCTTTCTGAGTCCTTCTGCCTCCACAAAAGCTGCCACCAGAACAAACTTCTGTTCAAGCTGCTAAATGTGGGATATCTCCATTAACCTCCCCGTGCTGGGCTCTGCACCCCTCAGACTGCTCAGAGTGTGGACTGACTGTATCTGATTGAGAAGGACTGTGATGCCTTGAGCCCAGGAGATGTGGCTGACTCACAACTGATCTCCCCACGGTGCTGGCTTTATCTGACTGTTTGGCACTGAGTGGTAGAAGCGACAACACGACATCTCTTGGTGCCTCCACTCAAGGTCACCAAATCTACTGAACTTGATAATGAACGAGAGCCTAAAACAACTTGCGGCAAATGAAGAGATTTACAGTGTGCTGCGCCAACAGCTTTCTGAGAGGCGTTGGAATAGGCTGTGCTAATAAACCCTACAGAGAGCCATCATGTGGGGGAAATGCTGAATCATTGCTGCTTCCTCTGAGAGGCCATTGAGGCTGGAGAAATCCATTCTCAGCGATTTCTTAAAGAAGTGTTTCTTAGAAAATTGATTTTAAACCAAATTAAAGTTCTATTTCATACCATTAGCTTAAGGGCAGGCTAATTAAGCCCAAGCTCTAGGAATAGAAGAGTTTTCTGAGTCTGTTTCCAAAGCAGTCACAAAAATCTGCGTTTTCATGAAGCTGTTGTTTTCTTAAAAGAAAGAAAGAGAGAAAATTCTGCTGTACCCCAGTCCCACTGCCTCAAGATGTTCCCACAGAGAAGCAGGTTCATCTGGTTTTTTTTTCCTGGTTGGATTTGCCAGAAAAATCCCAGAAGGGACTGGGACTCCCACCTCACTCTATTTTCAGGACACCTGAGCCACATCTCAGTAACAGCAAACCCAAAGAAAGCAGAGCACTGGTGATGGGAAAGCACCTCAGCTCTTTATTGAAGAAGGGAAAAAAAGAGAAAAGCAAAAGATCCAGGGGAAGGAAAAATTAAGTTGCTTATATCAGGAACTTTCCTTAAAGACTTGAATACCTGTGGAAAATGTGAGAATGAAATAAGCAAAAGATTTATTGAGTCTCAAAGCCTCCAGTTAAAATTAAATGTGGTGAGAAAAGTGGCTTTCCACATTTAATTGTCTTTGCCACAGTAACTGTGTGTCAGACTCTTCTAAAAGCCTATTAATTCTGTAATTTAGTGCTAGCAAGAGCAGGGAGACAGACAGAACCACCACTGGTTTTTTTTTTTAATTCATTGACTAAATGTCATCAGGCATCAGTGTTAGGGGGGCTTTCTCCTTCAAGGCTCCAAATACTAAAAATTAAAAAGTTTTTATAGTCTACTGAAGAAAAAGGTGCTGGCACATCAGTTAGCAGAATGGGTGCTATGACATTGTATGTTGGTGTGTTAATTGCGACTAAAAATAACCTGACATGTCCAAAGAGCTGGAGTGAATGTTTTTCCAAGCAGGACAGAGAATTAGCTTGTTTGACTATTGCAGCTAGATGTAATGTATGTGTTTAGCTATAATTTTAGAGTTTATTCTGAAACTGGCTAGAGCTGGCAATAGAGTTATTAATGCAGAGACAGGGTGGTAGGTGGATTTCTTGACATCTGAGGTTGTATAACAAGGTAACTGCCAAAAAAACCCCATTACCTTGGAGTCAGCAGCAAAACAGCATTCGCATTTGAGTCTTTACAAATCAATAGGAAAGGTACTCAAAGAAATAGGTAAATCAAAGCCACCTGTCTGTAAGGAGCTCTCCTGCTTTCCAGCTTGGCCAGCTCAGCTGCAGGGACATGTCCAGGCTCCAGCAGCTGTCCCACTGCACTGGGAGCAGCCCTGGGACCTACAGAAGGACCCAGCCCCAGGCTGGGGTAGTGCCTGGGAGCACCAGCATCGCCCTGGCCCCAAGGACCCACTGGTACCCACAGCTGTTTCTGAATCATCAGTTATTACAAAT
Organism: Campylorhamphus procurvoides; assembly: GCA_013396655.1. Lineage (NCBI taxonomy): Eukaryota > Metazoa > Chordata > Aves > Passeriformes > Dendrocolaptidae > Campylorhamphus > Campylorhamphus procurvoides. The sequence goes on from WBMV01000850.1 coordinate 923,855, forward strand.
AAATCACTGGGTGCCCCTGAGCTGCTTCTGTGCCTGAAGCAATATCAGCTACAGAAGTGAGGAGTCACCTTGAACAAGGGCCAGCTCTGGAAGTGAGAGGTTCTGTGTGCCTAAGGAGGAATGCTGAGGTTTTTCCCCAATCTCACTCATCCATTCCAGGTCCTTGTGTGTTATTCCAAGCAAACCAGGATGCAACTTCCCTGCATCCCTCCTACAATCCATAGGTGGAAGCCTATGGGAACATTTTTCATTATTTGCCAGCTGTTTCCATTTCCAGGTCTAGTGAAAACACAGCAGGTTTTGTAACTGGCAAAATCTAAAATTTAGACATCAGCTTATTTGAATGTATTTTACACAGTTCCTCAGCCTGATTCCCACAAAAACTGCTTTTGTAACACAATTTTCAACGTAAGTGAAGTGAAATTTCCCGCTCACCTGTTGTCAGGGTGCTGCAGTCCCATGGGCAGTGTGGTGCCACCTCTTGCCAGCCACCTTCTGGTCCCACACTCTGCCCTGGGGTGGGTACCTGTGCAGACCCTCTGACTGGAGCAGGGCATGAGATGCAGGGCATCCCATTGCTGGGCACAGATGCTGCTCTCACCACTGCACTGGGGGCACACACACACTGTGGTTGGTACCATCACTTTGCCCTCCAGTGCCACGTACACAAACAGAATGCCTTAGCCTGCCTGGCAATTTATTCCCCGCTGATTCTATCAGAAGGAAAAAAAAAGCCCTTAGATTCAAGGCTTCAGAGTTCAAGACTGATTTTTGTGCATATACTTTGTTTCCCACTTTACAACCATCAGGTTTTCTCTCTCCTGGAGAACATAAGCAGCTGAATTTTAAACCAGACTCAGTGACCAATGTGACATTGTGAAGGACACACCAACACTTGTCATCTCTCCAGATGAGTTGGTAAGTATTTATAGAAGCATTTTCTCCCTGGCACAGCTCTAACTAAGGAATGTATCTAATTTCCTCTGGAGAAACATGTTGGAGAAATCAGTAAGATAAGTCTGTCATGATAAATAGTAATAAATAATTACTGTGGTGTAGTAGCTTATTTAGCAAAGTTATTTGAATATTAATGGTTTTTACAGGTATGCCCACAGGGCAAAAAACCATGACAGTAAAACCCACAAACCAAATCCAGGATTCCGTGGTCTGGATCACAAGGCAGGATGTGGATGAGGTTGCTGGAGAAAACAATATATGGAATAACCCAAACCTTCCCTTAAATATCAGATACTTTATGGAGAGCTGCTCCTCGAGAGCACTGAAGTCCAGATCACTCAGACAAGACAATTGACTCCCATGACTGCAGCCAGATTAAGGGCAGGAGTGCCTTGTCAGACACGGTGTGGGACATAGCCAGGTCGTGCTGGGATGTGGGACACAGCCAGGCTGTGCCGGGACAAGCCCAGAAAGATCTGCTTCACTGGAGCACGGCTGCCCTGGAGGCAGCAGGTCTGGGGGTGAGAGCACAGGAGCTGCAGAGCCCTCCTGGCTCTGTTCCACTGCCTGCACACCATGATCACAGCTGCTGTGGAAAGACATTTAAAAAACCCAACAATATAGGCTTGTCTTGATTCTTCTTTGATTTCTGGCTTTCAGTTTAGCCATTTGGTTTTAGTTTTAGTCGGTTGGTTCTCACTGTGAAAACAGCTCTCTTGGCAACTGGTCTGTTCAGCCTGTGGAGTCAGGTGCAGGCTGCTCCCCTGCATCTGTCGAGCATCGCTGGGATGGGTGCAGGGTGCTCACCCCAACAATGCTGCTTCACACTGGTCCTGCAGAAAGACCCTCCTTGCAAAGCCCTGTCCATGCAGTGTCACCGCACACAAATGTTTCCCCTGTTTCAAGGGCACACGTGGCTGTGTCTGAACCCCTGGCAGGTGAGAGTCAGGGAGACAGGTGGGCACAGGTGAGAGCCCTGGCAGGCCCATTCCACCAAACCTCAGGGTCTGGGGCAACCTCACACCTGCCCTTCCCTTGGAGCTCCTCAACTCCAGCTGCAGGAAGTGAGCACAAGGGCAGTGGTACATGGAAGAACTAGAGGAAACAAGAAGGATGGTGGAAACAAGAGGATGGAGGGATGTGTGCGGGACACAGGTCCCCTTGGCCCAACTGGCTGGTGACTTTCGCAGGGCACTTCTCCAGAGAGAAAGGTGTTTATTCTAGAAGGGCAGAGGATGAAAGAACAGCCAACACAAACACCCCAACAAACTGAATTCTGCAGAGGAACCTGCCAAAGACTGTAATTTCTGCTGCAGCCTGACCCACTTCAGGGTTTATTTTTAGTCTCTTTTGGTAGAGAACCAAGCCTCTCAAAATCCCTCTGTGTACTCATGCATGTCCTGCAAGTATCCATTTGAGTTTACCTCTCCTGGGCTGATTTCAGCCATGGGGCTGGGATGGTGAGGATGCAAAGCTCCTGTGAGCTTCATGTTGGTAAGTGGCCAGATGCCTCAGAAATCCTTTATGAACATCCCCAGGGAACAGGTTCAGCTCTCTTTAAACATCAGACAGGTCAGCTCAACCTGAAGACAGCTCTGCAGGAACCAGGTGTCACTTGTGTTATGGCTTAGGAAAACACCTGTTAAACTGCTGCAACAAGGTATGATATGCTGGAACCATAAAGGGGCAGAACCTAGGTTTTGTATTCAAAAGCACCTTGATTTCCACTTCCACCTAGGTGATGGATTACCTGGCCAACAGGTTTACATCCCCCCAGCCCTCCTCATGTGAGAGTGAGGGAACACTCACTGCTTTCTCAAAAACCCTGTTGTTCAGTAAACAAAACTGTTGAGAATTTCACCATCCCTTGACAGGTCCAATCTTTCCAGTCATAGCTCACAACCCAAGCTCCCCTGCAGAGTATGTGTGCCACCCTGGAACTCTGAGGTGAGCTATACCTCTTCATACATGAAAGTATAGAGATCTGTATACACACACATCCCATCCCTTGGTATCTGTGTCACAGAGGCTGGTGCCAGCCCAGGCTGCCTGCATGGCAGGCAAGCTCAGAGCCACAACCCGACTGTGGTGACAATGAGACAGGAAGGATTAGCCCCTGCAAGCAGTGACCCTGGTGGTGCTCCCCAGCCTTCCTGGTGTCAGGGCCACCATCCCCATGGCGAGATGGAGCTCCATGGAATGCACCCTGTCCTCTGTGCACAGCAGTGATGTCTTTGGTTGCTTTGATGTTAGCAGCAGGAGACATCACAGCACTGCTGAGATGCTTATTATCCCCTTGGGTTCTTTTCTTTTATTCGTCATGGGTTTCAGCCTGTTGTATAATATACATTTTTCAAGTTAAGCATCAAAACAATGAATACAAATGAGTGAGGAAGTGTTCACTTGCTGAAGGAGGAGAATTACTAAGAGCAACACTGCGCAGTATTATAATGCATTTCCACTACTACACCATTTGTATTAATGTATTAGAGACATCTACAAAGACAAATTGCAGCTTAGTTCAAAGGGAAGAACACTCAAAAGCCTGTAAAACACTGCAGGCTGCTCTCAGAAATGCTCTCCCTGTAACAACATTTGGATTTCAGATCTCTCCTGGCATCAAGGACAATACCTTCCCACTCCCTCTTCCCATCCATTGCCAGCTTGTGATGGTGCGTGGGCACCCACAGGCCTTGAGGAGGGGGATGGCCCCTGTCCCCAGCCTGGGACAGCTCCTGGCTCTGCCACCCTCACTGACCTGGGCTCATGGGCAGCCATAGGCAGAGCTGATGGCATTGGCTTATCCAAGTCAAGACTTCATTGCTGCACACAAAGTAATACTGAAAGGCTCAGGAACATCTCCCTGGAGCTTTTCTCCCCTTCAGCATTTAGAGATTCCAAATTTCCCAGCATGGATGGAAAAACAGTCCCTGAGACCATGGGACACATGACTCCCCCTGTTCCACAGCTCTGCCATGGCTCAGGAACAAATGCATCATTTCGGAAATGCCATTTCCCACCAGGAGCAGGGACCTTGGAGACAAAGATCAGCAAACCCACACTGGAAATGCAGAGGTCACCCAGTGCAATGAGATATCTGGGTGAGATGAATCAGTTGATCCATTTTCAGGACATTAATATTGTTTACAAATCCAGTCAATTTTCATTTAGTTTTGAATGATTTTGTTTACTTTTTCCCCCCCCCTCTACAAACACAATCAGCCTTTCTGATCTACTTCCATCTCTCCCTGGCATATGGTATTTTCATCTTGATAACAGGATTACATTTACCCTGCCAGGCTGTAGCAGGCACCCAGTTTCGTTCAGACTTCCACTGCCTCTCTCACATGCTTGGTGCTATTAGCAAATGTCAGCCCTAGAGCAGGGAGGTATGAGAGAAGGAAAGAATAAAACAAGAAAGGGGAAAAAGAAAAAAAAAAAAGGAAAGGAAAGAAATAGGAGTTGTTGGAATAGCAGCTGTTGGGAGCCCAGAGTTGCTGGTGAGTCCCTGGGGCTGGAGTGTTTGGCTGCACTGTGGTGTGAAGGGCAGAGCCCCATGGCCACAGGGAGGGGGGACCCTCTGCTGCAGCCCTGTTTGCATTCTGGTGTGCCCACCGGGGGTGAACTGGGGATGAGCAACACCCACAGTGGCTCAGGGAGAGCAGCTTGGGGACAGTGGGAGCTGGAGGTACTGGTCAGTGCTGTACATCCCGGCATGGCACTGGCTGGGAGTGAGCAACCAAATAAACTGTTTATTTTTCCTGGGTATCTCAGGAAATATCATGTTCATTAAAAGAGTAGAAAACCAGCTCTGTTATTTCTTAAGGTATTGTCTCTGTCAGTGTTTGTGCCAGTTAAAAGGGACAAATTCAGCAAATCTACAGGTTTTGTTTGCTGTGTGCCAGGTCTCATCCTCAGCTGGGGTCACCCCTCACTGCAGGTGCCAGGCAGTGCCACCTGGAGACATATCTCGTTTACATGCCCATCCCTTCCCTGTACCTCTTGCAAGAAGAATTAATTAGTTCAGATGATAAAGCACCATGGGGAAGGAGAATCAAGGTTAATAACATATATTAATAAAATATCAGCAAGGAAAAATGACTAGCTGTATCCCAGCTAAGCCATCTCCATGACCATAATCTGTCCCTGTCTTTGGAAGGGGTTATATCTCAATAGATCAGGAGAGAAAAATAATGGAGATGAAATAACGCTGCAAGATTTCAGCTCCACACAGACGCTCTGCTGGCAACAACCTGATGCACAAAGGAGCAAACTGGGTGTCTGGAAGTACCCTGGGAGTTGTTCCAGAAATTTGCTCTGAGTGAGATTCCAGCCTGGTGCAATATTGTACACAAATGAGGGACAAGGACAGTCCCCTCCATGCTGGTACTAGCCCTGAGTGCAGCGATGCACACACCAGGCTTCAGTTCCAAGTTTGGGTTTGCAGAGTGGGAAATGCTGAGCTGCCAGAAAGCTGTGGTTGTCATCCTGCCTCAAAACATGACCCAAATTCTCCTGCCAGCTTTCCTAAATACATCACTTTATCATTCCCAGTAAGTTTCCCATTAAGTGTTCCCATCAGCAGAGAAGCGATGGAGGCACACCATTTATCTGAGGTTTCATCACCGCCCCAGCTAATCACCTGTCCCCAAGCCATGAAGCAGTCAGAAAAGCAATACAGGCACCTTCTGAGACAGGCAGGTGGGAAACAACATTTTACCTTCATTTCTGACTCTCATCCTTGCCCAGACAAGGAGCCCAAGGGCAGGGACACAAAAAGTGGAAATGCAAAGCCCATGGAGAGGTGTCCGCAAACTGCAGTTTTCCATCAAATTATGTCATCAGAAGGGAAATTTAAATTCATCACACCAAAATAAGAGGAAAGCCTCAACCCAGAACTTACTTTCTAGAGCCAGACACCAGACTCCAAACTCCAGCCACCAGCAGGAGTGGTGTTTGGATGCACTGCCAGCCCGAGGGGACTGATTTGAACATTTCAGAAATGACAGCCCCTCCCCAGTGCAAGCAAAGCAGGAACCTGCACTGTTCCCCAGCTGGTATTGATTTATACTGCTTTGGAAACCTCTCACCATATAGTCTTTTAATGCTGAGCTGTGAAATGAAAAGACGCTTTCACGCCATTAAAGGGAGGTTAATGTGAGATGAAGAAGAAAGTATTTGCATTTAATGAGTGAATTTGAAGGGCTCAGCTGGATTTCCTGCAGGCTGCCCCTGGAAAACTGATCCCTATATGGAGAAAAGTTTCTTCTTAAAAACAAGGGTGTTTCTCTCCTCTCCAATCCAAAAGCACAGGACACTTATTTAAGTATCATACTGAAATACCTTTGTTCTGGTGCCAGAATAAAAAATAACATCACCAGAGAAAGGGAGGGTGGGAAACCACTCAGAGCCTGGCAGGGAGAGGACTCACATGTGGCTGTTTATGAGGCCTGTATGTTTCATTTTCCATTCTGTTCAATTCCAAGCGCTGCAGCATAGCACCAATGCGTTAACTTTATGCCTAAATGAATAACAGCGCATTTTTATTTTCACTCTGCTCTTTCATGGGAGCACTCTCGGAGCCAAGCTGTGCCAGGGACGGATGAGCCTGGACCCTGCAGCCATGGCTGTGGAGAAATGGCTCCTCAGGGAACAAACAGGGGTCCTGGTGCCCCTACCCTGGCTCTGGCAACTGCCCCATCACCCAACACATGTACTCTAACCTTTAACTATCAACAGCTCCCAACTAACAAGTGATAGCTGGGAGTTAAATTCCCACGGTGATCTATACTCCCATTCGTATCTTTTGATATCTGAAAGTAGAGAATTTCAGCGAAAAAGGGCTTTCCACTAAGATGACCATAAATCTCAATGTGTTTACAACAGAAGACTGACCAGAAGAGTTTATTAAATCTCTAAAGGATTTGATGTATATCAAACTGTTACATAAAGTCAATACTTTGGAAAGAACTAGACAATAAATACCCTACAAGAGGCAATATTTCTATCACAGAGAAAGCAATCACATAAAGATTAGGAGACCAATTTCAATACTGAATGTCAGTCTGCTGTAAGAAGACATTTATTGTTTTTCTGAGTTATCACAGAGAAGCAAGATAAGCTATAACAATATTCTGAGCCCAGCTAATCATGCTATCAAAGTCAGAAATACTCTTTCACCTCTTAAAAATCACTTTTCCACTGTGCAAATAAAAAAGAACAACCTCTTGCAGGTGCAAGGGGAAGGAGGGAAGGAGATTTATCATGGCAGGCAGTGCAAAATCTGGCAGTGCTGTCTCTCAAGGTCCCTCTGTGGATGCACCTGCTCTGTGGGCGAACAGCAGGCACCGAAGGGGGGAGCCCACCAAGGGACACCAGTTCTGCCCCGGTTGCTACAGTGGATTCAGGAACCAAAGCATCACCTGGGGACAAAGCTGGCCTTGGCAAAGGGTTTTATAGCTATTTTTAGTGACTGACAGATGAAGACTTATGACAAAATATCAATATTCTGCATGGGAAAATGCTTTTTGTTTCATATCTTCCCATATAAACAGATTTTTTTCTTTAATACCTCAAATTTAAAAAAAAGAAAATCTCATCCAGCTCAATTTTAGCAGAATCCAAAGAATAGAAGTCACTGGGGAAGAGTGCTCTAAGTATTGGCACACTGATATTCCATGGGAAACTGCCTGTTTCACTCTCATTCCCTATTTTCCCACTGCAAGGTGCTGCCTCCCTCATCAGCATCCTCTGTCCATGGCTGCTGGCCCTGACCCACAGCCAAACCCAGGCTCTGCCCACACCCCCAAACCAGATCCCACACCCACAGCCAGGGTCAGGGTGACACTGAGCCAAATGCTGCAGCTTTGAACTCCAGCCCTTCTCAGTGAGAGCATGTCCCAGCAGCAGCAGTTCAGGGCACAATGTCCTGCCTCCCAACACTCTGCAAAAGAAGTCAGACCAAGGACTGGGAGGTACTGGGACACCACAGGAACACAGGCTATGCAAGCACCATGAAAGCCAACAAATGTGGACTCTGGCATGGAAACTGCTAGCGGTGCTGCTCGTGCTGGTGGGATGAGTTTGAGAGTTTTGATTTGTTTGGCTGAAGCAAAAATTGCAACTTTTAATAAAACACAGGAGCTTAAAACTTTGTGTTGCTTTTGCATGGCACATATTCCTCCCTGACACTCCAACACAGCAGAGAGCACAGCAAGCAGTGCGTGCTCTGTGCACAGGCACAAAGATAAGCTCTTCGCAGCAGAGATTAGCTGACAGCCAAAGTGAACACAGCTATTAATAATGACCCCAGTCCAGAAGGGAATCATCAATTATCCTTATCATCTTCAACTTATATTTCTAAAAAGATGATTCCAGCAGATTGGTGTGTACAGAGAAGAAAGGAAATGACATGGAGCTGTTGCTCATTGTTATCGAGAGCTGAAACACAATGAGATGAAGGTAATTATCAGCAATTTTAACATGACTGTACCAGATGCATCGATGCTGTAACATAGCACACCAGTGGGTAGGACATACAGGAGATACCAAACATGATTTTCAGTCCAAAACAAACTCTTTATCTCTTAGAGGATCCATACAGGGGTGCTCGGAGGCCAACATTTTGGGGAGGTGATGGTCATGGCTGTTAGCAACTTCTCAACATGGACAAAAGATGACCAGACCAGTCAATTTTAGAATAAAAAGCAGTTTTGTGTTTAAGGCACAGAATGGAGGGGTCAAGGTGTTTAATCATAATTCTGTGGGGAAAAGGAAAGGACCCACAAATAACTAGCACTAGAGCAGGGGTGTTCTAGAAAGCAGGAAAGGGTGTTACACAGATCTGAGTCCTCAGCTTAAACCCCTACTTGTGCTGATTAATCTAATGGGAGACATCAAATGAGAGTCAGCACATGAAATACATCCCGAAATATTTTGTAAATCCTTTTTTGACATTGAGATGGAACTTAAGACAGGATGGCACTGGAACATGATGTACAGCACCATTGTCTGCTTGATGGATCAGTAGGTTGTGTGACAATCTGTGACAAATTATCTTCATGTTCAGGCTGCAGATTAACTTTCTGGGTCATTTAATAAATTATAGGAAAAGAAGTTATTTGAGGGGCAAACTGGAATAGAGTTCCAGTGACGTGATACCTCTTGCTGACACTTTTTTGGGGCGTTTAATGAGAGTAAATAGCCCCTTCTCTGCCTCTTTCTGCAAGGTGATTGTAACTCCATGAAGAGAACACTTACATATTGCCTGGTTTCTTGTGGGGAAATTGTGTTTAATGCAGAAGAATCAAATCCCCTGAGGAGGGATGTGACCATGGCATGAACTCACTTTGAGAACTCAGCAGCACTGATTAATTCCACCATAATGATGTGAAAATATATCATTATACCAGCACTGTATTTAGATCTGAGCTACACATTAGCAGTAAAGCCCTGCAGCTCTGGGCAGATGCAGCTTCCCAGGTCATTGGGGTTTGGAGGGAAGGATGGCCACCTGGCCAAACACCCAGTGGAGAACTCTGCCACTCGCATCCTCTGCCTCCTTGGTAGAGCTGCCCACCACAGTTACAGATTTTGCACTTATTTGGGAACTCAGACTCACAAGAAGGTGTCTAAATGAGACTTGAGATGTTTAGATAAGGGACTTGTATTCCTGCAACAACCCTGGCAGAAAGGCAGAACCCACTCAGTGATGCTGGGCCCATAACTGCATTCCCAGTTCGTGTGCAGCCTCAGTTTCCCCAGATGCAGCAGAGGCACCTGGAGGACAGAAACCCATGGGTGGCCTTTGCACATGCAGTAGCCTGATGGGAGGGTTGTATGAACTGCAGACAGAGCATCCAAGTGCCCAAGGCAGCCCAGCTCAGGCACGATTTGTCTTCTGTCTGCTCTGTACACTCCTGCCTTCTCCTGCCCATGCCTGAGCTGCAGCTGCTGTTTATTCTTAGAACAAGAAAAATTAAGAACAAAAAAAATTAAGCCTTCAAGGGAGAAAAAGATGAAATTCCCTCTGCTTTTGAGCAAGACAGTGGATCCTGTGCAGTCACCAGAGGGAAGGGAAAAAAAGACTTAAAATTACCTCTAAGCCTACAAGAATGGCATATTCATAAAAGCAACTGGCAGGAACAAGCTGAAATTCATTATCATTCTCTTCATAGACTGGCTATGGGAGCATTATTATTATCAAATTCCTCTGAAAACCAAGTAATGCCTTCCCCCCCCCTCCCCTTTCGTTTTGCATACCGTATCCTAGATTAATATATAACATTAATCAGAAAACAATTCATCCCTCAGTGCTTGATGTAAAGTACCATGGGCTATTTCATACAGCACAGGAAATACACCACTGCTGGCAAATGTCCCTGAACCCCACCTTCTCTGGGGCGTCTCTGGTGGACTTCTGAGCATCTTTGGCCTTTGGCAGCAGAGACACAGTGACACAGTGCAGGGGAGGGCCACCCCAGGCAAGGAGAGCAGGGTTATAGGGGTGAGCCGCTGCCTCCAAGAAACCTCAGACACTGCACTCTAATTTCAAGGGAGACGTGCCAGGGCAAGAGGGGATTCTGCACCCCATGCACTGGGCAGGGAGCTGCACAGCACCAGCCCTGGCACAAGAATGGAGAGGACTGAGATTGCTCCCAGACTGGCTGCAATTTCCTTAACTAATGAGAATACAGTTTTTAAAAAAATAAAGTTACTTTAAGGCTGAAACCTGGTACTGGCCATTGCCTTTGACTCTCTTAAGTGTGTCCAATGCAAGGTGAATCCATAAAGGGTCTGATTGGTGTGCTTGTTCTTTTGAAGGGGTGTTTCACCCAAAGGAGGGCAGACCTCCAGAGTCCATTTGGGCTGCAGGGGAACACCTACAACCTGGGCTTTAAAAAGCCTGAAAATTCACTTGAGAAGAGCAGTCAGTTAATTCTGCAGAGCTTATTTCTTCACTAAGCCCTGCACTTTTCTCTTGTCCCATTAAGAATAGTGAGCAGCTTCCTGAAAAGTCAGTCTTGCAGTCTAATCAAACTTGTTCTCCCTAAATGAAGTTAATCACAGGAAACTGGTCAAAGAAGGATGTCTCAGTGAGTGATGCCTGTTGGAGGGGTCCATTGATGCGAACCCAGTCCTGGGACTGCCACTTGGTGTGAGCACTGAAGGGGTCTTAATGCAGATGCTGCAGCCCCACAGAGCAGCTGCAATGGGGTGGTAGTAAAAGGACCTTGGGAGCAGCACTCCAGCCCTGGGCACTCACAGCAGTTCTGCACCACAATGCAACTTCTCAGCTGGATGACACTGTAATTCCTCCCAGGAAATCTCCCAGGAGATCAGCACCAGAACCCCTGACCTGTGCTTGCTGCACACCTCTACCCCACCCCTCACATCTGGGCTATGCATGGAGAAGAAATGGTTTTATTTCACCTTTTTCCCTAAGAACTCATCTGTTCTATTTCTGATGGAACAATAATCTGCACTCTTATGGGGCTGGAGAAATTTGGTTTCTGAAGGAATTTGACAACAGCTTTACTAGTTTATGGCAGAAAAGAAAAGGCACTTAAGGGGATTTTGTTTGTCATTTGAAAATTAACCTAGAGGAAAAAGAATCTTCAATTGAAATTTAATTAAAAACTGATGAACCAAAAGCCTTGTAGTGGCTCTGTGAAGTCCCATTCTTAGAGCACAAGAACACAGCCCTGATAAGAAGAAAGAAGAAAATAAACACAAGAGATTTAAAGCTAAAACCTAAACAGAAGTGGGCCAAAACATAATCCAGTGGCACCAGACTATTGCCAGAGCAGAAATCATCCCATTGCACTTAAACAGGGGTTTTAGGGGAGTTGTTGTGCTGAGTTGCTTATGTACTACTGGCAACAGCCCATTCAACTTACTGTCATTATTTCATCCATCTCTTTTGGTCAAGACCTCATGGCCCTGAGGGGAGGGGACGTGTCCCTGGGGCACACACATCCCCCTGCACAGTCACACACGGCACTGAGCTGGGGTAATTGCACATAGCCAGGGTCAGCCTTGCTCCCTTAAATATTAGAGCGTGTTCATAAACAGCTAATAAACCCACAAATGAGTGATGACTTGGCACAGGAGGAGGAGAGGTCAGTGGTGCTCAGCCACTCTGGTCTGCTACAGAAAGGGAAAGCAGAAAGTCCAGTCCCCAGGGTGGTCTGGGGGATGGCACTGGTGTCACTGGAGCTTCTGTGGGAAGGGCTGAACAGGGCAGCACATACACAACCTCTGCAGTTACAGGGAGAAGAAGGTGGATGTGACCCACAGCAGGAAATATCTGAGGCCAGAGTGTATGGCTTCACTTTCCTGGCTGGACCAATTTAATTAACTATGGGAACATTAATTATTGGCTGTTGCCATTTTTATTTCAGAAAAACCAACCAGCATTTCACCATGTCAATATAATGCAAAATAGCCACTAACCCCCAGCCTGAGCTCATGCCCTGGACGTTTTAGATTGATGATAATTTCTTTGCAGCTCTTACTGGCAAAGAACAATTTTTAAAATGGCCTCAAATACCAGACCAGCCAGAGGAATGAAATTTCCTCAGATACTTAAGACCTCCTGTTTCTCACTCTCCATAGCATGTGATACATATTGTTGCACATTTTCTGCCACAAGTGATTTATGAATAAAGCACATTGTTCAAATAAGCTGAATACAAAAAGAACAGAAGCATCCTGTGACAGGGTCTTGAGGCGACTCACAGCAGTTGCCTCCCTCACCTCTGGACTTCTTTTTCTGTTCTGAAAGGCTGGAGGGGGTGCAGGGGACCCTCTGCTCCCAGCCCTGGAGATGGCAGCCACCTGTGCCACAATCACTGGGAAGAAGCTACTTGGGACAGGGAGGAATTCCAGCCCCCTCTCCCTGTGGCTCTGCCATGAACTCGTGACTCTGTTGCAAATGCAAGCCAAGAACTACCTTGATTTTGCAAAGGATTTGGGCACAATGATGTATTAAAAGGAAAATAATTATGAGAATTGTTCCATGCCTCTTTGTGGCTCTGATAGTATGGTTTAAAACTCGGCTTGACTTGAACAACTTCTAACTTGCACTAAAAAATGCTTCAGAGAGAAAGGAAAAGTCAAAACACAAAGAAAATGGACACTGCAGCAGTTCTGTGGTATTGAGAGCAGTGTGAGGGTGGAGATTCCTGCTTGGGTGGCTCTTGGAGAATATTTGGACCTGGAAATGAACTGCCCCTGGTCTCTGTTACTTTGCCTGCTGACCATCACTGTGGATCACACAGACAAAAAGCAACTGAAGCGTCACAGACTGTCACAGTGATCACCTGCAGCCCCCATGCTCCACCTGCACTGTCCCATTCTGAGCCTGCAGAGACCTGTGTGGGGTTTGGAGAGAATCCGGTCAGTTCTCGGCACCTCCCGCACACCTCTCCCTCTAATGGACACAGCATAGCCATTTCCCTGAACTCCTGCATTTTTCTTTCCATGATTATCTCCTTTAAAAAGGCACGAATTGAAAATGAGATGCGAAGCCAGCGGGCTCTTTTGAGCTATGGTTATTAGCTGTGTGGAGGATGAAAGTGGTACGACTCCCCAGATAAATATATAGTTCATTAAAAGTGTTCAGGATCACTCTATTCTGCTGATCAAAAGCCTAAATCACACAGTTAGCAACATTAAGGAGCTGTATTATGATTTGAGTTATATCTGGATAAACCCACTTGAGAACTGAGGGAAGCCCAGCGGCGCTGGCAGGGCCATGCCGGGAGCCCGGCATCGCACCACGGCTCCAGCTCTGATCCCAGCACGTGCAGCCCAGGGCAGGATCTCATCCTCTTTCCAACAACTTAACCATTTGGGCTGTTTGGGAGCAGCAGCCTGTGGACACCAGTCAGTACTCTCTTCCCCAAACCACAGCTGTAAGGTTCCTCTCACTGCGGTTTCAAATGGGCAATAAACCCAAACAGCATTGCCTGTCTCCAGAGGTATTTTTAAACCCACACCTGAGCTCTGTTTCCAGCAGTGTCTCAGTGGAATGCTGTGAGTTTGGGGAATGAGCACATATTTGTGTTACAAGCCTCCACTCCAATGCTTAAAGTGTCTTTATGCTAAGAAACACATGGATTGGAGGCTGCAGAGAAATGCTGTGGTGATAGGTCCCATCACCTGGCACAGAACTGCTGCCTGCTCGCCCTGGACAGGAGCCACTGTGTCCAGAACCTGCCCTGAGAACGAGCCCAGAGCACCAGCACCTGGCAGAGGGGCTGGTCTGTCACACCCAGGATGCCTGTGAGCCTTGTAGGCTCTCTGTGCTGCTCCTGCCTCTGTGGAAGGAATGGGAAGCATCATCTGGAAACACCAACCACAGGCTCTGCCCCTGTGCACAGCAGAGCCATGCTGGCACTGTAGTCACAGGACAGAAAGTGCTTGGTGCCACAGTTCTGGGGTTGCTTTAAGCACCAGTATTGAAATCATGCCTGATAAAATACTAATTCTGGAGAACCAGATGATTGTCCCGTCTCTCTTGCACAACCACTTCTCCACAACACACAGCTTAATAAAAACCCAGAAACCCAGGAACACCCTGTGTGACCAGGCTCTGGCTCTCTTGGGCAGAGACCTCTGCAAACCCCAGCCCAGCCTCCTAAGTCTTGGCTCAAAACCTGCCACTCTTCCATTTCCGATCATTTCAAATCTGGCTCAATAAAAGTCATCTGAGACCAAGGACATGAATACTGATGACAACTTTTGCATCCAAATGATGCCTCAATCAGTCGATTTTAAAGAGAGCACAGGTCTCTTGTTCAGCTTCAGGCTTTACCAAGGGCACTGCAAAGTCCAGGCGATTTGCTCCTCAGAAGCTGGTGAAGGACTGTGGGTCCTACAGCACCTGCCCCACACCTCTGTCACCTGGTGTGGCAGAGAAGGACTCGCCATGGTGCTCATCCTGGTTAAACTGGGCTTGCTCCTCTTCCCTGGCTGCCCTCACAGCACAAGCCCAACCCTTTGACAACGGGATGTTCCTGCTTACCCCACAGTTCCTCTTGTGGGACTGGGATAGCCCACAGCTGCAGGAGCTGCTGCATTTTGGTGCGTTGCAATTAAACAACAGCTTTGCTAATCCACAGCAGGAGAGAACCAGTGGGAGACTGCTGCTCCCCCTTCCTTCTCTGGGAGTTTTCGCCCAGGCACTGATAAATTAAACTCGGCACCTCCTTTGACTAAGATGGATGGCAAGTTTAAATGATATCCACTGAACAAATGGCTGATTTGTGTATTCTTCCATTCAGGATTAGGCTAATAAGATGTTCATTTATGGATCTATTACCCAGTCATTTAACTGCTTAAAAGAAGAGGACTGAGCGAATTCCACCATCCAGGAATTGATTTCCATCTTTTTAGGCCACACTTTAGTGGAAGGTTTGCAAAGGTAATTTAGTGGGACATTTCAAAACATTCATTAAGCTGACACAGTACTTTAAAGTACATGAGAAAAACTGGGGGTGCTTGAAGCCTCCAGGTTTAAGGCATGCCTGCTTCTCCTCACCTGCCTTTTACTGTGGTTCCTGGAAGGATGCACAGCCAGGGTATTTTAGACTGAGAAGTGAAGAGAAAAACTGAAACCAGCCATGGTTGAGCATGCCATGGGGGCTCCCCCTGCCCCTGGGGACCTTTGGGGAACCCCAAGCTACAGCAGCCTAGTGCAGGGTTGTCCCCAGGCAGAGCAGGTAGTTCAAAGCCATTCCCAACTGCTGCGGGTAATTGCAATGTCCCCTCGGGGGCAGATGAGCAGCCATGGAGAGCACACAGTCAGTCACACTGGATTTTTCCAGCGGCATCAGCATCAGCCTCTTTTATGCCTCTCATCCACAGGAGGGAGATGGTTTGTAGAGCCCCCTGAGAGGCACTTGGTCAGCACTCGGCTCAGCACTCGTGCTGGGGGCAGGACCGCCAGCCTGGGGCTGCAGCATCCTGCAGCTCATCCCCTCGGGTCCTCGACTCAGAGATTTCTGGAGACAACAGGAAACTACACAGATTCCCTTTTAGAAAGAAGACTTGCAGTCACTACATCCACACCCAGACTATGGAGGCTTTGTGTCTGGTTAAACTAACCAGCACTCTGGCATCTGTGAGGCCAGTCGCTGGGGTGGCATTAATTCAGGCATGGGGGAAAGCTTTCTGCTTGAATTAAAATAAAAAGCATCAGCTGTCTGGTTCTGCTAAATTAAACCAGGAAATAACTAAAGACACTGGTATTTAGGCTGCTGTCATTAGGATCCAGCAAGAACAGGCATTTCGGCACGAGGCAGCTCTCTGCTGCCCTTTGCTTCCCAGTCCCTTAACGATGTTCCTACCACACTGTCAAGGTGCTTGTCCACCTGCCAGGGCTGGGGCTAATGGCCTTACCCAGTGCTGCTGCAAGGTGACAGAAACCTCCTGGATGGAAACTTCAGGGCACAAAACACTGAGTGGTAACAAACACACTCTGCACCTCTCACTTGGGGAACAGCTCATTACCCAGGATTTTGATAACGCCACTGAGCATTGGAGGCAGGAAAACAATTATCTTCCAGCCCGGATTTACCAGTGCTCTTGTCCACTTGTCTCACTGAAGCACAAGCTCTAATGGAGCACTTTACTGTGTGAGATCACTGGTGCCTTCTGGAGACAGAACAGGAGGGCACACAAAGAGTTCTTAATTTATACTTCATCTACTGGGTCTTAGTTAATTTAACAGGTCCCTACATTCATCTACTGGGTCTTAGTTAATTTAACAGGTCCCTATATTCATACAACAAATTATCCCTCCAGAAAGCTGTGCTGGTGCCAGGATGTAACTGTTTCATTTAATACACCCACTGCACCATGAAAACCCATTTATGTATGTGCTGTTTTGTGCCCCATATTAACAGAAACTCTCATGCACATTAGTGCTCTTTTCCCTCTCCGTGATGTGTCCTTTCAAGCAGACAGTAAAGCAGAAAATACAAATGTACCCTCCAGAAGTCCACTTTCATCTAGTGACATGCTTTCTCTCCTGCCTGCTAAGGATAGCAGGGGTGATGGGATTGAGCAGGGGGTCAGACACAGAGAGCAGAGGACAGGGCTCTGGCTCCCTGCAGGAAGGAGAGCTGCTGGCAGCTGCTCGAGCAAGGACTCAATACCCTGTGATTCCCACTCAGCTTCCCTCAGCAGGGCCTGGGCAGACTCACGGGCTCCACAGGGCACAGGTGAGCCTCTCTCACCCCGGGGCAGCCACCTGCAGAGCCCAGCATTGCCAGGGCACGGCCACTCCTTGCCTTGGGCACAGCTCATGAGAGGAGAGCCTGAGCATCCGCACAACAACAGGTACAGACAGTCTGTCTGTCCGCACACCAGCCCTTTCTCCCACCAGCCTTCTGAACCCCGAAAGTGCCTTTCAAGGACACCCCACTGTGCTTCCCCAGGGAAGCAGCCCCTCCCCAAAACAGCCCTGGGAAAAGCCCTTGCCAGGCTGGTTTCCATCTGTCGATTCCACCCGCTTTCAGAAACCAGTGCAGAGCACTGGGCTGTGACCGAGTGAACAGCTCAGTCCTACATTCATCTCTCTCTTTTGCATAATGCATTTAGGACTGGATCTATTTTTTATTGCAGAATAATATGTCTGGTTTATATATTGGCATCTTTGTGATATACTGACATTCCGTGCACATTCACTGCTCATCCCAGGGAAAGCTGGTAACTGAATACCATGACCCTGTTTCACAGTGCCAATTATGATCTTTCCCAGGTACTACTTGCTTCATTATCTGAGCGAAGAGTTTTATCTTCCCCACCAGGCAAACCTTCTGAATTCACAGCTGGATAGGTATAACCTTGGATATTTAGCTCAGCCTAAATGGCAGCTAATATTCCTCTTAACTGCTGCTCTTAAACAGTTTCATCCTATCGTTGTTAATCACATTAAAAGGTATTGGATATATAATTTCCTTTAATTATGTGAAAATATTGGTTGCTTCCTTTCTTTGGAGCGTTATGCACAGAGCAGCTGTGATTAATGCCAGGAGTTTCAGAAGGCAGTCAGAGAAAGCTCCTAATTGTTGATTTATGCCCTAATTGGAAGACACCTGCTTTTTTTTCGCATCGTTTTGATTTTTACTTTCTGTTTGAGTCCAAAATTATTCTGTATGTGTCATTGCATTAATCAATACATGTTTTGTCCTTCACAAATCTGCTTAATTGCTTTTCTCATTTAGACAGTCATTTGCTAACGAACACCGTACCCACTAACATGGATGGGAGTATTTACATGGGGCCCTGAGCAGATGTAGAAGGGGAAAGACACCAAGCCCATTGTTACAGAGGTAAGATCCTGAGCTGTGAGCACAACTGTTGCATCCCAGCCTTGGCAGAGGCCAGTTCCACTCCCATCAGCAGGGTTTTAACTGCACCCATGGAGCTGCTGCCAGCCCCTGCCCAGCTGGAGCACATGCACATCAGCATGGAGAGTTCCCCATGGCAGCCCTGAGCTCAGAGCTGTGCACTCACCTGTGCCATCAGGGGAACATGCAGGACTTGGGCCAGCACTGCCCAAGGACAAGGGATGGTTCACACTCCACTCGCCCCTAACCCTCTTCTCAGACAGGATGGGGCCAAGCTCCCCTCTTGAGCCACTTGGAGAGCCAGCAAGGAAAGGGAACAAGTGGTTCAAAAAGAAATAATTTTCAGCACAGAGCTGAGATTTTCTACACCCCCCACATACACATAACCCACATGGGCTTGGCTTTTCTGACTATGACTCCTGAGTCCTTTTTTATTTTTTTTTTGAAGCCACAAATGGCACCGAGCCTTCTGTGATACTGTAATAGGAAGTGCCTGAAATGACAAATTAGGATAAAGAGTGTTTGTGACAGTGATAAAGGGAAAGTTTAAGGCTTGTATTTAGATAAATTGGCTGGAAAATTTGATCCACACAGTCTTTCAAATATGATTATACAAACATAATTTGCATAAATATTATAATTAAAATTCTGCCTATGGCATAATAAAAAAGGGAAAATAGTATTAAATGATCAAGGCATTTGAATGTTTCAAACATCACTGTGTGATGTTTCATGCTATCCATTAAATAAGTAATTTATTGCAAAATCTATCAAAGCAAAAGGAAATTAAGTCAGATAAGGCTGGCTTTTTATTTTGCATGGGTTTTTTTCTGAGGATATCGTTCCTTTCAGAGCACATTTGATTTTTCCAAGGTACTAAGACTAATTATAACTCTGGATCTGCTGTCCAGCTGAGGCTCTCCAGGTGCTGTAACTGCAGCACCGATGAGCAGCTCATGGTAACAGGGCCAGAACTTGCCATTCTTGGGTGGAAGCCCCGGCCTGTATCCTGCTCTGTGCCACCTCCTGGCACCTGGAACTCTTGCACAGAGCCTGGCACAGCCTCGGGTCTCACCTGTGGGCAGCTTGGGCATGGCCTTGCTGCTGAAGTGATGTCCTGTCCCCAAGGGCTGTGCAGACCTGGGGAACTCATGCCAGGTGCCAGCACCCCTCCCCTCCAGGTGTGTCTCCACGCTGGAGCACTGTTATTTTCAAGTGCCTTTTCCAGGCAGACTCTCCTGCCCTGCCATACACTGACACGTTTCATACAAACAACAGATTGCTGTGCTGCTGAGCCTTGCTGGGTTTGGAACACACAGTCATGGGCTGCTGCAACTCCTCAGTCGCTGTTTTCTTCTGCCTGCACTGACTCCCACAGCCCCTGGCAACCTGTCACCTTCTTCTCTGAGCCCTCATCACTTCCCTGGGCACAGCCCTTGGCAATGTGCCACCACAGCACCACCTTCACTCTGCCATGCCTTGTAGGGGGTTCTCATTAGGAGAGGTTAATGAGGGGCAGCAGGCAGTGTGACCAACAGGAGCAGGATGTGTGGTCAGCAGCTACTGATCACACATGGTAAACATTAAACATGGTTCTCAGCACCCAGCCAAGCTGGTGGACATTGTCACTGGTGGGACAAGTGACTCCCCATCTGCTCCTAGAACATGACAGAGCCACCTGGTGGCTCCTGCAGGGAGAAGGGGAACCCACACTCATGGCATGAACCCCACTCAAAGAGCAGATCAGGCTGTTTATTCTTTCTGTTGCCTCAGCCTGGTAGAGAGACCAAGGGATGAAAGGGTAGATAGGAAATGAGTGTCAGAATGCACAGGGAACCAGCCTTCCTTATCAGCCACTGCTTTGTCCCTGCCACTGCAAAGATCTCTTTAAATAAACCAGAAAGAAAAATAAGACAATAAAGGAAAGAAAACTTAAGAACAGTTTACTGAAGCGTTTAGACTGCTGCAAGGTACGTCGACCCGTTGATATAAATCCTCTGCTTTCTCCACCTCCAGGCCTGCAAACAAGGCAGTCTCGCTCCTAATGTCACTTCCGCAGCTGAAAATTTGTGACATCAATAAAATCCTGGTTTGTCAGTACAAATGGAATTTTAAATTGAATTCTTATCAAATTAGCCTTTCATCAAGGTCATGCAATATTGTGTGAATAACCTTTTCCGAGGCTGTGTACATGGCTGCTGCCAGAGGTGAGAACGACACAAATTCTAATGAGATTACTCAGCTGGAGCACTCAATAACAGGCAATGGAGGAGACGGGGTGACATTAGGTTTAGAGATAATTTAAGTAAATGGCTACACCAATGCTCGAAGCACAATGCTTCACCCCCCACCTCAACTGGGAACCAACGCGTGCAGCACCTCTCTCGTGGGTATAAACATCCCCAGAGCAGTCACTGCTCCAGCACACCACAGCCAGAGAGCATTTCCCAGAGAAACCGGGATGAATTGTAAATGCATCCCCTCTGCTGGCTCCCTGGTGCAATAAAAATTTCCTTTCTTTCCAGGTGAATGGTGTTTTACAACAGCAGCTGGAGGGATTTTTCTATCACCTTGCGCCTGATCGCCAAATCTATGGGAAAAACCTATTTTTCAGCATGAGGGAGCTCAGTGCTCGGGGAGCTGGGCAGGAGCCCAGCGGGTCTCAGATGTGTGTGCATTGTGAAGCAAGTGCACAACACTGCTCCCTCTCTGGATCCAAGCAGAGCCCATATCCATGTCAGACACTGCCCGTGGCATCACCCAGCCAGGGGTGTTGAGCAGGGTGCCAGGAAGGGGGAACGTTGCCCCAGCCCCCCCAGCCCTCCCTGTGCCAGCCCCAGGAGTTGCAGGACCCATCTGAGAAATCTGTTCCTGCCATGATGGAATAATCCTAATAACAAGTATGAGCTGCTGCTATCCTTTTGGGTAATGTCTTCTTGCAATTAAATATGTAGATCAAATTACACAATCGAGAAATAAACTATCCAGCTGCTAAAGCCTCCTTCCCAAATAACAAAATAGCTGCATATTTGACAACTCCAAAAAATATTTCAGCAAACATAATGGAGAAGATAATGGTAATTACGCTGGTATTTTATGCCATAATGCTCTTGAATGCCTACAAAAATACAATATTTTCAGCAAAAGATAATTGAAAAGATTATTTGGCTTATCTAAAATAAGTTTTTCCAAGCCTCAGCACATCTGTTACAAGAATTCCAGCAGACACATGGTGCAGCGCTGTTGGTTCAATGGACTGTTCATCGCTTTGAGAAAGAGGTGGATAAAGACGTGGAGGGTTTTGTTCGTGATGGCTCCCTTTGGCAGGAAATGGACATAATCACTTTTTATCACACCCACAGAAAAGTGGAAGTGACTGAACAAGTCCAGGAAAGCAACAGCCAGCAAAGCTGGAGTCCCAAATGCTCGAGTGGTGTCGGAGAGCCCAGGGCAGCCTCCTGCGTGGGGTGGGCAGGGGGGCACCGCGGCAGGCTGGGCGATCTGCTCGAGCAGGTACAAGTGAATGTAAAGCCAGTGCTCTGACATTTCCCTGAAAACCTGCACAATTTGCTCTTTGTTGCTAAGTTACGTGTTTATTCGGCTCCGCGCAGATCCCTCCAGCACTGCACGCAGGGCGGCGGCTTTCGCGGATGCAGCTTCGGTATTCGCTTTCAATGACGACTCCAGCTGAACATTTGTTTTTAGCACATGTTCTTGCTGTTAGGATCTGCAGGCTGAACCTCTGCAGCACAGACAGGTGTAATTGAAAGCCACTTTCTGTCTAGAGGGGTTTTGGCAGAGGGGGAAATCCAGGCACGGCTGCAGCATCACTACTCACGCAGAGAGAGCCTGTGGTACCCAAGGGCTGTGGATGCAGCCGAGGGAAATGCAACAGTTCTGAGAATATTTTGATATTTTAAAATTGAGCTTTTCAAATTTGAAGGTCTGCAGATTCCTTGTCTTTATTCTTCCCTGCTTGTCCCCCTCCCCAAATCCTCCAGCTCCAGGCAGACTGAGCAACACCTTTTGCTTTCAGCTGGCTCTGTACAGTGCTATGGTGTTTGCACTGGTGGTCCCTGCAGCCGACAAGGGAGGGGGGAAATGTCTTCATGTCTTGTTTTGGGGTCTCTCAGGGCTCTATCTCATATGGATGTGTCCTACCACCCCAGCAATCTCGGCTGCACTCACCTCACGTGCCTCTGTGGCCACAAGCAAGTCTTCCTGGTGAGCACCCCAGAGTGATTCCATGATGCAGGACTTGCATCAGTCTCAGAATTTCTACAAATATTTACTCCTGTTCAAGCAGTACTTGTGACTGACTGAGCAGATTCTGAAAAACAAAACGGTTTAACATGAGCCCTGGTAAGTTTAATCTTCAGTGCTGCTGTGAGACAGCCCCATAACACCAGAAGAGCAGTTGGCATCTGCTTTACAAGGCAGCTAAGCAGAAACCAAGAGAGAGGCAAAGGGGCCAGTGCTCAACTCTGCTCCTCACACAAGTGAAGCAGCATCTCATTATTCCAGGGCAGAAGCCCAGAGCTGTTCCTCAGCAGCCTCTCACCCAGAAGCTGCTCTGCTGGTCCTAACTGGACTCCTGGCACGAATCAGGTTTACCCATGTGCTGAAGGGCCCATCGTCCGCATTCAGTATTCAAAATACACTAAGCACAATGTTTGTGAAAAGTGTCAAATGCAATAATATATTCCAGTGTTTAACTTCAGGCTACCCCCCTTGACAACCACACTGAAAAGTGTTAGAATTGGACAAGATTTCCCAGGAGTAAAAGAAATCCATGTTCATAGGCTTATGAAGGCTGACAGGTGAACAAACTCTTCTACAGGGCAATTGCAGATGCTCTAAGTGACATTTTAAATTCTTAAGAATTTTCCATTTGCAAATTGAAGTAGCCTTGCAAAATGACAAGCAAGCCAAGCAGACTTCCCAGAAACTGGTCCTTTCTGTTGCCTTTTAATGGTTTTATTTTTCATAAGAGAAAAGAATGATCAGTGGTTGGGGCAGAAAAAAAGGCCACTCAGAAATGGACTTTTGCATCTAATCCTTTTTAATCATTTATGGAAGAGTAATAGGCCAGATACAGCACTAATTTTTATTGTAAACAACTCTGGGAACATATTTTACTCAGAGCCCTTAGCACAGAAAACAGATTAACTGGAAAAGCTAATGTAGAGTGCAGTATAAATATTTACACAAGCGTTTGACTAAATCCTTTATTAACAGGTCAAATTTCCTCTGAATTTTTCACCTTTTGTTATGAGATTTTTTAATGGGCTTATACCTTTTCAGGGTTTAAAAACCCCTCAAGGGAGGGGGAGATGGCCCCCTAGGACCCCAGCACTTACTGCCGTTGGCACTCATGAAACAGGATAATGCCTAAATTCCTCTGCCCCTACATGGGACATGATGTCCCAGAGAGGGAAGAGAAGGCAAGGGGACTTTCACAGCAGAAATCCCATGGCTGTGTTGCTGTCCTTGCATTCCCTGGCCCCACGGCAGGTCCAGCCCTCACAGCCCATGCAGCACTGGATGGGACAGCAGGTACCAGAAGCCTCCTCCCAGAAAAATCTGTCTTCTCATCCAGCAGTGCAAACATTCCCCATCTCTCCCTCCTCCCTTCTGTTTCTCATTTTACCATACATAATTCTGAAGTTAATAATGATCATTAAGCACATTGAAGATCAATAGCTTCCAAAAATCTCTGAAAACATGTTTTAGTTCAAGGAACAGGAGGTTGCTCTGGGGTCCTATTATAGTTTTACAGCCTTGAATTTATTGGAAAGGATTTCAAGTCAAACCAGATACTCAGACAGCAGAGAATGAAGGTCTGGCCAAACTCAATACATCAACTCTGTAATCAAGTGGATTCAGCAGTCTGCTCAGAAACAGGGTTAAAAGTGTGGTTTGTACTCATCAACTTTCAATTTTGCCCATCCAATTAAAAAAAAAAAAAGATTGTTGGAAATCACCACCTCAGGTCACCTCGGAATTTCCCATTTAACACAGCTGTGATGAACACCTCAGACTGTCCCAGTGTCACAACTCACCCAGCTCAACCTGCCAGTCCTGCCTGCCTCCAAATGAATCCTGGGAACACAGAGTGCTGCTGGAGGCAGGGGAGAGCTGGGCCATCCTCTGGGGTACCTGTCCCCTGCCCCCAGCAGCCCTGCAGCACCCACCCACCCACCCACCAGTGGGGGTTTGGCTGTGTTTTCATAAGGATTTCTCCCTACAAAAATTTTGTCTTGAATGGGAGCAAGGGGAAGGCTGCACCTTGGACTGGAGGTCTGTGGAAACACATCCTTACCAGCATCACTAGTGATGCCTAACTGGCAGCTCAGAGCCAAGGAAAGGTGGGACTGTTTCCCCCTCTCCTGCTACTCCAATCTGTCCCCAGTCAGTAGAAGGTGCTCATTTCCCACAGACCTGGAGCAGTGAGGATTTACCCCAGCGACAGCTCCCACCCTGCAAATGCTCAAATAGCCTGTCTCATATCTCATGGTTCTCCAGTCATGCAGATAATTCTGTTCTTAATTAAACAAATGCCACAATGATAGCTGGGAATTAGCAGCTGTAGTTTGACCAAGGAAGTATGATACCTCCTTTAATTAAAAGAAAACCCCTCAAAATTTCCTTAATGAAATCTCCACTCTGATAAGATGGAGCAGCTATGAACTCAGAAGGCAAGACTTAACAGAGAAGCACAGAGATTCAGTCGATGTAATTTTCTTGCAGGAAAATACTTCAACTATCAGGAAAAGAAAAGAAGCTGTGGAAGTTGCAAGAAGTCAGCTTTCCGATTGATTTTCAGCTTGACTTTGTAGAGCGTCATTCCCAAGTAATGACTAGGAAAATGTACAGCATCCCAATTACATCGAGGAGTACTGGAGGTATTGAACTTAACTGTGACAGCTCAGAGTGTGTTACACAATATCTTTTATTTCCTAAAGGAGGCAGGGATCTGTGGCAGAGGATATGAGGCAGCCAGAGATTCAAATCTGTTTTGTTTGGGGTTTTTTTTTAACATTGTCTCTTTTACCCACCTCAGAGCTACCCAATGTATTTACATATTCTGACACACCAGCCCATGGCCCTTGATAGATAAAATATGCAACTCTATTTAAAGATAGAGAATCTCTCTCTGGATTTTTCTCTGAATAACATCAGATACATTAAGAGACTCCCACTGGTGTAAAATCTCCTCTTACTCATTCAATTTTTAACACTGCCCCTCTGGACCCAGGCTTAAAATGCTTCTCACACTGGGCAAGGCAGCACTGAGGGCTCTGTGCCACCCCTCCTAGACCAGGGTCCCCTCTGTGGCCATGGGGCAGGGACAAAGCTGGAGTATCACATACCTGCCACACGTTACCACCATCACACCTGCCTTGTACACCGACAGAAATGACTCCTCCAGCTCCTGCCTTGCATCACAATACTAATGCAAGTGGACATGTCACAATTATTAGCCAGTGGTTCAGAAAAAGGACAGAGCAGAGACCATTGGGAGCTTGTGCAGAGTGGCCAAAGACAGCAATTTCTGCAGAGCTGAGGCTGCTGCCATCGGAAATAGGGCTTTTCTCAATCTTTTGCAGTCTTAGGAAATTATCGTTTGCCTCCAGATACTCATTTCACGACAAATTTGGAAGAAGATACATACTGTCTTTGATGTCTTGTGGACTCTGGGGTTTGCCATAGGGAGTAAATAGACAACAAGGGGAAACTGGGTCAGGTTACCAAGGACAAGCATAACAATAAGACAAATATGCAAGAACAAACTCAGGAAACCAGGGGGGACAAAAATTAACAGTAGAAATCCAGGACAACCAAGTTTTTCCATTGTCCATGACCAAGAGAAAACCTGAGTGGTGCAGAAAGAGGACAAGTGGTCTGTTGGAAAAAGGGGCAGCAGACACAGGATCCCGTGTGCCTGCAGGCAGCCTGGGCTTGCTGAGCCACAGTCACATCTGAAGCTACACCCAGGTGGTACCAGGAGGGAGGAAATGGTGGATTTTATTGGAACAGTTGCTTTGCAAAAAACAGTCTCTGTGAAAATCATCTGTAAAAGATGATACTCAACTGGTACAAATTGATTTACATCCAGGAACTTTGACTGAGAACCACAAATCATTGCAAAAGCAACTCCTGGCCCCCTTGGGGTGTCAGACAATGCCATGTCACCAGGCAGTGACTCCCAATAATTTTTTGACTTCATAGGTGCTTCCAAGATGAGGGACTACACCAGTTTCCAAAAGCAGGGACATACGGTCCTCTCTGTTTATTGTATATAACTACTTCCTAACAGTACCCAGGTTGTGCCTGGAAGAAACACTCTGTTTTGTAAAGCATGTTCTTGGCCATGCAAGAGGCATCTGCACGATTTGCAGCACAGGTGCCCTCAGTGCCCATCCTGCCTCAGGTCTGCACTGTGACTTTCCACACCAACCAGCTCCCCGAGCCTCTGCTGTGAGCACCGCGCATGTTCCTGTCCTCTTTAAAAAGCACTTGGAGACCTGGTGTAGCAAAGTGCTGTTTGATAACTGAATTGCCTTTTGATCATCAAAGCACACACACTTAAAACCAGATCAGTGGGATTAGGGCATGGGCCAAACCAGAACTCCCCGGCGCTCAGCATCCTGGCTCTGGCACAGAACCCTCCAGCCTTTTGTGTTCTCACCAAAGGAAAGGGGAGGAAAAATGAACCTGCCAGCAAGACTGCCGTACTGCAGCAAGGTCAGCCTTCCCCCTGCTTCCTCCAGCTGTACAACCAGCCCCACCGTGGTACTCAAAGGAGGACAGTCCCATTTATGAGGGATGTTTTTTTCCTAAACCAAACCATTTTGGCATGAGCTTTTCCCAGCAAATGCCAAGGTTTGCACAGCAATAGCAGTGACCAGGGTAGAGGACTGGGCTGCACTTGACTGACTGGGGTTTATTGGCAAATAATCACTCAGATGAGGACTCCCAGGGATGCACAAGATTCAGCATGAGGGCTGCCTGAAAGGCCATTGGCAACAGCCACTTTCTCCCAGATTTCCCCAGCTGGGCACCCACAGTTACTTGCTGGGGAGAGTGGGACCAGTCCCTGCCCCAGCACTGGGTGTGGAGCCAACACACCACAGAGCACCCCCAGAACCAGTATCTCTGTTCAGCTGGAACTTGATAAACCAGTCAATATCCTAATCCCATCTTCTTTTCTCTTTGTTTTGCTTATTCCTTTTATGTTTCTGCTGTTTGTTGCTTCAAAATGACCTACTTTGCCCGGCAGAGATGCTGCGGATGCACTCACCTCTAATGTTATTTCCCTCCTTCCCTCCTGCTGGAGCTGACTGAACCTGGGCCCAGGGGCTCTCCCAGGGCTCAGCTTTTATCTCGCTTAGTCATGCCATGGTTGGTACAATGGAGCTGTGAGACCTGGGGAGCCTCTTTCGGTTTTACTGAGGCAAAAAATTACTGACATTAATAACTCGAGTTGTTCAGAGAAGCAATAGTTAGAACTGTGTTTCCAGCCCTGGCACCTGGCACTCTCCATCCCCATGTCCCAGCAGGGCATGGCACTGGTGAGACACCAGGATGGCAGCACCTGGCTGGTGCCAGTGCAGGTGGCAGCACTCTGTCCCTGGCACCCCCACAGCCTGGCACCAGGCACCTGCAGCCAACAGAGCAAGCCACTGCCATTCTCCCTCTTGGCTGTGTCTGCTGGGGCACAGGACAGAGTTTTTCCTCCTAAAAGCAGGCAGCAGCAGTGCCCAGACACCAGCAGGTTCCACTCAGCTGGGTCCAAACCCAGAGCTTGGGAGGCAGCAATGCCAGTGTGAGGGCAGGGGCAGAGGTGCCCTGCCCCAAGCAGCTCCACAGGGACAGAGCAGCTTTACACCACGCTCATTACCCTTTGTGTGTTTCCTGCATTGTTTGCAATGGCACACATGGAATCACAGTGATGTATTATTTATGAGAAATAAATATTAATCAATATGAATAAATATTTATGCATGTATAAAGAGAGAACAGCAATGGATGATGGCCACTGAGTGGTGGTGAATGTCCTTGCACTCGGGGACTTGGCAAACAGTATAAATACATCAACCAGACATACAAATATACTCCCTCCCTCTCTGGGACTCAAATAGCGGGTGTAAACACTCAGCGTTAATATCAACTACACAACAATGCTTTTTTAAGACCACAGTGCAATAAAGCCTTGTGACTCAGGGGGCTGCAGAGGTAAACAGGATTTGAAACTGGCCCAACATCCAACAGGGATGGGGCTCAGGGGATGCTGCTGAACAAACACCAGTGAACCATCCCTGCAGCAGGATGTCCATCAGCCAGGGCACACTTGCCCATGGCACAGGGCAGGACTTCCCTGAGTTTGGAACTTTACCAAAGGAAGGGGAAGAACCAACCAAGCTGAGAATCCCTAGAAAAAACTGAATGTCAAAGAGAAATGAGGGCTCACAACCACAGCAGGAGCTCTTGGTAATCAGTATGTGCCACCATATGTTTTAATAATTTCAGATTTCTCACATGTCTCTAGGGAACCTCAGAGGGGTTTTCATGCTCTTCACTCAGTTTTCAAACTTATGGCTGTTCTCATCAATAAAAGATTTGGTTTACTCACTGTTGCAGCCACATAATGAAAACCAGGTGCAGCTATGTAATATTTCTCTTTAATTACTATTTGTTGCATGAAAAAGAAGAATTAATTATTCTGCGTTGTTAGAACAGGATGAACCACCTACTAATTACAAACTTGATTTCCATTCAGGTGATGCTGCACAACATTCTATTAGTCCAAGTAAATATCAACACCAGTTTCAATCATTTTTTGTCTTTCTCCCTGCATGAAACATCTACCTGATGGGAACAGACAGATAAATTACAGAGCTATGGTTCTTTCCTTTCACACACCTGGTCCAGAGACATAAAACATTTTCCCTCCATACCCTTAGAATGAAAGAGTTTTCATTGTCTCCCCACTCCAGCTATTTTCTCTATTTTTATGAGTTATGGGTGAAAAGTGTGAATTCAAAGAAAATGTAGTCTTCCATTATTTAGTCATACTATCCTTCAAAGTTACCCCACTCAAGAATCCACAACCATTTCTTTATTTTAACTGTGTGTACGCATGAATGGATGTGTCTGTTAAGCAGTCTTCCTGATGGTCAATTTTTAATTCCTGGCAAGGGTCTGATGTCCAAATCTTACAGAAAAAGAAGAAATTCACAGAAATCCCTATCCACAAAGGAGTTGTGTTAGCACTTACTGAATGCCAGTTTGTGAGGAGACGTGCAGAAGGCTCCAGTGTTTCTAAATTATGCATGGCTGTGCATCCAGCAGATCCTTTGCTTTATTTGCTAGAGTCTCACTTGCCAGAGCACTCCAGGGAAGGAGGAGAGGCTCCTGTCAAAATGAATACAGTCAACCAGGGAAAGAGAATTTCACCTATTAGCTGATCAAGTTTCTTTATTCTGTTATTTTTCCTCTCTTCCTCTCCGTTTCCACAGCCAGGCTCCACTTGCAGCCCGTGATGGGAGTGATGACACTGGGACATGTGGGGCTGTGCCTCTCCTCCTCCCCCAGCCTGGCAGCCGGCACTGACAAGGTGTGAATCAATCACACCCACACATGTGCACCCCCTGAGCACCCCGGTGTCACCTCTGCCACATGCCTGGCACAGCATGGAGCTCACATGAGGGCCATGAGCCACCCAGCATCCCTCCTGCTAGTGCTGATTGAAACAAACGTGTTTAGGAAAAAAACATCCTCAAAATACAGTACTTGGAACCCCTCAAACTCTTTTTTTTGGACTTTATTGGGCAGGACACTTGGAGAGTGCTGGCTTTGAAGAATTTCTTATTTTGAAGTTACCTATGCTGTTAGATATTGCTCAACCCATCAGAGAACATAAGATGGTACAAGCCAGACCCCCATGCTGGGCAGATATCAATATTCATGTAAAACACAATCAACTGAAGCACTGATTTAGCTGAACAGAAATTACTTTACTGCAGCAATTATTTTACTACCACACTGGAACAAAATCTCAAGGCTGCTAAAGCCCCACAAAACCAACTCAGGGTAAGTTGTTTGTTTCAACATTTTTTGAGACAATTGAATTCCCAGTCAGATCCTGAAATTACTATCAATCAATCCTGTCACTCCAGCATACTCATCAGCTATATGGTATACTAATCCAGACTGGTTAAGGAAATAACTAGCTGTTGGAAACTTCTGCTGTCGTGAAGCAATCTTCCTAATTATTAAAAACAGAGCTATAACCTGGCTGCCTCTTTCTGATATCAATAGACTCTAAAGAGCAAACCAAATCCATTAGATAAACTCAGAAGTGCTACAGAGGGCAGTTGGAAAACCAAGCTTGGTTTTCCTTTCCAACACAGGGACACCCCTGGCTGTGCCCACAGTCCAGGTCCTGGCAGTGCTGCCCACACTGGCTCCTGCAGCCTTAGTGCTGGGCACCAGCATGGGCCAGGAATAGGCACAGCACTTTCTCATGTGAGAAAGTGAGATCTCACTTCCCCATCTATTACCATTCCTGTGTCCCAGGTACTCTGCTTCCTTTCCAATTAAAACCCCTTCAAAGCAGGGGCTGCCTATACAAGCTGCATGCTCCCTTGGATTGGCCAGGGACAATCCTGCCCCAGGTTCACATCTAGCAGCAGGATTTGGGTGACCCTGCATGACTTGCTCTGCTTGATCTCCTACCACTGCACAGATATCAGGACCCCAGTTCCTCAGCAGTTCCTAACACCCTGCTTCCTTGATCTGAGCTTCATAAACCTCAAATGAACATTCCCGGGGTGCCCTGCACCCCACAAGGCTACTGGGGCTCCCAGTTCATTTCACACTGAGCGCAGCAACTCACTTATCAGCCCTGAAGGTCCTTCCCCAAATTCATACTCCTGCCTGTTAGACCAATCTCCACCTCAGACCCTTCAGACCCCTCTGTCCCAGCCCATAGGGCAGGCAGCCAGAGCCAGCTGGATCCACTGCAGCTGTCTTCTCCTGCCTGGCAGACGTGGTTCATTAGGGCTGACTAAGATGAATGCCCATATCCATGGCAGTCTCCTCAGCACAGCGCCCACGGCAGCACCGACCAGATAAGATGCTTGTACACGATGTGTTTCAGAGTGTCCTGGCGGCTCTGCCAGCCCTGCACTGGCAATCAGGAGTCTGAGCTGAAAACAATTAAAAATGGAATGGCACGGCTCTCTTACCTGGGAATTGACCCAGAAAGGAGATTAGAATAAGGCTGTGGGAAAAAAAGCATGAGGTAGTTTACAGCTCTAGTGTTCTCCATCTAAGCCAAGTGTGCAACGAATGATGATAAACCTCAGCCCAATGTTGCTCCAACTGTCATAAGCACTGTCTTTTTCCTGTGG
Source organism: Campylorhamphus procurvoides (assembly GCA_013396655.1). Classification (NCBI taxonomy): domain Eukaryota; kingdom Metazoa; phylum Chordata; class Aves; order Passeriformes; family Dendrocolaptidae; genus Campylorhamphus; species Campylorhamphus procurvoides. The sequence goes on from WBMV01000850.1 coordinate 955,590, forward strand.
ATTTGAGGGGGTTTGTTTTGTTTTTTCTTGTTTTTGAAATAAAACCATACACACACATGCTCTGCACTGCATGGAAGCAGGGAGTCCATAGAGCCCAGCCTACCAGCCCTCCACACTGCACCATGGCTATGCTTGAAACAAGTGACCCAGCTTCGGACTCAGGGTAGCTGCCCCTGTACAACACAGCTGTGTGGAGATAGATGGAAGAAGGGAAAGCCACTGGTTGTTTCTTTGTCATTGTTTCTTTTCTTTGCCTCAATTCCTAATACAGATTTTGTGTACAAGGAACTCTAAGAAATGCCAATAGAGCAGGGGAAACCTAAGCACTCACGCTGATAGTCTGAAGCACGGTATAGATTAATTGCAGCTCTCCAGTACTGGGAACTGTAACCCATGAATCCATAATCATCAGAGACAACTGCTGAACACAACAGCTGCTCAGGCTCCCCATTAAACATATTTATAGTGGTGGCAATTCAGAAAACAGACACTGCTTTACCGAGAGAGTTAAAAAGTGATACCATTTGCAACACACACACACACACACATTAAACAACCATAAAGCTCCCCCCTGCACGGCACAGCATTGTAATAGATGTTGGCATTATGTCAGGAAAAGCAGTTTCCTGGATTCAGCCACATTAATGTTCACCCTAATGAACTCTCTGGAGGAACTGTCATAAATGACAGAATATCATAAAAGAGCTTCATCGCCAATAGAGGCCAGCGAGAGCACAGACTCTGATTACATCCATGAGACGAGCTCAGGGCTGTGATGTTCCGAGGCAAGGCAGTGATATTTCTGGTTTATCAGTTATTCATTGGGTTAAGCTTGCTGCTTTTATCTCTGCAGTAGCATTTGAAGTAGGATTCATGGAAAAGAACTTTAAAGATGTCCTCCAAAGTTATTAGAGATAATAATTGAAATCGTTCTTTTGCCTGACAATAAAGCCAATGGCTAAAATTATTCAAGCTTTTAAAAATCAGATAGTAAATGAAGTTTCTTCCCACCAGTAATCAGCTCATTTCATTGCAAAGATTTCTTAATAACTGGGTTAACTCCAGTCTTAGTAGAAAAGGTTATTCAGTGGTGTGTAGTTTAATTTTTAGGTGGTCTTTATTTGTTTTATTTTTGGGGTTTCTTCATTGGTTTAGGGTTTTTTAAGTTGTACAGATGCTAGGGAAGAGGGAGAGAGATGGGACTGCATGGGAATATTTCTTTCTGTTCACTTGCTACTTTTAACTCACTCAGGGAAGTTCACTCACAAGAAAGCATTTACCTGAAGATGCACACAGCGGCTTTTTTGCATTGGTTGGACCTCAGATAGACCTTTTCCCTCCTTCTGTCTTGCTTCATTCCTTTTTCAGTGCCTTCCTGCCTAATTTCAGCTTGTTTTGCTGTTTTCTGCCTCCTTCTCTCTCCAACCCACAGCTGATCACAAACAGAGCACATGGGATTTCAAGTCACACTGTCAAACCAACGATATTGGAACAACTCTGTAATTAGTCCAAACCAGCACCGTCATTTCTTCTGGCAAAGAGTGATTTTATATAAATTGCAACTGCAGTCTCATCTCCAGAGGAACAGATACTCAAGTTTTGGATCCAGACTCCAGCCCCCATGCTGCAGTCCTCTCCCCCCTTGGAGCAGGATGGAGCCCACACAACAGAGTGCAGGGAAGAGCAGCCTGACACAGAATAATTCCCCCATCATTTCCAGAGCCAGTGAGGGACAAGACACCAGATGTGCCATGCTTCATCACCCCCCTCCCAAAGCCAATAACAGCCCTTTGCACCCAGGACCTGCTGGGATCAATTCAATCAATCCTCTGCCCAGCACAGTGCCAGCAGCGCAGGCAAAGCCCGGTGTGATTCCCACCCTCCTCCCTGGGCTCTGCCACAGCTTTTCAGAAAAGCAAACACTTCTGCAGTTTTGCACTCCCCCTTCTTTTCTTCCTCCTCTAACCCCTACAAAGGGGGGCCAATAGGAGCTAATAGAGCCTCCTGTGAGATTAAGGCAATTTACCAACTCAAAGGTGTCCTCATTTAATAATCTCCACAACTCCATCACCCTGATAGCCTGTCTTCAGCGAGCCGTCACAGCCTGAAAAGCAGTGGGGACAGGAGATAGGAAGGCCTGTCACAGTCACTGGTGAGCCAGCTCCGCAGCTTACTGGTTGGCTGCAATCAGGCATCCAGAGATTCCTCTGCTGCAGATCTCAAATACAAAAAGAAAAAAAAAAAGAAAGAAAAATCAATCACCATCATTTTGATGTGAGAAAATCCCCAGTGCTCCAAACATGCCAGGTAATTCATCACTTCCTCATAACATATATCAGTCCCTTGCTCCTCATCAAAAAGAAACCCACCAAGAATTGAAATACAGAAGGCAGCACAGCCTCTATGGAGCACTCTCAACCCCTTCCCCCCTAACAATAACTATTACAAAGCTGTCCACTACAAGGAGTCAAGCTTGCTTCAGTCATGAAAAGAACATAAATGAGAGTGATGACATAGTCACTAAAGTAAGACCCATCCCAGGGTTAGGAGCAGGAAAGCTCTGGACACAGCTCAGAGCTGACTCAGGAGTCCTCAGAAGAGCTTTAGATGCTGATGATGAGAACAGCCCATTCTCTCATCCCCAGCCAGACTCCCAAATCTTTTCCTAGGCTCTGCCAGCTACAGAACCCAAGGACAAACGGGAATAAAAGTGGGGTGTGTGTCGGGGGTCACCTTCCTGCCTTTATCCACTAATCCCTCCCCTCCTGTAGTGCCTCACCTGTCCACTGACCCTGACAGGTGTGGAGGGTAACTGAGCCCACCCAAGGGCTTGGTGCTGGGCCTGGAGAGACTTCCCACGTTCCTGTGGGACAGAGGGAGCTCAGGCACCAGCAGGAGCACTTGGCTCTTTCTGGAGCTGAGGGTGGGTGGGAAGGGAATCCCAAAGGACAGAGGGGCAGTAGGGCTCAGCTCCACAGCAGGACACAGGTTCCATCCTGTACCCATCAGTTCAGGTGTGCTGCACAGCACCTTAACTAAAGCACTGTTCTGGCACCTGAAATTGAAGAGCAGAGCTGGGTGTGGGTCTCCAGTTTTGCAAAGGAACTTTCAATTCTTTCAGCTCCCTGAACAGCAGACATATAAATGCAGGCAAAGAAACCAAATGCTGCCTTGCCTTCCTCGTGGCTTGTTCCTGGAAAACAAACCAATTCCTTCAGAAAATGGTCCCAAATCCCTGTATTTCCAGTTTTTCCTCACTGCTTGAACAAATACCATGCTGCCAGAATACCCTCCCATCTGCTTAATGCTTGCAGGAATTTTGGGTTTCTTCTCATTTACCACCCTAATTAATTACCCTGAAGCTTACCTTTCCCTTCTTACCTTTTGCTTATCAGCTCTTTCTTGCCACATTTGCTAATTACTGCAGACATTTTTGTTTAAGGAGGATTTGCACCTTTCCTAACAATCTTCTCTTTCCACTTGACCCTGCAGTAACTTTGAGTATCAAAGTAAACACAAGCTGCCTGGTTTGCATATGGAAGAACAAGGACAGTAATTGGGAAACAAATGGGCAACATTATGGGATGTTCGTGGCTGCAAGTTCCCCACCTCTACCCTACAGAAGGGAGAGGTATTTAGTGACAGGACAACAAATAGTACAGTCCCTCCATCCCCTGCCCCGTGCAGCATGGCTGGGGACAGGGTTACATAAAGCAGCAGAGGTGGAAGCTGAGCACTGTTTATGTAAAGCAGCAGATGGTGGCATTACATAATCTGAACTGTTAGGTATGTATATATATTTATATATCAATTTCACTGAGGCCATAGGACATTACATCTCAGGGACAATGCCTGTTGCTAGTTGTGGGATGGGTCTACAAACCATGTGACAAGCTGAACATATTTTTGGCTGCTATGTCTCAAGAAAAAATATTAGGTACAGATTTCCATCTCAAGCCTTCTCCCAGCAGGTAGAAAAAGGAAATAATTTGTGCCGAAAGTCATCAGAGAAAAAGTAAAGAAATCATCATCACTTTGTTTCATTGAGTGTTTGCAGGATCAGAACTCTGCAGACAGAGCTGTGTGTGACTGTGTGTGACTGTCAGATCGTGTGTCCTGGGCTGTTCTGGGCTGGTATCAGCAGGCTGAGCACCATGGAGAGCTGAGGCCACGCAGGAGGGCTCTGCTGTGGACACTGCTCCAGGGTCCTTTGTCACACGCTGCCAGACCAAAGGAGTGACAAAAGACTGTGTGGGTGTATCCCAGCTCTGCTGAAGTTACCATGGAGTACAAATCTCTCAGCTGGAGGAAACTGACTGCATCTGTACAGGAGAAAAAACTTTTGCCCCATGTTTTCAGAAAAAATGGCTCACTTAACATGTGACCTGTCCCCTAAAACAGAGCAAGCTGAGTGTCGCCACCAAAGTCCCACACATCATAATGCTTGTAATAGCTGAAGACGTGCTGAAGAGCTGTATTGTGTCACTCACAGCCACCGTCCCAGCAGCATCCTGGCCCTCAGGTCAAAAGCCAGAGGCCTTTTGACCTCATGATAAGATTCATTTACTCAGAAAGACCAGTACTAATGGGGACTCCTCGCTTCTGCTCCAGCCCTGCTGGGACAGTGCCTGACCCCTCACCCTGTGCACCTGTGAGGACATCACAGTCATACTGATCTGTCACAGAATCCCACTGTTATCTGACTGATGAGCTCTTTGTGTCACCAGTGACTGGGCACCTCCACAGTGGGCTCTGTGTGTCCAGGTGTGCAGTACCAGCCCCCTCGCAGCATGATCTGGGGAGCAGAACCCTGACTGCAGGAGAGCAGATCAGCACTCCTGCCCTCACACCATCAGTGCCACCAGAAACTTCCCTCTCATCCTGTTTCAGCACAAAAATAGTTACTGCCACACAGCCTGTGATGGTGACTGGCCATTTCGACAGAGGAGAACATGGGCATCATCCCTGGCAGCCAGTGCTGGGTTTGAAATGGCTGTTGGCCTTTAAATGCAAAAAGAGCAGCAGGCTTTGAGTGCACATTAATTTAAAATGTAATTTTTATCCTCTGCCAGGGATTCACGTGGGATTTATGCTATTAAATATTAAATACCAATACCCTTATGCAATGAGGCAGCTTTACTGAATAAAATTACATTAAACAATGAAATCAAAAGCTTTGCACATATTAACCATGCAACAGGTTTAAGGAAACTGTGTGGATGTGTCCTTAGGTCAGTGACCCCCAGTGAGCTCCTGGTCCAGGGGCATGTGGACCTCAGCATGTGCCCAAATGGGGGGCTCCTTCTTACATCAGCACTGCTCCAATGCCCATCACCCTCATGAAGACAAGGCTTGCACATCAAAACAGGGGTTTGAAGGGCAGCTCATCTTCCAATTTGTGTGAAGTCCAACAGCAAATTATAATTTCTTTTTTTTCTTTTTGCTTTTTTTCCTTACCTTGCACTCCAGGGAATTATTTGAATATTTTGCATGAGACTGGCTGTTGAAGTGACATGGAGCTGACTTTATTCCATATCTGGATGGGAATACAAACACTTCTGGAGCAATTACCAAAACTGACTTCTAAATAACATTGGTACCACTGAACCTCAATCCTCCAGGGCTTGCAAATAAACAACCCTAAGAGAGCCCAAATTCTGGGCAAGGTAAATGTCCTATATTGAATAAACACTCACTATTGAATTGTGTTTCTTACATTTGAGGGGAAAAGAAAAGGCTTTTCAAGGTCAGGGGCTTGACCTAAAGGAATTCAGTTTTTGTTTTCCCTGATCTCAGTCCTTGGTCCTCAGCTTTCCAAATCCTAAGTGTTTCCAAATTCAGACTGAAGTCAATTCTACAGCAGAACACCACTGCAATAAAAAAACAGATAGAGGGGAGCAGATGACCTCCTCAATCCACTAATGACAGCATCCAACATTTTATTTTGCCATATTCAAGTAAAAATTAAATAAAATATGTAAATAATTATGTTGATACATTTAAAATAACATACACTTTTTGAAGAAAAACGTTTTCTTACATGTTTCCTGTTTCTGTAAAAACTTCCAGTTTTGATAAATGTCAAAAACTGCACTTGAAAGTGCCCTGTTAAGTGCAATTCCTCTCATCCCAGAGAAGGAAGAAGTTGCCTTAATGAAAGCACTTGACAGCCACATTTTGGCTGCCGTGCCATAAAATTAATAGTAGTGACATTTTGTTCCCTGCAAAGCAGCTCTCGGTCCCTCTGCCAGCTGTGCCAGCCTGCCTGGATGGGATGCTCAGCTCTGCTCCAGGAAACTCATCCAGCTCCACTTCCACACTTGATCCAAAGGAGAATTCAGTACTTCCCAGACAAGGCTCTGAGTTTCCTCCTGCTGCTGTGGGATGCTCCACTCTCCTTCTACAAACCCCTGCCTGTCACTGCCTGGCCTCTCCAGGGCTGTCACAACAGCCAACTTGCTGCTCTTCCAGCTGGGGAGGAAACAGGAAAAGACCACTGTGAAGGGCAGCTCTTTTCATGGCCATTTTCAAAACAGCCTCACAACAATCAGGGAGTGAAAACAATCTTTCTGATATTAGATCCCACTCTCCAGCTGAAGGCAAGGACAGAGCTGATGAAGTAAGTTTTACTTCAATGTTAAACTGTCATTCTTAATGCTATAAATCCAGTTTTTCACTGGAACTTTCCCAAATTTAATGACTATTCAGGAATGTGTTTCACTCTCAGCTCATCTCAGGATTTAAAACAACGGGATATAAGTTATTATCCCACCTCACAGCCTGACTGGTACCCAAACATTAACACACCTCTGGGCTATACCTGCTCTGTGAGCCTTGATGTCAGAAAACCTGCCTGAAAGGGGTCTGAGATACAACTCAGCATAAGCACAGATTAAGGAGCTGCTCCGCATGAGGCACTTCTCTGAAATTCCTATATTTAAATATTTTCCTAACCCAAAATGCCTGAGTCACCTTTCCCATGAAGCTGTTCATCAGCAACTGTCCAGAGCACAAACTGGGAGGGGTAAAAGCACCCTGTTATTAGAGCAGAGGCTGGTCCTATTTTTGACCAATTCACTGAGGTTTTTAAGTGGAGAGAGGTTTGGGAAAGGTCTTTGTTGAAACACTCATCTTACCAAAATAGAACAGGATGAAAAAAAAGTCTTTCCCAAGTTCTTAAAATGGACTCTGTGTTCAGATTGAGATTTTTAGAACAGAAGACTAATGTGATGAAAAGCAATTGGAAACCTGTTGGAACTGCTTTGAAAAGATTGTCTTTGGGGAAAACATCCATTTAAGAGGAAATAAAAAAGTGTAAGAGCTTGGAGGCAAAGCAACCTTCAATAAAGCACATGGCTTGCTTCTGCAGCCCGGGGAGCAAGTGTACCAGCCCAGGCAGCCCCAGCTCAGCCATGTGTTCCCATGGCCAAAACACTCCATTCATCTCCACTACTGGGAAAAAACCAAACCCCAGAGAAGCTGAGGCAACAGGAACAATATAAACATGGCCATTTGAATAATTTCTGTCAGAACAAGTGACTGAAGGAATTTCTGTTGTACCATTTGCAGTTCCAAGTTTAACCCATGCCACAAGAAGGAGATTTCCAAACGTTAAACACGTTTCCCATGTGCTGTGGAAGGACACTCTGTACCTTTGAAATTATCCGTCTCCACCATTTCTGTTGCATCTGCTTACAGCCCAGCAACCTGCCAAGGACACAGCCAGCCAAGACTGCAATAAAAATGATTTCCAAGGTCGGGGGAGTGCATCATGCTTGGGGCATTAAGAGTCTCAGCTTTGCTCTAAGCTGCGTTGATAATCAGCACCAGAGACAGCAGGAAGGACTTTCCACCGGGACGTTACGCTGCTTGGTGTCCATATGGCTCAGTGATATTTTGCTCAATTTTGTTTCATGGTTGGAGGGATCAGAGTTTTCCTTGAAGAGCTGGCAGGCAGAGCAGGCAAAATTCCCACGGTATTTTCCTGTTCTAGCAGCAAATTGCAAGGAGAGGAGTCCCCGCAGGGCTCCAGTGGATGAGAGGGCTCTGGAGCAGCAGTGACGTGCCAGGACACAGGATCATGCAGGGGTTGAGGACAACTCCTCAAAGAAGTGCTGGTGCAGCAGGAAGGGAATCCTAATGGAAAGCCAGCCCTGGGCATCAGAGTTGAGCAAAACATCCCCTCACATTTGGCTGTGCCACTCCCTGAAGAATGGCAAGAAGGGATATTCCTGCATCCCAGACACAAGAGGGAAGTGCCATGAGGCAAAGGTGATTACAATACACTCCATTTCCCATATTATTTTTTAATATGGACTCCCCCTGGTCACTTTATGATCACAAATGCTAAAACTGGTTTTAAAGAAACCCAAAGCAGCAGGATGAGAGATTTTGAAAGCTTGACATTCCGCTGCACACCCAGTCACCTTGAGAGCATGGCCCAGACCACAGGGATTGAGCCCTGGAAAAGCCACCCCTTACAGCCTGACCCACAACAACAGCCAAGATGGTACCAGCAATGCAGTGAGATGCAGATGTGATTTGGGAAGTATGAACATGCCCAGCAGAGCTGTGAGAAGACACTGCCCAGGATTAGGGGACCCCAAGGCATAATGATGATGGGGAAATGCACACATCCCTTGATAGATTTTACACAAGCATTGTATTTTGTTCAAATGTGTAACTCTGCTCTTATTCAGTGATGTTTAATGGTGACTGCTCAGAAGGAAGGGCATTAATTTGCAAGTGTTTTTAAGACAAGTTAAAACAAAAACCATTTGATGGCTTAGCACAAATTACTTCAGCATCCTTCTATCCCCATACTGCACTGTCCCCAGGCTTCTAAAATAAGAAATTAAAGGAATTGTCTGAAAAGAATAATAAAACATGTTAAAGGCAACAAAATAGCTTGCACCAGGTTAGAGTGACATTTGGGACTCATATGTATTTGCACAGGAGTACTTGGAGAAGACTAACCCATGCAGGTTCCAGCAGTGAGGTGGCAGGAGAAGGGGTGGGTGCTGCAAGGGGGCAGGTGGGTCCCCAGGGAGCAGCTGCCTCTCTTCTCTGCCCAAGGATCCCACCTCAGAGCTGTACCAGCCTGGACAGGATCCCCTTCCCAGGGGTAGGAAGCGGGAAAAGAGGCAACAGCCTCGTCGCCCCACCCAACACCAGCTCATCCTGCAGTGGTTTCCTCTGCACACACATCCCTTCACTTGCTGAGGTGTTTTATTTGTCCTCAGTGAAGGGGAGTTGTAGAGAAGACAGAGAAGGGGGCTTGGAACACTCTGGAATTCCTAATGTCCCCAGTGATGTGTGAATGTCTCAGTGAGGTCCAGGCTGACAGTCACATCTTCTGCTGCTCAGAGTGAGGGAGCTGCACAGTCAGAACAGGCACTGCCTCCTGATGGGGAAGTCACAGGGTGACCACGTCCATCCCTCTGCCTTGGCATCCCCTTCAGGTAACACTTCCAAAAGCACCCAAGCATCTTAAACCCAGCAGAAGACAGCAAAGTCAGTGTGGCCTGGGAAGCTCTAGGAAAAGACATAAAGGTAAATATTGCCTCGTCAATAACAACAGCCTCACGCTACTATTCTTCCACCAATATTTTGATGTTTTCACTTACAGTTATTGCAATTGACTCATTCCTGTCCCCAGACACCAACCAGAGACACCATTAGTAATATTCTGACCACAGGCAGGTGCAATAAAATTGATCAAGGTGTTGACACTTAAAGATACAAGCAAAGGAACATGATAAACTGCCAAAGACTGCGAGCAAGAAACACAATGTTCTTTCTTTGTGAAATAGTACCTGGCAGGGACGGGTATTTTGACTTTGTTTTGTGTAGACAACAGCTTTCAAATTACCAAGGTAATCCATTTGGCCTCTCACAGCAGAACAGGTCATCAAAATGACCTTTGTGTCCTTGAACACAGGGTACCCCTGCTCAGGGCATCAGGACATGTGGGGGGCACAGGAGGAATCCATCATCACCTGTCCCACCCTCTCATAAACTGGAAATGAATCCACATGGGTGCAACTCCTAGCAAACACCTCTGCACATTTCTCTCCTGCCCCACTTATATTCCAGTTTTGACTAAACTGTGCATTATATGCCAACAAGGTCATTGGGTGTACGTGCCTAGTTTGTACAAACACATCCACCCCAGCCATATATAACATTCATGTTATTTTAAGCTTCTGCTACTTATAAATAAATAAATAAATTCATTAGCAGTAGGCTGAGAACATCACCATGCAGGAACAAAGGTGGGGAGCACAACGAAGACCTCAGGTCTTGGTGCTGGTGAAAGGTGATTCCCAAACCCATTTTGGGAAGATGAGAGTTGCACTACATTAAAATGACTGCCCAAATACATCGGCCACAGCAGGGACACGGCCCCAGGTGGCAGGAGCATTGCTGGGTCCAGCACTGGCCACAAGGACACAGGGTCACCCCTCTCCATCCCACCTGCTTTGCATGTGGAGACACCAGAGTGTGGGGAAGCAGCTTGGCTTGCCCTGAGCACAAGGATCATGCCCTTCACTTTGGAGGAAATGCTGTCCTGGCCCTTCCACTGTGTTACGGAAAGCTGCCACTTCTCCCAGCAGCCCGAGGTCTGTGACATGTCCAGGTAGGAAAAGCAGGGGGATGCTGTTTCTGAGTATTTTTTGCCTGACAAACTGGTGTGGCAAATTTCCTAGAAAAGTGAAGAATTCTAAAGGGCAGTGCAAAATAATGGATTGCACCAAGAGAGGTGGTTTGACAGCAGCTGCTCAATTTGAATTCAGAGAGAAAAAAACCAGCTGGGCCTAAACAAGAGTGTTGACCACGAAGTAGACTTTGCTGGAACTGAAGTGAAAAGGCTAATTCATCAAGCTGTAATGAGAACCTCATTGTCATTCATCTTTTATGTGAACATTTGCAGGCAAGAGCCTGAATGTCAGGGGAAAGCCCTTTAATTAATTTATCTCTGTTGTGTAAAAGGTAACAGATATGAACAATAGATTCTGTCCCAGCAAAGCTGCCTCAGATAAAAATCAAGCAGATTATTTAGGTCTGATTTCTACTTCCATCAAGGAAAGGTGTAGAAGACCACCCCCAAAAATCATATTGACAAGAGTGACCCAGACACTCAGCAGGAAGGGGGAAGAAAAGGTATAATTTTTTTGTAATGGGAGAATCTTATCTTCTAGCCAAAGGTAGCAAGTTAAGATTAAGGCCAAATAACAGAGGCAGCAACTGAAGTAATTTCCCATGGATAATTTGCCCTCAATGTTCAAAAGACAATGTCAACGCTCCCTACAATTACAAAATCCTGGCTTACTCTTGTGATTGCTTTAATCAAAGCCCTTTATTTTTTGGAAACCACGAGAGGCACTGGAGGACCTGACACCCATTGGAAGTCAGCAAAATCTGAGTGCTTCCCAGCGATTTGTGCCTTTGCCCTTGCTGCCTCCTACACCTCCAGCAGCTCAGGTCTGTGAGATGCTGGATCAGTTTTAAGTTCAGGTTCTGCACTGAGGGCTGCAATACTGATACAGTGCCCTGGCAATGGAGGCAGAGCTGGCTCTACACAGGGCTCAGAGCCCCACGGCATGGAGGGCATGGAGCTGCAAGCAGCTGCTTCCTCTCAAGGGGGTCCTGGGACCACCAAGGGCTGACAGGGGAGCCCTGGGGAGCAGTGTGAGGCTGCTTCTTCAGGTGGTGCACTGGAGGTGAAGGAAACTTGCTGTGGCTCACCCGGGGCTGGCCACTGAGAGAGCCTTGCACTCACTCCATCATCATCCATCATCGCACGACACGGCAGCGACCAGAGGATTAACAAAAGCCACATCAGCACAGCGAGTTTCAGCTGCTCACCAGTGGGACAGGGAGCTCTGCACTCAGACACTGGTAGCTGGGGTTCTCTCAGTCCTGGGGATGGAGCAGGAGCAGGGGCTCAATCTGCCTCAGCACCACCGACTGCAGCTCCTCTCTGACAGGGAGAAGGATCTGTCCATGGGCCCAAAGAACCACACACTGCACTCAGGTTTCCCAGAACCCCTCCAGGCCCACTGTGACAATTCTTCCCCTGGACACAGAGCAAAACACATGCACTGCAGCAGCCCTATTTCCAGCCCTGAGAAACCCAAATTTTCCTCAAAGGTTTGCTTTTGCCTGCTGTGTCTGAAGTCAACAGCAAAACTTTCATTGACTTCAGTGCTCCTGGACTGTGTTTTGAAAGAAAAATTAACAAATCAAGTGAGAAAACCAAACCAAACCCAATAGGGTACTTCCCAGAGAAAGTGAATTTCATGCCCCTTCCTTCTTTAATTTGAACTTCAGAACATTAAGACATTAGAATGAAAATTCTTTTCAAAATCAAATAAATTTCTGTAAGCTTTTCTCATTTCTTTGGACCAAATCTCACAAACAGGACTAGGATTTGCAATTAAGTCCCAGCAGACAAGACCAAACACCACAACAACTAACCTGAGGGTGTCCATGGGCTTTGAGTGGCTCCTGGGGACCTGGTGCTGGCAGTGATAAAAGTGTCTTTAAGGAAAAATGAGACCTATGAACTCCAGCTGTGGCAAAGCCATGGAGATGCTAAATCAGAGCAGAGCAGGGTAAACCTCTGGGGAGCACAGAGGTAAGAGTGGAGCCTGGGAAGGTTGCTCAGAAGGAGAACATCCCCAAGAACTGTCTGGGGAAGAGGTCCCTGGGCTCTCACTTGATGGCAGGTTTGTACATGCCGTGGGACCTCCTGTCTGACTCAAGGGATGACACTGAGCACTTCTGCCAACAGCCACGCTGCGACTGCACAGTGTGAATAGGCCAACAACACACTGAAAAAAACATGTGAGATCTCATAATGAATAACACAAAAACATCCACATTGAATTGACACTCACCTCTAATGCTCATCAGCTGCGTGGCAAGCATGACAGAGAGGAAGAATTCCACAGTGTTTCCTCTGTTTGTAGTGGCAATAAATCTGGGTGAACATTGACCTCACATCTTGGTAAGGTCGAGGTTTCCAAGCAGTGACTAACTGAAGGTCATTTAATGCAGTTCTGCAGGAGCACCAGGAGACTCACAAGAGCGACAGAGATTTGCCTGAGCTGCCTTTTTTACAAATAGGTGACAGAGACAGTTCTTGCCCTTTGGCAACTTTTGACCCAGAAATGGACTTGTACAGGTCGAGGTCCAGCTCAGCGTGTGTTTGGTGTTGAGCACAAGCTGACAGCCCTGATGTCAGGCAGCTTCTGTCCAGCAGTTCCAAACCTCAGGGAGCAAGTGGAAAGACAAGGGAGCAGGACAGCTGGGGATGCATAAATTATCAGTCACAGCAGATGATGTATTGATATGTAAAAAGAAGAAAGAGCAGCCTGGGTCGATGTTTGCAGCCAATGTGTTAGGTGAGCTAATTAAAGAGACAAGAAGGAAATTAGAGTCAGTGGAAAATAAGGTAGCTGATGTCTGAGAATAGAAAAAAACCATCCTGCTGACCATGCCATCCATACCTGCCAGGCATCCCTCCATGGCCATGCTCAGTGCAGGGACCATGCACAGCAAACAAGCAGAAGTGTTTCTCAGGAAGATGAAAGCACAGTGAGGCAGAGAGAAAAGGCCAAGAAACACTGCTGTGGCCAAACCCACAAAATCAACAGTAATTTGGGTCTCTTCCTAGTGCTGAGATCCTATTTTTTTTCTACTTTACATCACCATGCAGCTCTTCAGATTAAAACAACCCAGGCACCCGCCAGTATGCTGGTGAATCCACAAACATGAAGGTCTCCAGGGATTTTTTAATATATTTTTTTCTGTTTGCTGGTGTGGTTGGAAGTCAGCCTGTAAGGATGTTCTTGCCAGCTGGGATATCCCAGAGGACATGTTTCTTCCTCTGTTTTGCTGGCAACCATGAGGAAAAAATCATAATGAGTGACCTCTTTTTTCCTTCTGCACCAGCTGTCTCTGATACCCTTTCCCAACCTCCACTTGCATCATCTACCAAAACAGAATCTCATTTCCCTGATAAACAGACTTCTTCAGGCTTCTCAAGATAATGCCTAATGAAAAAAACAGCATAATGGAAATACTTTGCATGGGCTTCCCTCTTTAAAATGGAGTTCTTTATTTAAAGAGCTACTGGAATAAGTCATTTCCCTCTCTTCTGTTAATCCCAGCTCCCTGCACATCAAGACACATCCTAAACTAGCCATACTGAAAGCCACAAGATAACCTTCACAGGGCAGAAACAGAGCTCTCTGGGATTGCTCTGACTAAATACTTTGCCAGAAGGAAAACACTGAATGGGTCTTCAGAAGTGTGTGGGAAGGAAAAGGCAAGAGAATCTGATTTTTTATCTTTAAATATTTCCTCTTAATAATTTGTTTCCACAGAATCTGAAGAGGGAGGATGTGGCCCTTCCCAAGGAGCACCCAGTGCCAAGTGGTTCTGGCACTGCCAGTCATGGGCTGTGGGGTCAGCTCAGAGGCCGGGGGCCAAGCTGCAGACTGGAGACCAGACAGAAAGGGAACATCCCAAAAAGGCAGATCTCAGCCTCCAGCTGAGCCCAAGGGATGGCTCTGCAGAATGTGGTGCTTGACATTTTGCCCCCCCCCTTGATATTTTCCTTCTCTCATTAAATTTTCCCCAGTTCCAGTGGTTCTGTTTCAAGTCCAGTTTGCTCTTTGGGCATGACAGGTTGCTTAGCAACTGGCATTAAAGTTCGATTATTGTATTAATATTGATGCTATCATTGCATGAATCATGATTCCAGGAGGAGGAATAATTTAAGTTTCTTTAAAATATTGATTTTGGAAAGATACCAAAGTGCAGGCACATGGGGCTGAATCCTGTTGGCACAGCAGCTCAAGGATAAGCATCACTGGCTGTGCTGGATGGGATGGAGACCAGGAAAAGCACAGGGAAATGCTGGGATAGTGTTTTAATGGTTCCCTCCACTCAGGGAACAAACTCAGGGCAGCACAAAAATGTTTCTGCACTGAAAGGAGCTGATGTTCTCCTGTGTATGGGAATATCTTTTTCTTGGAGCCAGGGAGATTTTCAGGGCCATAAACATGAATGCAAGAAAACTTATCTGGAATCTCTAGAATATGGTCCGAAGTCAAAAGAAGTCATGAATGCAGAATTCTGTCAAGACTCTCAATATTTGCCACATGAAATACAAAAAATGGGTTATATAAATAACGTTCTATGAAAATGTCCTTAACAGTTGCACTTTGACACATCTTAAGATCATAAACCTCACTCTTTTTTGTGTTTTTGGTAAGACTTGTAATGAGAAAAGACAATTCTGAAGTTCTGACACTAATAAGTCCGTTGTAAAAAGGTCACCTTCCCCTAAGAATGTTTTATTATCAGTGGAGCAGAATAGCTGTGAATATGTAATGACTTTTATCTGATGATTGCCCTGTATTCTTTCTAAGGAAAGGAGGCTTCAGATGTTGATAATTTACATATAAGTGTTGAAGGGTTTGGCAGCAGAAAAACAAACTGGTTCAGAGAAATTAATTATAAAGCAGCTATAGAAGAGACATGAAAATTAACTTCTGATCTTCATGTGTCTCTAAGATGTTTTAAAAATCACCGCAGGACTTCCCATCCCCTGGGACGCCGCTGTACGACTGGAGTCAAACGCACTCACTGGAGATTCACTTTCTGTATAAATCACTGTAAAGGCTGTTTCTCATTTGCATTTGGTTTCTCCACTTTGGTGTAGAAATTCCACTGTGAATTTAGCAGAACGTAACAGACTGGGACATACACAGAGAGGATGTATAGAGATGATAGATAGATAGATAGATAGATAGATAGATAGATAGATAGATAGATGATAGATGGATAGAGTGTTAGTGACAGCAGGAGACCAGATTAACAAATAAGACCAACAGCCACGTGCAAAAACAGAGCTATAAGAAGGTCACTGTCCCCAGGAGCTACGAACAGGAAAAGCAAAGGGAAATCATGCAGTTGGGATCAAACTGAACACCTGTGGAATAAGTGAATTCATGGAACCCCCCAGAAGCTGCCAGCATGGCACAGGTGTGCTCTGGGGTACACAACCCTTTCTGCAGTGACTGACACAACTCTACAGCTCAGAAATGCCCCCTGTGACCCCGAGCACACCACATGCTCTTAGCTCATATTGGATTAGGTTTCCCCAGGGGAACTGGGTGTTCATAAACAGCTATGCTAAAGCCTGTTTGTTGTTTTGAGTCATTACATTTTACTTAATTACTCCCAATCTACCACCAGTGGAAGGTTTTCCAACAAAAGCTGCCTCTGTTAAGAAATCATTTTTATATACTAATGATCTTATCTCAGGAATGCTTTTCAAAGAGCAGTTAAACAACAAAATGCTCCATTTTTCCAGGGGGACACACAGTGGAAAGTAGGGATATTTTTACAACCATTGTTTCAAGAAAAAATTGTTTTCTAAGAGTGCTATCTGGGACAAAGACTTTGCCTTAGTGGGAAGGCCAATTATCTGGGGACCAATTAGCTGCAGAACTTCATCAGTAAGACAATGGTCTGCCAACTCATCAGGATTTCAAAGGAAATACAATGGATATTCACAGAGGACAGTTCTTTGCTGCAATTTGATGGCTCCTGACCCCTGGAAGCCATTCCATGGTTCTGCAGGGGGGCAGCATGCCACTTCTTATAATGGCATAAGTTCCCTTCATGTGCCAGAACATCAGGGAACAAAGAGGAACAGCTCTGAAAGGTAAGTGAGAGATTGGGAAAGGGGATGGAGAAGAACCAGAGCAGTAAAGGCAGGACAGGCAGCTTTGTTAAGAAGCTGGAGAGATCTGAACAGGAAACGTGACTTGGCCAAACAGGAGAAGGGAGGACAAAGGCAATCCAGAATGCAGTGAAAGCATGAGGATGTGCAGCTGAAGCTCTCCAGGAGTCAGATGAGCTGAAGTTGAACTCTTGAGGTACTTCCAAGCATGTTCTGTGCCATTTGCACCAATTACAGGGCTGCTGTCCAGCCTGCCCACCAGTCTGGAGCCTAATGTGGAACAGGAGGAGTCTTAATATCTCTGTACCAGGAAATGGGGATTTAACCTAATTTTTTCAAGCCCTAATTACATCCTTATTCTTCCTAATACTAAGCTAATAAATGAGGAATTCCAGATTCCACCCTGGCATTTCAGCACACCATAAAAAATACACAACAGATTAAGCAACCATTAGCTGTGTCGTTCATTCTCAGCCAGTGCGGCTCCAATGCCACATTTCACAGATGGGTTTAGCAACTGATGTTCTGTACAGGCAGGAGCAGCAGGGTGGGCTGATTAAACCAGAGTAACAACATAATTGGGTACTGCTTCTTCTGTTTTATTGTAATAAGTTTGAGTTGGTTTGTGCTTTCTCCTTTCTGTCACCAGCACAATTTTTTTCGATGGAAGAAATCCAGTTCCAGTGTCAGCATCCCCAAAGCAGAGCTCACTACAAAAGAAGCCACGAGCACCATGGTGCTTTTGTGGGACTGTGCTCCCTCATGTCTCCATTAAAGAATGAACCACTGTCAGATGCTTCATTTTTCATCCTGTCGTGGATGAAACACCTTCTTAATGTCTTTTACATCAAAGAAATAATTTCTTTATGTGGTATTATCCAATCTGTTTTCCATTCCCAATCTCCATTCCCTTAGAAAGCTGAACACTAATTGGTATTCAGTGAATAAATTGCCATTACTTTTATTAATTATATCACATTGTTCAACACCTAAGATAAGGGAATTACTGCTCTCAATACCAAACAGTGATGCTGCTCCTGTCAGGAGAGAGGGGTGAGAGGGACAGGAGAAAACTCCAGAATTAACATTTCACCAGTGAAATTACTTCTTATCAGTTCGTCTCAGACCCAAACTCTACTCAGAACTCTGGCAATAGAAGGACACCCTTCTCCCAGCTGGAGCAGCTGGTTTCCCAGGCCCCCCTCCTGTCCAGCCCCTCCCTACTGTGTGAGCACACACTTGGCACTGCACCATCAGCACACTGCACTGTGTGCAGTGCTGCAACTCAGGCTCTGAAGTCACCACTGAACTTTACAAATCCACAGGCTGGAGTTCACAAAGCTCACGTTAATCTGCAGCTTGGTGTCTGATTCAGGGAAGCAAGAACAGGCTGCTCCAGCTCCTAAACAGACAGAATTTATTCAACACCATCCCAGAAGAGATAAGGGTTTTGTTCAGAGCCTGCTAAGAAGATATGGCAAGGAATATATCTGAAAAGAGATTCAGTGTCCCACAGGAGGAAGGACCTGCTGCACCTCCAGCAGTGAGCAACATAACAACTAACAAATCCTCCCCTCGCAACTCATCACATTTCCAAAGAACCAGTGAAAAACAGCCAATTAGTTCGGTCCCCAGCTGGTCTGGCACCTTTTCTGCAGCTGTAGGAAAGAAGGAGGACAGAGACACATGTACCCTCACCTGGGGCTGGAGGTCTGCACGTGGCAGGCAGTGGATTTGGGAGGAATGGCTGGCAGCAACAGAGCAGATCTGAGAAAACTGAAGGGGAAGGGGGAGGACAACTTGTAGTGTTCCTTTTGTCTTGATTTTTCTTTTTTTTTTTTTTTAAGAGGAAAACTTGGAGAAGGACATATCTGCACAGCCCAATTCCCAATTGCACATTTCAGTTTGGAGTCCAGAGATGAACAGGCTGCAGTGGTGTGAATTGTTACAATAACATTAAAAATTCAGCAGAACTCATTGTCCTAAATTTAATCTCTCCCTCTGAATTTCTGTCAGACTCATTATGTTGGTTCCCTTTTTGACATGGTTTAAGCTCCTCCAGAGAGCAGCTGTACAATAGCAATAATAATGATTAAATTGCTGTCTAAAGCTTCACTGGACATCAAAAATAAGTAGATTAAATTCACACTTACAGCCACTTTGTAAAGAAAATTATCAGTGTACCAAAATGGTGGAGCTTATGATATATCGTTATGGAATAACTAAACACCAGCTCACAGAGCAAATGTCCTACAAGCCTTATGGCAACAGGGCTCCAAGAGGTTGGGTCACAGCCCTCATGGGAGGTTGTGTTTTCAAGGAAGCAAAAAGTTGACATTTCATCCAAATATGCCACAAACTCCTGCTTTGGCAAGCTGATGCTTCCTGCCATGTCAGGGCTCCTGCCCTGCACTCCTTCTGCAGCAGGGGACACACACAGGGCTGATGAGGAGAGACCTGTCACTGCCATCAGGCTGGGACACACATAGAAGGCTTCCCAAGTCATTGCAGGTGTTGGACTGGGGGCAGTGGGATACATTCAGTTTTTGCAAGTCATATTTCACAGCCTCCAGACTCCTCAGAGAGCTGTGCTGCCAGGCACACACAGGGGGTCTTCTGCATTTAGACAGTCTGCTCTGCAATAGCCACCCAGGCATGTGGTGTTATTACACCAGTAACACCAGTGTGGTGTTATTGCACCGTACTGGTACAACTCGAGTGTCTTCTCACAGGGTTTCATAGACACAGAACCCGATTATTGCACACCTTTACCCTGTTCCCCAAGCACAAGGTGGGAGTGGCTGTCACAGCATAACTCATCTGGTACAAGTGTTCTCCCTGCACCCCAAGGCACTGCTGGACCCAGACCTAACCTGGAGGTGCCATTTCCACTGCAGAACAGACCTCAGGCAGGTCCCTCCCGGGCTCCCGGTGCTCCCACATGGGCAACTAACAAGCCCCAGCCCTGTCTGCTGGGCAGCCTCAGCACTTACAATGCAGCTCCACCACGTGCCTCAGGGTCCTGCTCCAGGTTGAAGGGCCTGGAGCACCCCAAAACTATCTGCTTTTTCCAGCTGTATCAGTAGGCCTAAAAGAAAGTTGTTTAACCCTTCAAAATCTCTTCAATTTCTGATTTTACACAGTTACATCCAAAGTGTCACTATACAGGGACACAGTGTTTAAAGGCACACCACCTCTTCTCAGTAAAGGACCCCACTGAGATCACTGAGATTTAATCAGTACTCTAAATTAAAACACACGTCAGAGTTTTCTTGAGGACAAGTAATGCAAGCACATGCTTACTTTTTGGAGGAGAGAGGTTTAAATAGAGCTATATATAGAAGAATATCATCAACCAAATTTGTAATTAATTCCAGCAACTCATTAGCTGTAGGAGTGAAGTCACCGGAGCTTCACTGGTTTATGAGGCCAATGGATGGTTGTCCATTCACTTACTCAGGTATGTAAATCATGCCAGGGTTTTATTAGGAGGTGTGATGACTAATGGAGAGACTCTGTCCATCAGAGCTGCAAAAACCAGAACAGCTTTTTAACTGAAATTCCACTTTAGTGCCCAGGGACACAAACAATATATAAGTTTTGTGCTAATTTTCCCTTGAATTACTGATATTCCCACTGAGAATCAGTAAAACTGACCTTTAGCTGCCCTGGTAAGTAGCGGTGAAAAGAGTGGAGATCTTGAGCTCTGCCAGGTCTGTGCGCTCAGTCCTTTGAAGACTGCTGGCTATGTCCCAGTGTACATCCCTAAATAAACCAAAACTGAACTGAAAAGCCACTTTGAATTATTATTAACAAGCACTGCACTATTTTAATTGGCCCCCTGGTGAATATTGGCCTAAGCGTGGGGACAATAAGTTGCCTTACTATCTGAAATTTCTGTTTTGAATTCAACAGTAAAAAAGTCCCCCAAACCCAGAAAAAAACACTGAAGTGCACAATATTGTCCCTGAGCACATGGTGAGAGCTGAGAGCACCAGGTCTGGCAAGGGCTCTCTGTGTGTCCACACAGTGATGGGCAGGCAAACTCCACTGGCCTCAGCATCAAACCAGCAGTGGTGATTGAGTATTTGAGGTCAATACTAAAACAGCCCAGTTTCTGTATAACAGGAATGTTTGGAAACTGTATTATTTTAGCTTCTACAAAAGCTGTTTCTTTCCTGGAGTCTGAGGGAAAGCATCTTGCAGAGCCCCACTGATGCTGGACCCTGGTTTTCCAGCATCACTCGGAAGTCAAAGCAGCACAAAAAAAGAGTCACGTCCTCCTACAGAAAGCAAGAACTGAGCCAAATCAACCTCCAAGTAAGCTTCATCAGTGCTGTTGCCACCCCCTATTCATCAGGAACAATGAGTGCAGGCATTGAAATTCCACACTGGTTTGATAAACAGAGTGCTGTTTTTTCAGTATGTCACATTTAGGCAAGAGAACAGATTCTGGCTGTAAAAAAAGTACCCTTGGAACCTGCTTTTATAGTTCTTACTTGAAATATTTCTCAACAGTGCTCTCATCACATGCATTTAAACAACTGCAGCCTCAGGAGTGTAGTAACCAATAGCAAATCCGCTGACTTTTCCAGAGCATAAATGCAAGTCCTACATGCAGGTCACAATTTAATGAGTTCACAGGCAACAAAGACCCCAAGTGAGAGGGGAATCAATGCTAATTACGACAGGGAATCCCAGTGCCTCCAGTGCATCTGTAGTGTCACTCACCTGCAACCACCAACTTTTCACATATTGATTTTAAGGTTAGCATCAGGCACAGCACCTTGATGTGGAATGTGTCCCTCTGCCCTCAGATTTGCACTGACAGGGGTCAGACAGACAGTAATTGGTAGGGGGAAAACATCTTATACTCCCCAGGCATAACTGGAACAAAAGAAAACCCAGATTCATGAATATTTAGCAAGTTTCCACACTCTTATGCATGACAGATGTATTTTGGTTTTAAAAGAATGTCAAAACCATTCACTGCGGTTCCCTTGTGTGATTGGAGTGCCCTTTTTCTAGGAGAAGTTCTTTATGTGGCTCCATCCCACACCTACTTCCTGAGGATTGGTTTGGGGCTGGAGCTGTTCGGGAGGCAAATGGCATCCATACAGACATCTTTTATTTGGAGGCTTTTCAATTACATTTATCTTTGGGCTTTGAGGTTGTTTACATCTGCTATATATCTGCCAGGAGTTCAAGTATTACCCACTCACTTCTCGCATTAGTTCTTTGAAAAGACTGCCAAGCCGAAGGAATCACACAAAACCACAAGTGTCACCTGAGGAGGACTATGTGAGCAGCACCTTACACCAGACAACAAGCCCTGCTGGCATCCTGACCAGCCTGGCTGTCAGGGGCTGGCACAAAGCACTGCCCTGTGCCACAGCCAGAGCCACCAGCTGGGGACACGTAAAGTTCACTGTGCTAAGCTGGCTAAGACAGGGTCAGGAGCCACAGCCACCCTCCCTGGGCCAGCCCAGCCCTGGGCACCTCCTCACCTGTGGAGAGGTGAGCTGAAGCAGGAGCAGGAGGGTTTCTGGGCTCCACCCTGTGCCACCAGCACCTCCAGTCCCCAGGTCTCCCCTGGGAGGGCGCTTTGACAGCTGCATCCCCAGCGCCTTTTCCACGGGGCCCCATCTTTACCCATCTCTTTGGAATGGAAATACAGGGCTGGAGCTGTTGGAAAAGCCATGCAAGGGGCAGAGGGGTACATAAAATGCTCCGTCAGTGACTTTAAAGCCTGGCGATAAAAGGCTTTATCCATTCTGAAGGACAGTATTTAAACAGATGCTGTTAGTGGTTGTATTTCAAAAGTCAATGGGGCTAAATAAATCTAAAATTTACTTCTACTAAAAATGTTACGAGGCCAAGCTCTTTTTATTCTTTAGGTGTTCAATTAAGCAAAAATCCAGAGATCTGCTGGAGAATTTAAGACTGCCATGGACAGGAAAGCTTTTCAGTTAAGCTTTCATCTCTTTATGTAAAGAACTAAATTGATGATTTTTAAATAATTTACATCCCAGAAGTAGTGTTAAAAAAATGTCCCAAATGGAGCTAAAAGCATCGTAAATATAATTTCCTGTCAGATTATATGAAATAGCCTGATGAATGAACAGCTCTTAAAAGCACACTAAAGGCGGACTTAGAAGGTCTGACTTCAGGTTTCTGAAAACGCCAGCTTCGAGCAGCTGCTGTTTGACTTCAGCTCTGCATGTCCTGAGCGAGCCCTGAGATATAGAAGTATGAGTGTGCACTTTTTTTTTCCCCCCCTTTCTCTGATTTATTACATAGATGCTCATGTTTTGAAGAGCCTTTTCCATCTGACAAGCAAAGGGAAACTAGTCATCAAACCAGAATTTGGGGAAGGGGGGGGGAGTCATGACTGTTTACCAGCTCAATAAAGATCCTTTTGAACACATCACCAGCTGTCAATGAACGCAAATGTCTTTTAATTTCCTTTCAGCGTGTGCACGTGGGAAGGGATGAAAGAGAGGAGGGAGTCTGTGTTAGCTCTGCTGTTACACTGCTGAATTAAGACAGCCACCTACCCATCATCTACTTCTAAATCCCTTTTGATTTTCAGAGACAACTGACATTTCACAGCCTCCTGTTGCCCATCCTGCTAAAACATTAATATATCCAAAGGTTCAGATGGCTGCAGCCATCCAGAACAGAGAGTCAGAAATTAAAAGCAATCAGGGAGAACAAAGCCCAGTGACGAGTGTTCGGTTCTGAACTTGCTGGGAAAGATAAGATGAGCATACAGTCAGCTTGCGTTGTGAGTCATCCTTTCCTGTTATTAATGCAGTATTTATTAGCACTGACTCCTTTCCTCGTGATTTCTGCCAGTTCTGTTTTCACACCATGTTCACCATCACAGCTTTCCCATTTCTGTGCCCAGCGTGCCCAGCTCACGTTTTCTCACATTCTTTGTGTCCTGTACCCCCATTGTGTCAGCAGCCTGTTCCTCTGGATGCTGACTTCTTTTGCAGCTGTGTGTGTTTCTAGGTGATGGGGCCGCATTGGCAAAATAAAAAGTGACAGCCTACATCAAGAGTTGTTATGATGCTGTCATTTCAATTTTCAAACAGATGGAGCCAGTACAAATTGAGCGCAGCTCTTTGGACACACTGAGAGGTTTCAGCATGATGGTGGAACTGACCTCTGAGCCCAAGATGTGGGACTGTTATTCAAAGCACAAGGGATTATCTCACCTGTGCTGCCACCTCCTCCAGCCATCAGTCAGTGATCTGGGTACCACTGGAAAAGGACCATGCACCTCTGCTCAGGAGTCCTCTCAGCACAGAACAGACACCAGAACAACCACACCCTGTACACTCTGGCAAGTTTCGTGCTCCTGTACACAAGGAACAACTTTGGGCTCTTCCCCCAGCCTCCAGATCACCAGCCACCCATCACTGACTCTGCATGAAGAACCTGACCCATCCACACATGAGCTCTCCTGCTGAGGTCTGAGAGCCTAAAGCAACAGGAACCAAGAAAAAATTGTCCTGGTGTCCCGTACCACACGATTGCATGGCTGACACCTTCATCACAGAGTACCTGCAGGTCGTGGGGATGGGATGGGTACAACCTGCTCTGTCACTCTTTCAACTGGGAGAAGACTATTCAATGATATTCTGCCAGTGTCACAGAAAGACACCTCGCTGCTTTTTTTGTTGGTGATGTGACTGGCCTCCTCATCTGCTAGTTTCTTCTCACAGCTGGACTGAAATTCAAAACAACAGCTACAGCCTTTGATGTTTTCAGAGGCAGGAGGAGTGCCATTTGGGCAGCCAAGGAACATTGCAGCTTGTGGAACTATCATTAAAATCTGAAAAACCTGCCTTGGCATCAAAACAGCAAACACACCTTCTCACTGCTGTGATGATAAAGGTTTATATTTCACTACACCAGTGAACTCTGATTATTTTGCAGAGCCACTTTCCATCCCCAATAATTTAAAGGATGTGAGAATTCATGCCCTTGTGTGTACAATTGGAATGTCTTTAATTTGCTCATCAAGGGATCAGGACAGAGTGACCAGCTTCCTGGGATTTATTACCAGCACTGCAAGAGCAATTATGTGGAAGATGTCCTGGTATTGATGCCACACAAAAACTTAAGATTGGATAGAAATTGGTTACTAAGGCCAACTTTGGGAATAGTTGCAATGTAAATGACACACAATGGCTGTTCAGTTTCCTGCTAGATCGAAGCCCTTGCACCATCCATGGGCAGGAACAGAGAGATGAAAGCCAGGGCCACTGTTCATACCTGCCTGCTGCCCTCAGTGGATGTTGCCATGACTCCGAGCTGCATCCCACAGGGATGAGCTGTCTGTCCAGCAGGCTGACAAGGAACACACGGCTGCTGTTAGCTGAACAGCAGCGGTTTGGTCTCAGGGCACTTAAGCTCTTTGGTTACCTGTGTTCTACCATGGATGCAACTCTTCCAGGTGCAGTCCCAGCCAGACCTGACGGCCTCGCCCCATGCTGGTGATGGAAATACCACGGCTGAGTTGCTCGTGACCTGGCTGCCTGCAGGACACAGGGCTCTGTGCCAGGTCACCAGGTCCCTGTGGAAGGGACAGCAAGGCCTGAGGAGCAAGTGGTGTGTCCAAGAGGGACATCCAGCAAACCACCATGAGAGCTGAGAACAGACACTGAACACTTCTGTAACACGTCCCACCTTCCACACCAACCTTCAGGAGGCAGGGGGTTGAAAGGCAGAACTCTTAGAAGAGGAAAACCATGCTCAGCAAAGTAGACAGCAAATGCAGACATTATGAGAAATGCTCAGTGTTTCCTTCCGTTCAGCCTGAAATTCAGAAATGATAACAGCTGAACCCTAAGGAGAGGAGGATGAAAGGGCTTTGCTCCCAGGCGTGTGACACTCTCCCCTTTGTGGGACCAGATGCGAGGAAAGAGAGCAGAGAAGAAAAGCAAAGCTGGAGCTGAAAGGCTCTTTTTTTTTTTTTATTTTCTCCCTTTTTTAAAAGAAAGAACAAAATGAAAACGATCCTGAAAGAACAACTCTTCCTTTCAAAGCCATTAGTTTGGGAAGCTGGCTGTAAACGGGTACATTTTTGAAATGTGGCTGCAGTTACCAAGCAACAGCTGAGCCCCTGCTCTGCTGCCAGCAGCACCTCCGAATTTGGGGGAGGCAAACCCACAGCTCTGCCCCCCAGGACAGTGAGTGCAGCCAGGCAGGCCAGAGAGCTGGCACACAGATCTGGAGCCAGGACCCTTCACACAGAGTGGCCACAGCCCAGCTCTACTCGAGGGCAAGCTGGGACGTGGGAAGTAGAGAGGATGGCAAACTGATGGAGGCATTGCACTGACAGAGGATGGAGGGACAGGGAGAAGAAGAAATCTGAAATCAGTGCAGTAACTGCAGCAGAAGAGCCCTGGATTTATATGGGCATGACTATGAGCATAATTTGATGTATATTACTAAAACTAAGTCGAACAGCAAACAAAACTCTAAATTAACGTTCACAATTCTCATACACACTGGCCACTCTGTAGTGCTTTGCAGGGTTTTCTACAATTCAGGGATCAACAATGGAAAAAAGAAAACAAATCCTCTGGTATCAAACCTTTCCAGGCTGAAAACCCCACAACTCTGGCTGGGTTCAGAGCTCCACCATGTTTCATGGCTCAGGTGACTTACTAAGGTTTACTATGGTCCACTAAAGGTAAAGAACAAGACATTACTTGCACTTGTCAAAAGATGAAACCTTCAAGCGGAAAAAAAAGATTTGTTTGACTGGAGACATTAGCTGGTGTTGCTTTGTGAGTACTGCAGGGTAAGGGCTTGTCATCCACATTGTTCCTTCGCACGGTCTGGCTGAGCAGTGACAGCAAAGCCCCCACTGAAATCCAGCTCTGGGTCTGAATGGGAGCAGGGAGGCAGCACCTTCATAGCCTGGTGTGGGGCAGGACCCACTAGAGACCTGCAGTGACCCAAAGTGCTGGTCAAACTGCCAGGACAGTGGCCTTTCTTCCTTTCAAACAAACAGCTGCACTGAGGAGATAATACCAGTCGCAAACATCAAAAGGCCATACTCAGGAAAACATCAGGACTTTAGGTTAAATGTGTTTTCTGAGGCTGAAAAACACTCAAATAGGAAGGACAATGCTGATTTGGCCAAGGACTGTCTGTCTCCCCTGAGCTCAGCACAAAGGGATCCCACCCTGAGGAAGGAAGGAACTCACGTCCAGGTAACATCTGAAGCACTTGAATTGCAGGAAGTGCAGCACCTCCCACAGTGTCACTGCAAATGGCCTTGCTGTATCACAGACTGTCTCTTATGACTCAGAATGTTATTCCCCAAATCATAATCAAATCACCTCCAGGATTACAGGGCATAAAGCCATTTCTGCACACATACTGCAATATGCTCAACACATTCTCAACCAGAAACACTACTGTGTTCTACAAGTCCCAATCTCTGAGTGGTGCTTTTAGCAAATTCACCTTTACCAGCCACCTAGAAACTATTCCTTTGCATCACCATCACCTCTTCATGGTCAGGTCAAAGGACACCCTCAATTTAGTTGCTTTTGCATGAACCTGTAAGCACAAAGACCAGCAGGGATCAGCAAAATGCTGATTTTTACAACAAAACTAACCATTCATTCTACCCCAAAACTCATGCACAAATGCCTATTGACTCTGCTTGGTGCCTCCACAGAATCCCATCCTGCCTACTGACAACACCCAGCTGCTTTGGGCCTTGTCAACAGGACAGGAAAGCCATGTTGTGATCTGAGTTTTGTCCCACCCATTACATTCCTTTTCCCAGGAATGTTAAACCCAGCACCACCACCTTCTCGTGTAGCAGTATGTGCAATTGCCATCTGTTTTGCTGGCACTTCTTCAAAAAATATTTAAATATCCGTGGAACTTACAAGAGTGCAAATGAAACATGACAAAAACTGTAACACAACATAACGTCCATCCACCTGGAGTAATGGAATATCAGCAAGTTCACAATGCTTGAAATGGGAAAAATCCCTTTCCAAATGCTCACAATGCCATTTCCCACCAGTTTGCCAGAACTCCCTCCACACCCACTTGTTGTGAGAGCATGCCTGCTCCCAAAATGTGCACAGAGGAGCTGCTTTCCACAAACCTTTTCCATTTTCAGCTGGATCAAAACATTTCTGTGTTGGTGCCAGAGGATAATCACGGAAGCAGTGAGGAGCTGCACAGCTTAAATACACACAGCACAAGGAACCACCAGCAACATCCTGACCAAAACTCATCCTATTTACCTGTTCCTTTTCATTAATAAACCAGAAGCTGAGCAGCAGGAACAGCTCTAGTTACAGCAATCCTCATTTATTTATGCTGAAAGTTTACCTTCCCCTTTCAAATCCCTCCTGAATTTGTAAATTAATTTGGCTTTTCTGTATTACATCTCTTACATTTTCAAATGTTATTTCACCTGCACTAGGAATGTGTTCAAGACCCTCACCTGTGTGATCTTGTTTGTTCATTTTTCTTTTAAAGGGTTGTTTCTTCAAGCCCTCATTATTGGGAACTGCTTCTGTCCTTTCAGACCCCGAAACTGCAAAGTGCAAAGAGTTGCTTCCAAAGCCCTGCCCTACCTTAGCAGCAACAACAGCAAGAAGGAGGAAACTCTGGAGCTAGAGGCTCCAGAGCCAGATGGGCTGATTTGGGCTGTACCTTCCAGCACCTCTTCCCAGCATTTTGAACCATCCTCGACCACCACCTGAAGCAGATGCAGCAACGTGAGCCCCTTTGCTGCAGCATCACTCGAGCAGAGCACAAAGCACTGCCAGGCAGAGCAGCACCACTGTAGCTTTATTCCCACAGCTAAAACAAACTCTGAGAGGTATCTTAGGAATGTAAGATCCTTCACTGATCTGCACAATCTTCAACAAATGCTCTGTGCATGGCACTTGACATATTTGTTGGGTGCTCCGAGATCATGGGGAGTTCTGACAATAATCGTATTAGACCCAATCATTTTCCCTACATTACACCTGATATGATATTTATTCTATAAATGCAGTCATTGGGAAAAGAGAGTGACGTTGTCAACCCCTGCACTAAACAGCTGTTTTGCTCAGTTGTTTCATGAAATAACTGAAAATTGTAGGTAGGCATTACATGGAATGCCTAACACTCAAGTATTTAGGATTATTAGATGAAAAGGACAAGAAAACTATTTGCTACATTACACTCATTTATGAAACCTCACAGTCTTTTAGAGATTTCTTCTTGAAACCACACTGGCAAAACCTGTCACTTTCCTGAACTCATCCTCACTGCTACAATTGAGCCTATTTTCTGGAGTGACTGAAAGTTTGTCATTTAGCACAAAAACTGCTCCCACAACGGGATTCTAAAAGTAATGCCACTCATTCCACAATTTCTGTGCTGTATTTTGTTCAACAACCATGCAGAACCACCAAGCAGAGAAAGAAAGTGCCTAGGATTTTACTGAGTCGCAGACTGCCTCCAGCTGCCACTCCTCCCATCAATGACTGATTTCACAGCACGACCATAACACACACAGGCTTTATTTTCAGTATTTTCCCCCTTTTCTCTTAGTATTACTAGATATGGTTGTTTGATGTCTGCATCCTGCTCAGATAATCCTTTGAATTTACAGTCTGATCCATTTCCCTCTTAATTTAGTAGGAGCTGCAGCAGACACACACACATAGGTGCAGTCAAGGCACAACTTTTCTGCAGAGAATGGGAGTAACACGGGTGAGAAAACAGTGCCAGCAAATCACAAGAATAATTTCCTGTAGGTCTGAGCCTGAAAACATTTGAAACAATCTCCCACATCTCTCTTCATCGTCAACACCTCTCATGCCTTTTGCCATACAGTGCATCACTGATTCCCAACTTGTCCATTCCAACAGCAGGTGCTCCCAGGAGTCCCTCCCTTCACAGGGGCAAGGGTGGTGGCACAGGGGCTGGTACTGCTGGGTGCTGAAGGCCCATTATTCACCTTCACCACACAGCTTGGGGTGGGCTTCTCTGTTCATCCTTCAGAGCAATGGCTTTGCTCTGCCATGCCTCAAACACAGGACAGATATTTCTCTTCAGGGCATTTAAACTGCAACTGTGAACAAAGTGCAAAACCAAAACCAACACTCCCCTCCTCGCCCCCCTTCCCCCAGTCAGGGTGGATTAAACAGAGCTGAGCACCTCACAGCTTTGAGGCAGAATGTGCATTGCAAGGCCAACCTCACTCCTCATGAGAGACAGAAAAATTCTCCAGGGAGTGGGACAAAAACAGTATTACTCACCAGACAGAAAATTACAGAGTGGAGATATTGTGGCCAAGGGGCTGCCAGTGCTCACCCTGAGGAGCCAGGCTGACCATGCCCCCAGTGTCACTGCCTTGATGGTGACATGCCATGTGATGCAGCATCAGCAGGGGCCACAGAGCACCTCCTACCCCCACCCCGAAAAACTCCACTACAATAATTTCAGGAGAGGGGAGTGTTGCCATCTCCCCTGAGTACAACACTACCCTTCCTTTATTTACCTTGCTGATCTCCCCAAAATGGGTCTGCTTTGAGTCTTGGGCAGTGGCCTGACACTGCTGTTTGCAGACTGTAACCCCGCAGCCAGGTCACCTCCTGCCCAGCAGGGCTCTTGCCCAGGGATGATGAACCGGGTCTTGTAACTCAACATGTGGCATTTTGTACTCAAAGTCCTGGAAACAAGCTGGCATTAAAGAGGGCTCAGTGGAGCCAGGGTGTTGTTTTACAAACCCTGGCAGTTTGTCTGCTTCACCTGTGTTCAGAAATTGAGGCAGAGCAGCTGCGAGACCCCCAAACGATAGTGGTTGTTTTCATGTCAAATCAGTGCAAACAGCTCGTATGTCAAAGTGACAGTGTGTCCCTGGGATGCTCCTCACACACAGCAGGTCTCTCTGGTGCCAGGCAGCTGTAGCCCCAGACTGTGCTCACTCCTGCAGCACAGGTCCCCAGTGGCTGTACCTGCCCACACACACTTCATCCCCACACACACTGTGGGGCACGTCCAGAGTCTGGTACATTTTCAGAATAATTCTTCTCGCTGAGAACGCTGAACAGCATTTCCTGCCACTGCTCCACCTGGGCACAAGTCCTCCAGTTCTACTGATTTAGGTCCCAACCCAGCCCAACATTTAAAAATTTTGTTATATTTAACAACTGATTCATTTCATTTCAGTAAAACTAAACTAATGTCACACTTTTACAGCCTTAAAGCTGTACACACACATAAAGGTTGCAATCTATCAGATGCACAACTTCTTGGGGTGATGATACACCTCCACCCATCAGTATTTTAAAATTTGAATGTTACACTGCTAAGTTTCAGGGTTCCCAGTTACTCAAAATTCACCAAATCACCATAGGATTGAAGTCCTGTCAGTACATCAGGTCCTAGAGAACATTTGTTAAGAGCAAAAGCACTTTAGCTGTTCACATTGAGCTGAACAACCAGGTCCCCCTTCTTCTAAGTCATGTGGAGATGGGAAAACCAAGCGCCATATAAGTAGTGTCAGCATCAAATACATTTTGGGGTTTAGCTCCCACTCATGGGGTCCATGGCATGGGGAGATCCCCACACCAAAGCCCACAGCACTGGTCAGAGCATGGAGCCCTGTGCCACACACAGAAACAGGATTGGCCCCATGTGGCAACCCAATTCCCTCTTTCCTCTTAGATCCAAGAAAGCCCCTGAGTGCTGCTTTCTCCCAGCCAGGCAGGTGTCTCTGACTCACACTCCCTGGCACTGAGGGAGGAACCAAGGGTCCCATAACTGCGTTAGACTTTGCCTGCAAGAGACAAATCTCTAGAGGTTTCATTAAATATGCTGAGGCTCTGTGGTGCTTCAAAACCCCACGCAGTCACCGGGGTGCAGCTTGTCCCCTTTTAAATGCAGATGCTTTGAGAATAATTATAAATTGCTCAATCTCCATGTGAAGCAGCAGCAGAACGGAGCTGAAACGTGTAGGGAAGACTGAGGACACCAGCAACTGCCTTTCAGCTCTCACATTTATAAATAATTTACTTCCAGCCACCTGTGCCCAGAATAACAATTTTCTGCCTGAAATCTCCAAGCTGGTGCCTGACGGCTTGTCAGAGACTCGCTTTCCCGGGACCCTCTCGACCTGTTGGGAAGGGGTCCGAGTCTCCAGAGGAGCGGCTCCGGAGGGATCTGCCCCTAGTGGGGAAGAGGCACCGAGAAACAAACACTGAGCATCCGTTCAGCTGATCGCATTAGGGCTTCACGCTGCTGCTGCTGCTGCCACTCAGCTCTCTGCCATCCGATGCAGCCATCCGTGCGCTTGGACAAACATCCAGGCAGAGGGAATGGCTAGGTCTGGAAACGTCTGCAGCTGCAGAAGGCTGCAGAGCTCTGCCGTGGAGCAGCCGTAGAGGAGAGAGGCAAGAGAGGAGAGGGGAGAGCAGGGCAGCGTTATGAAACACGAGCGCACCGGCTGCGCTTGAGGATTTTGGCAGCGCAGCGCGGAGGCTCCTTCCATCCAGCCTGTTGGCGCAGGAGGCCATGGAGAGGTTCCCTGCCACCAGCCCCCGCAGGGCGCAGGACCCCGGCACCCCGGCCCGCTGAGACCCCGGCGACACAGAGGGACCCCGCGGGGACAGCAGCGGTGAGCGGCGCAGAGGGACGGCCGGGGGGACCGAGCACCGCAGGCACCGGGCACGGAGCGGTGCGCGGGATTAGGGGGAGAGCGAGGAGGATTAGTAGGGGAAGGGCAGAGGGAGCGGGATTTACCAGCTTTTCACATGTGCATTACGGCTTTTTATGATATTTCACTGGATTGCCTGGGACTTTGCCTGGCTACAACACGGGGCTCCTCGGCTGTAAAAGGGAAGGTGAGGTTTTTTCCTCTTTTTTCTGACACTGTTGCAGTGTCTGCCTCTTTGAGCCGTGTGCCAGGTGGCCTGGGCATGGGCAATAAGCGGACAACTTTTTGCAGGGGCTGAGGTATCAGCATTCATTGCAGTCTCGATGGCTGTTTGATTTATTCAATTTATCCACAGCATCTAAGTAGACAGGGCTTAGTGGCATTATTTATAAAGACTGCGGTTTGCTCTCGAGATGCCCTTCCCCAAGCATCCATAGAACATTATATTTGAAAAGTCGGCATGGATACTGCAAGTATGTTTGTGTCAGCCTGGTGAGGCTGGCTGGAATCCTTAGCTTCTCCAAACAGTTTCTGGAGCATCACTGTGCTGAGCAAATACACTCTTAACAATGTTTAGTAGATGAATGTTGCAGGATGCTGAAGGGTTTATGAAAGACACTTTTAAAACACCTATGATTAGTTACAAAGCTGTGTGTTATTTTAATTCCAGTAGATTTCCTTGCACACAGGAAAGATCTCATCTCAAGCTCCCGTGAGCTAAAGCAAACATCAGTATATGGTACATTTCTTACAACATTCTCGTGCAAAACTTCAGCCACGCACCACGTAGGGGCTTTTGGAAACTGCAGATAGAGCATCATTTGCTGGGTTCTTGAACTCTTCATATCAAAGGATGTATACCATGCACGAATACTTTATTGTTGATAAAATACTTTTGAGGCTCAGGAATAGTTTGCTGAAAGCTCTCAGTTTATCAGACAATGGTGACAGCAGCCTGTATGTTACCTCTGGAGCACAGATCTTTCTATGTACAGTATGCACACACATTTATGTGTGTGCATATGTGCCTCTGAAATGTGGGTTTGCATGTGTCCACATCTTTTCCATACTGGCATGGAACCAGTCCTTCTTATCCTTGCATTACCACTGAGTTAGGTAAAATGTATGGGATTAATATGGGAGAAATCAGTGTGCTCTCTGCTCAAGCTGTCCCTGAGCACTTTCCAAGTCAGCACTGTTCCACAACAAGCCTTGCTGGACCAGCTGCCTCCCACGGACTACTCTGCACCCCTCAGCTCAGGCTCTGTGCTCACCAACAATGTTATTGTCTGGATTTACACCTATTTATACTAAAAAATTGGTTTCAAACAGTGGACTATCTGGTGAAAGAGCTGCTGGGACTGAATTTGCACAAGTTAGTGCTGACTCTCCAGCCTCAGGCTGCAGCTCTGCTCTGTGACATTTTCTTTCTCTTCCAAAGCTGAATTATCTGTCACTGTAAAACAGCTCCCATATTGGATACAGGAAATACAATGTATGTTTTAATTTGTGTTATTTTCAACTTGTTTTGACTAGTTTATGGACTGTAGGGTTTTTTTCTGTCTTCCTGCTAACTCTGCATAGAGATTTTTTTCTGCTGTGTTAATCACAGTTCAGCATTATTTAAAGGTTTTAGAATCAAAGATAACTTTGCAATCTAATTACATCTTGTAGCAAGCACCCGTGTAGTGAGCATTAGTAAACTTGCTGGAAAGCCCTCTTAAGCTGCAATATTGCCACCACAACATGTGGAGAAAGTGGAGTGTTTTTACCTCATTTTTAGCTTGTTGGCAGACCTTACAGGGAGACAGGTGCATGGGGTCAGCACAAACCCATCTTTTAGCAAGAGAAACTCTCTAAGTTGAAAGAAGTGCTTGAGGAAGTTCCCACTGCTTCCAGCAGCCCTAAGGATGAGGCCAGATCCTCTGGGAAGGCAGCTGGCATGGTGCATCAGGGCAGCCTGGGGGTCCCTTCACTTCTGTCTCACTGGTCATTCCTTGCTTTACTGAAAATCCCTAGACTGTAAGCTTCATTTTGATGGGAAAGGGGTGGAAGAGTTAGTTTCTAGAAATATTTAAAAGCCAAATTATTTTCTAAATGACAGAGTCAGAGTTGACTTGAAAGGAAATGAGGAAAACACTTTTTATCATATCCTTTTATCAAACCTTCAGCAAGTTCTGCAGCAGCAGAATTGACAGATGTGTGTTTCATGTGGAGGGTGACTCAGGCCATGCCCAAGTGAAGCACAGGCACTAACTCATCCTCAGCCTTGGAGCAAAGAATGAAATCACCTTGAGTTTTCCACTTACCTTGCAGGAAGGGCAGGGATGAGAGAAACAGGGAGCAGCAGAATGGGCACGGGGCAGTGGCTGCAGGAGCTGTGGGGCACAGCACAGAGTGGGGTGTGAGGCAGATCAGGGCTGTGCCCCCGCCCTGTCCATGCTGGACAGCTCGTGCACTGCGACAAAACTCACATGCAAAAAACCAGTGCAAGGGATGCCTGCCCAGCACCAGAGCTGGAGGGTGCTTCTGCCTCCCTCCAGAGCCAAACTCTCCGGGAAAGCCAAATTATGAGTTCTGGGTGGGTCCCAGTTTGTAACTGCTGCCAGAAAGGTCAGCGACCGGATTGTAGTCCATAGACCTCATCTCATAGAAAAGAACATGGTTAAGTTGGTGAAGGACACGAATATTATAATAACTCTTCATCAAAAATTTCCCCTCTCTTTGAAAGAATTTCCAAGGAGAGGTGGTGGAATTACAAAATTACCTTTCCTTCCTTTGCATGAATTTCTAAATTACCTTGTCACTGAGACAATTCCACATGACACTTTCTTAAGGAGCTAGAAAAAGTAACAACGGACCTGAGCCAAGATCCATCAGCATCAACCTGGATCTTGATTTAGGTGGATTTTGGCTTAAGACAGTAGAATACTAGGATATTTCTTCTAAGCTTCACTTTCAGCATCTGCCACTTTCCACACAAACATGATCCACAGTTTCATTTTTCTCTCTTTTCTGATGATTTGGAAACTGGAATTCTATAGAATTTCTCTGTCAATTCCACTCAGGGTATGAAGGGAGAGCTCAGCTTGACTTTGTTGTCTTCTCTAACCCCTTCCTCAATCCTGGAGAGATGCTCTGAACACACATGAAAGCACAGCTGCAAGGAGCACTCACTGTCAGCTATCTCAGAGTTTCTCAGCATGATTTTACCTATTGGAATAAAGGGAACTGCAAATACTTGACAGGGTCCCAACACTGAATTTGTGGCTTATTTAGAGTTTTACTTCCTGTGTGCATTCAGGCAGTATGATGTTTGCCTTGACTTTCCAAACTGCTTTAGAAAATGGCAGTGTGTATCCAAATGGCAGTGCATATTCTGTGAGCCAGAATCCTTCAGCTGGGGCCTGGCTGACTGCATTTGTCCTCAAAGAAAGCTGACAAAAGAAAGGAGAAATGTGGAAGAGGGATGGATTTTTCTAAAAATAACATTCATGAGTCCAATTCCCTTCAGTTTACAATAGAAAACATCATCTTGCCTCTGTGCCAAGAACTCTGAATTTGCAAAATCCTGCTGGTCTTTAGACAAGACCAACTCTTGATGAGCTGCAGCCGTCAGTGCAGCACTGACCTGAGCTCCTGCATTGAGCACATATTAAGATACAGTCCTCAGTTAAGAAACTCTTCACCTGCTTTCTGGGGCTGTTTTTCAGTGTCTTCAGCCCTTACCAGCATTCATGGCATCACTGAAAGTATTCAGTCTTCCCTTAAGAATTCTGTAGTTGATCCTTGAGCTAGGAGAGCAAAATTGCCAAGAGCTTTACCATGTTTCTTTTAGTTCTCTTGACAAATATAATAATGCAGCTGCCTAATGTGACATCCTCTGTCACACATTGCAAGATCATTTTGGAAGCAAGGTACTGGCCTCCTTTTCCTTACAGCAACTTTTTGGTGGCAAGGGATTCTTTCCTGCTGAGGGTCCAGCACCCAGCAGATCTCCTGTGCTTCCACTCGCCATCCCCAAAGCTGGTACTTGCCAGTGCTAGTTATTGCCCTTCCCCACCACCCATTCCCCCCCATCCTCATGCAACATTAACCCTTTCATCTCCCGCTTCACCCAGAGGTCTACTCTGCCATTTAACAGTTCTCATTGCCCATCTCAAACTCCCTTCAATTATCATTTTATGATTTTACACACAACTCCCAGTTAATATTGTCCTAACCACCTTTGGCTGTGAGAACTGATAAACAGGAACAGAAGACTACTTTTCTTCTGTTTCACTTCATTCATTTTAAGTGAAACATGCATGAAAAAGACAAATGATGCGTTTTCTATTACCAGATACTACTTCTTTCCTTCTTACTCTTTCCTTTTTAATATCATCATCAAAAGTGATGCACTTCAATTCTTTTAGGCATACTTTGATGATATTGCAATATGCAGTTTATGGAAAAACCAAATGACAGTTTTTATGTTAGCAGCACTCTCTGCTATTTCCCCACTAAAAGCAACATTTAATTTTTGAGTTGCACATTCGCAGCAGTTGCTGTGGGCGGAGAGTCTGCTTATTTATTTGGTTGGATTTTACTACAATGTACTGTCATGGCAACTGCTCTAAGGGTGAGTGCATCTGGAGGTAATTCATACACATCACGTTGAATGCAGCAAAATTGCCTTGTACCATTTAAACTTTTTCAGCCACTGGGCAAGGGCAAAGTTACCCCTTTGAGACACAGAAGCAGTTTTTCCTTCAGAAATAAATAAATAAATAACCAACCAAACTTGGCAGAGCAACAGGAGCAATGCCAAACATTTCTTGGTGTTTGGGCACAGAGCCTGCTGCACAGTTAGATTAGGTGCAATACTTTGGGTGTTTTCTCCAGTTCTGCTGATGCACAGCAGGTTTTCCATCTTGCTCACATGGAGGCAGAACATCACACCATGCCCAGGCACATTTTGGGCAGGTGGTGACCATACTGGCCTCCCCTGGCTCCAGGAAACATTGCCACGGGCTGCCCAGGCAAGTGGCAGATCCTCTCATCCTGGGGATGGTGCAGCCTCCAGCTGCTCCACTTCACATCACTGCAAACATGGACAAACTCTACCAAAATCCACTGACCCAGCACACAGTGGTGTTCCAAGGGACTAAACTGGGCCAGTGATGCAGTTTCAAGCATACCATGCCTGACCTCTGCCACATGGCCTCGATGGCCCTTCCCCAGCCAAGCTGCAGCTCTCAGCATGGCTCGATGAGCCCAAAGGCTCTGGCTGCCACAGCACAGCCTCTCCAACCCCAGCAACTGGGCACATCTGAGACCTTGGGCTTGGAGCATCTCTCACTTTGTGAGTAAACCAAAAGAGCTGTGAAACCCTGAATTACAGCTGGGCAGAGATGACTGCAAATCTGATGAATTTACCTGGCTTTATCTTACTGCTGGGGCGGGGTGGAGGGGGAAATCTTAAAACTTTTGAAGCTCTATGTGACTGTAGCTGTTGTCATCTCCCCGATGAGGCTTCCCAGCAGCATTTTACCAGGAAGGGCCACCACTTTGTAGTGCAGATGACACCTCAAAGAGCACTGTGTGCCCAGCCCTGGCTGCTGAGACAAGCAGCTCCCTGCCCACTGACCGAGCCTTCCCTCAAAGTCCTGCCAGCTGCACGGGAATTCCCAGTCCAAATCCCAAGTGGTTAATACATGCACACAGCTTGCTTTCAGATCAGACAGCCTCCGCTGGGAACAGCTCAAGTTTCCAGTAGTCCCATGGCAGGAACAACTAGTGAATCAAATCCCACCTATGCTCATAGACAGTATTTCTTCAGATGAATTAGCGCAGTAACAACCTGCAGGATCTAATTATGGCTAATTTTCCATTCATCTGTCTTGGTACTTCTGACCCTTTTACTGCAATGCTTGAGCACTCACAACATTGATCAGAGATTTTCAATAATTTAACTTTGAGGGTCAGCTCTTTAGCTGGTGTAAATCAATGCATTTTCTTTGGCTTTGGAGCTGATCCGAAGGGAGGTGTGTAACTTCTACTGTAGAGAGTACAGTTGGAATTCACTGCAGATGCTACAACCTGCTCATGCTCATGATCCCAAGCCCTTGGAGAAAGTGTAGCATTAAGCACAGAGAATATTTCTGGATGTTACTCAGTCCTGTACAATTAAAATCAGCATATATGAACTTTAACAAAAAAAATTTAAAAAGTACCTAAATCAGGTCTTCGAGACCATCTGAATTGTAAGAAGGACTCCTGCCTTGTGGGAGCCACATTTAGGAATCAAGGCTGAAAGGTCACACAAAAGAAATTAAGGCTCAATTGACAAAAGATTCAGCTGAGTCTTAATTTATTTTTGGAAGTTTTGGACCTTTGGTTTTGGTTGCTGAGCAAGACAGAAAGAATTTGCACAACCACATGAAAAAGGGAATGGGTGGAGACTTACTTGGTAACATTTATTTAATAAAGAAGCATAAGTGAATATCTACAAAACTTTCAATTAGATACTGACACAAGAAATACAGTAAGCAGATGTTCATTGCCAGGACTGTGGATTTCAGGAGTGTGCCCCAACTGCAAGCTAAGCAAAAGCCATAATATTTTCTTTTCTGGAAAACGCTGCATATTTTCTGAACACTTGCCTGGCTCCACAGAGAGGGGATGGACTGGGAAAACAGGAACTTATGGGGGGAGATGCCAGCTTTTATTTGCCACGGGAGGTTAAAGGTTCCCTAGAGCACAAAGGAGCTTTTCTTGCCCAGACAATCTCATCGTGGTACACATCAGCACAACTAAAGCTGCAGAGCTCAGCAGCAGTCAAGAGAGATCTGCTGAACTTGAGACGAAATTTTTTCAAACAGTTACTAGTTTTTCTCCATGCACATCAATAGTTGGCAAGACGAATCTCCTAAAAAAAAAATAAAATAGCAGGATGTCTGGTTTCTGATAAAGCAACATGCACAGCAACTTCCCCAGCTCTGTAAATACAGAACCCCCAAATACCCTTCCAGCATAAAGCCCAACTTCATTGTGCTGCACAGAGATTAATAATTATTTTCTTATCTATTGTGAGTTGATGCAATTTCTTTTCTGCTCCCACACACCCACACTGCAGTTTCTGTCTGATCTTTGTAGCTCAGCTACTGTTTAGCTGAAAGAAAGGAATTTGGTAATACCTCCCTAAAAAGATGCCTGTATTGTGGCTGCCTGTTCAGCCAGTGACAAAGGATGGAGATGTTGGCTACTGACAAAACAAAGAACTTCTTTTGCAAACGTCCCTACATAAATAACCTCATCATAAAGGTATTTCTTGCACATTCCAAGGTAAAAGAAAGGAAAGAAAGAAGTCTGAAGATCTGAAATTTGCTTGCACTCAATCAATTGTTCTCATTGGATTATAGTTCTTAATGTGCATAATTACAAACAACAGATGGAGAAGTGCTCAGCTAAAGCCAAAAAGGATGGGTGGGGGAAAGTGACCCTGACGGTGTATATTTTCAATCTGAATTTTAACCAACCTCCCCCCTCCTTGGTATTTCAGGTTTCAGCATCGGCTGTTCGGCAGGACATGATGAGGGCATCACCCTGGGAGCGTGCAGAGCCTCTGGGCCAGCCTGGTGCCTGAGGCTGGTGGCAGTGCTGCACCAAGCTGGTCTCTGCTGCAGCTGGCTGGGAGGAAGCTTTTCATTGGGGCAAGGCACCAAAGTGATGGGCTGAACTTATGGGAGGAACAAGTGCCTGGCCAGGTGGAGATTTGGGGGCCCATCAGGAGGCGTGAAGGGCCCAGTTTCAGTAAGGGCATGGCCAGAGCTTTCTTCAGGCTACAGAAGTTTCTCCGTCGGACCCAGTTCCTGCTCTTCTTCCTCACAGCAGCTTACCTGATGGCTGGCAGCCTCCTGCTGCTGCAGCGGACACGCTTGGTTATCCAGCAAGGTTCACGTGGGACATCCCTTAACCAGGCGCTGGCGGTGCCGGATGAGATGGCTGGGGTTGGGATTGCAGACCCCAGGGCTGTGCAGAACCCCCGCCCTGGTGCCAGGCTGCTGGTGGGCACAGATGCTCTGCAGGAGCCGGCACTGGACCAGCGGCACAGCCCGCGCTGGCTCACGTCCCGCAACTCCGAGCTCAGGCAGCTCAGGAGAAGGTGGTTTCACAGGTTCATCAGTGACCAGGAGCCCATGCAGACAGCGGGATTTAAAGCCATGAAACACGTCGCTGAGCACAAAGGTAAGGGGAGTACCCTGCCCTTATTCTGGCACACACATGAACTGCGCCTTGCACCTCCCAGGCAGACACAGGTGAGCACCACAATGTGTCCCTGCAGATCTGCCTTTCTCCTCGCTCATCACTTCTTTCAAAACAGTTCTTAGGCATATTCACAGGCCA
Organism: Campylorhamphus procurvoides; assembly: GCA_013396655.1. Taxonomy (NCBI): domain Eukaryota; kingdom Metazoa; phylum Chordata; class Aves; order Passeriformes; family Dendrocolaptidae; genus Campylorhamphus; species Campylorhamphus procurvoides. The sequence continues at coordinate 996,446 of WBMV01000850.1, forward strand.
AAGTACAAACCGAACCTCCCTGGTCATGCTGAGCTGTAACTTCCTCCAAAAAAAAGTAATTTTACTGATTGAATGGAAGCTCAGACAGTGCAATATGATACCCTAATTTAAATTTATTTTCTCTTCAAGCAGGCAGAGATGACCATTTTAATTGATTTTCTTTCTCAGAAGAGGGAACACTTTAAAAGTGGATTTTATCAAATTAACTATCCAGGAGCACACAGTAGCATAAGTCTGGAAGTGCCTCCTTGCTGCTAAAGCTCTCTGGCACATACTAAATTCTGCTATTGCAAATGCATTCAATACTCCCGACCTGCCCTTTGTGAGCATCTCTGCAAATATGCTGTCCTTTGGGGGACTCGAGGAGGGCCATAAACCATCACAAACCACAAATAAACTCCTGGGGTTTGGCGAGTTTGCTGAGAATGTGCAACAGGGCAAGGGAACGCAAGGAGAATTCACACCACTGCAAGAGTGCAGTACATCAGTGCCCAGAAAACATGGTACAAACCTGTACCATTTCCAATGAAAATGGAAAGACCTTCCAGTCTGACAGAATCACGAGTTCACTGTAAGTCTGACTCTGCTGCTTTAAGCACTGCTGGTAAATACCTGCTTTGGTTGGTTCAGCGGGAAGAATGTTAAGAAACTATTAATTCAGAGTAAGCAGAGAAGCAAAACAGAGCTCTGTAGTTGTTCACATTTCCTGCATGGCTTTTTATGCTTATTACTCCCCTGAGAGCTGCATCACCCAGGCACATCTGGGCCAGCACCAAGCCAGCTGCCCATGGTGTTGGGCTGAGCTGGAGCCCTAACCCTGCTGCCACCCCCAATAGCTGAGCATCCCCAGGGAGCAGACAAGCCCCCTGAGGAGCACACTGCAGGAAACACCAGGTTCTGCGCTGCGTGACTGCCGTGCTCTCACTGCAGCATCAAAGTGTGAGTTTGCAGTCTTTGATGCGTTGCCTTTTAGAAGAACTTGTTGTTCTTGGAGATGTTTCACCGATAATAAAACAGGAATGGGATCCGGGTGACTAGACACCACATTACTAAACTGCTTTTTAGTTTTTTGAATAAATTTACCCAAAACAAAAGGGCACCTTATGCAAAAATCCCACAAAATGGGTGCCGCATTGTGATACCTACTGAGGGAATTGTCAGAAACTGGAGGGAGAAGGCGATAGTGGTGGTGTGTGGGAGATGAGTCACACAGTGTGAGTCAGGCAAACTGAACCGCTGGAGTTACCTCAAGCACCAAGCTGGAGCTGCTCCGTGGATGCTTCGGAACACCCTGTTGGGAGCAGGGTTTGATGGCAGAGGGGAGAATGAGAGCTGCTCAGCCAGGGCCTTGCTCAGGTTCTAACTGCTGATAAGGGGGGCCAGAAGGACTATTTATTTGTACATCCCTCCCTATTGAATAGTAGATTCAGATATGCATCTTTTGAATATCTGACTGAACACAAAGTGACATTATTAATAACAATATTGTTAAGAAGCATTGGAATGCCTTTGAAGATTATCAATTAAAATTTAACTACCAATGTGGAGCATGTTATCTTCCCCAACTTACTTGTAATGAACTTAGACACTTGTTATTTCATTACGGATCCCTTCCAAGATCTAATGAACTCCTCCGTGGTTATAATGCTTATTAAAGTTTCAGTGATGCCCTGTGGTTCCCACGCAGTGAAGCAGCGTTGCCTGACTGTGGAGGCTGGGCTTGTGCACTCCTTGGTGCCACTGGAATAAAGCCATGGCTCTGGGGCAGCACAGCTGCTCTGCCCCTGCTTTCCTCCCCAGGCACACCCTAGCCCAAGACAAAAACTGTGGCATCTGACCCAGCATGCTGGGAACCTCCCAGCTCTCCTTGCCTTATGGTCTTCACCCAGGAGCACAAAGCCTTGACTGAGAAAATCCAAGTCCTTTTCTTTCTCCAAGTCAGGCTCCCACCTGCTGACACTGCAAAGGGTTCAGGGTAGGGACCACGTCTTTTCCTGCCAGGGACACTGGCAAATACTGTTAGTACAACAAAAGAGGATTTTCTATTCCAAGTGTTTCCAGTGGATGGAGTTTTACGGTTTCCCCTGGCCTGATCCTGCTGTTGCACAGGATGCAGAGGTGACAGGGACTGGCTTGCTGACATGACATGGCATGCTACTCTGAGACCATGCAGTCTCTCCATGACTCATTCATGGGAGGATGTGAATGAGAAATCACTGGCAGGCTGGCAGCAGCGTGGGAGGGACACAGGAGGAGATCAGACAGCAGCTGCCCTGCTCAGGACCCTCACTCAGGATCCTCAGTTTGCTCTGCTGCTGGTTTGAATGGAAGTACCCAAATCAAAAGTCTCCAGTGAAATGTGGAGCACCCTTGTTGCAGGTGCCTGACTCCCACCTCGTTAATGGCGTGCTAGAGTGTGTGTTCACAGCTTGGGAATTTTCTAATTGCATGTTGGCAAATTACCGAGTGCAGGTCTTTGAATCTACTGTTGCATTTGTAATATTTAAGTGTTTGATTTATTATTATTCCTGGCTCCAAAATCCCTGTTAGAGTGGTTCAAACTTCCTTTTTCTTGTGGAGTATTTTATTGCTAATATTATGCTTTTTAGTTTTATTTTTCATCATACGTTCTTTTCCTGTCCACAGCTTACATTATTTAATTTTCCTGTGTTATCATCTCAATGTTGCTACTTCTAAAAACGAATTTCCTTTTTTCTTTCATATTTTAATGATAAAATGTACTTACAGACGCACAATTGCTGTATAATAGTGGGACTCCACATCATCCTTCCAATTGTATATTAAAAAATGGGCTGGATTTTTATAGTATTTTCTTCCTGACAACAAAAAAAAATAGGCTGAACATTGAATGCAGTCTAAGAGAAACATTTATCTTTCATATGCTAAGTAAAGCAAGACATATTTGAAGAGATTCCTTTGCACCAGAGAGAAGGAGATAGCTCAATGCAATAGCTACATGGTGCTGCCTCGTTAAGACTGAAGTGTTCTTTCCATTACAGTGTTAACATTACTCTCTGTATCTAAAGAGAATTGATTTTCTTGGTATTTTTCTTGCACCATATCATTATCAGCTAGAGGTTTTAAAGAGCACTTGGGAGAAATCCAACAAGATTTCTGGAAGTTTTTGCCACTTTAAAGACTACATTCTCCTTTACTTTAGAGAAGTGCCATGTTTTGTCACCCAAGGAAAGGAGTCAAGCAGGCAGCAGCTGCCTGCAGGAGCCATGGTTCCAGGGTGGTCACAGAATCAGGGTGTGCAAAGGCAGGTCTGCTGGAAAGAACCTGGGGAAAGTCTCATTTCCATTCAGTCCATTTCCATGGGACAGTGGCAGTGACCCCTGCCAAGGTTCAGTACCAATGGAGAGCTCTGCAGGGCAGGTGGGACCCCAGACAGGTGGGGGTCTGACCGAACACAGCCCTGCTTGCAGTGATGGTGCTGGATCTGCCCTGAACGGGCTTTCCCCTTTCCCTGTCTCCATCCCAAATGTGTTGCCTAACCCTGGTCTTGCATGCACACAGGCACCTACATGGGATGCTTCACAGATGACTCGAGGGAGAGGACCCTGAAGGGAGCAGTCTTCTATGACTTAAGAAAAATGACAGTAGCTCACTGTCAGGAAGCTTGTGCTGAGAGGTGAGTGGTGTTGTTTCACTGCAAGTTTTCTCTTTTCTGACAATAAGTGGAACTGAAATTGAAATGGAAAAAGCATTCCTACGTTAAGCATACAGCACCTGCAAAAATGGTAATTATCTCATACCTTCAGGCATGACGTAGCTCTGCTATCCTGCTTGAAGCAGACCATTGCACTGCTGCCTATTCCCCCTGGCACCATGGCTACTTAAAATATATTTTCTGTTGTCCTGAACAAAAATTCCTGTTTGGTTAAATAGTCTTTGTTAGATATCTGTCTAGCCCCGATCTCATCAAGGTGGTTGCCCCTGTCAAGGAGGCCGTGGTGTCCCTGGGGCAGACTCAGCTCTGGAGCAGGGCAGCAGAAGCATACACTGTATGCAGGGACACGGGGACATGGGGACAGGTTCCTATCTCCTGTAGGTACAAACTGGGGGCCAGACAGGTGCTTTTATGACAATGCCTGGTTTTTGCTCCTGGCAGGGCTTACACCTACGCAGGGCTGGCGTATGGAGCAGAATGCTACTGTGGGAACACACTGCCAGCCACAGCCTCGAAGCCCGAAGAGTGCAACAGCGAGTGCAAGGGCGAGAAGGGCTCTGTGTGCGGAGGGGTGAACCGGCTCTCGGTCTACAGGGTGGAGGAGCTGCGGGCAGGAGCGAGGCGAAGTAAGTGGGTGTGCAACTGGAGAGGGGGGACCACTCACCCCACAAGGGAGGGATGGCAGGGAGATGAGAGTGTGATTGTCCCCATTGCTTGTCTCACTATGTTTGTCACTAGAGTTTGAAATGGCAAAGGACGAAGGTGCCTGCTGGGCACAGCATCCAGTTGCTGCTGGTCTGGTCCCTGGCTTCATCCCCGAAATAGCAGCACTGCTCTCCACCTGGGAGAGGGGGGACTGCCTGGCACAGCTCCCTCAGGACTGCCACAGAGGAGGGTGGTGTCACCAGGGAGGAAACACAGCACAGTCCAGAGGGACTGATAACCCACTCCCTGTGGCATCCACTGCAGGGGGACAAACCCACGTGTTTAAGAAACAGCCTTGGAAGTGGGTGCCCTGTAACAGGAGGGTAGGAAAGCACTCAGATCAAGGCCACTCTAAGCTCAGGTGATCCTGAACAAAATGAGTGCTCTGTGACTGCAGCAGGGAGCAAGTAGAGGCCAGAGGGAGAGGCACACCAATCCCATTCCTAAGTGAGAGAAAAGAAACTGCAGTTTTGCTTTTCCGATGACTTCTGTTCCAGCAGCATTTGGGATTTTTTTTTCATCTGTAGATGGCAACACACTCTACTTGTCATTCAATTAGCTGCCATGGGGGCCACAGTGGATAAACCTTTAGGCCAACACAAAACACATAAAAGATCTAAACAGCTGATCAGTCTTTACAATTGGCAAGCTCACAAGACCTTACGGATGTTATTTGCTGAGAAGAAGCACCAAGGCCTTATGTTGTGCCAGTATTGATGGCACTTCATTTCTTCTTAAGTCAAGGTTTGTACGATAATCCACCCAGCTACATATAAATTATATATCAAAGGTACATAGACCTAAATTGCCACTGTCAGGCTGACACTGTCAGGCATGTTGGCAGGTTTCCCAGGACATGCATCACTGTTTAAACCTCCAGCATAAAATATGTATTCCTACTTCACAGGAAAAGGCGGTGTTTAATTTATTTTTTTTAAGTAGTAATGACTTAGTTATCAAATTAGTCTAGCCTGGAGCTAGATTTGTTATCTTTTTTTGCCTGTAGTAATACCTGATAGTTGTCTGAAGAATCCCCCTGACACAAGACAACTGAGGGGCCAACAGAAGTATTAATCACAATGAACAAGTATGTTGGAAAGTGAGACTGTAACAGCCCCCTGTGATTTACGCTGTGTAATGTAGAGAACAGACCTCACATAAGGCTTCTTACATCGAGCAGATTCAGTGGAATCTTGCTGTGTCCCCTCTCTGTCCCTCACCTGCCCCTTCCCACCACAGTTCCCCAGACACCCCGAGCTGTGCAGCTCCTGTGCCACGTGTCTTGCACCCCTACATCACGTTAACTAAGGCCCTTCAAGAACATCCTGAGAAGCCCAAACACACATGAGTCTTTTATTCTTTGGTGCTGTGCTCACAGTGACTTGGTCCCAGGGAGATTCCTGCTCCCCCCATCTTGGGTCAAGTTATTTTATTTTCACATCACCCAAGTAATCCCAAAGATCCAGCACTGCTTATAGTAGCTGGTTTGAACAGCAGCTTCTCCTTAAATTGCTCTTGACTTGTCCTGGAGAATTTGGGCTTTTCTGCCAAGAAACTCACGCAGAACCAATTTTTTTTTTTTATTCATAACTGCACTGCATCTCTCCTGTCATCCAACTCACTTCCCACATCAGTTCTGGTGATATTGTTCAAGGGAGCAACTGCAATTCTGCCAAGCTTTGTGGTGTTTCCAAGAAGTAGGTGAGATTAGAGGCTGGTGCTAAAGATGTGGGGGAAGCTGTTCTCTCTGACCATTTGACAAAAGCTGAGTTCAGAGTGTGGAGGCTGCAGCAAACTCCCTTGGCCTGAAAAGCAGGAGAGGGAGGAGAGGGGCAGCCACGCAGGAAGGTGGGTCTGGGGAAGGCGGGGGGTTTCAGGATTCATTTACATTCCTTTCCTTTCTTGGGAAGCTTTGTAGATTTTTATCGGGGTTTTTAACTCTTCGAGGGGAAAGCAGGTCTTCAGGGGAAAGTGGGACCTGCAAACACTAGCAATGCCCTCCACTGGTGGAATTTAACCCAAACTTTGTGCTGCAGCCCTGCTTTCTGTGGTTTGTACAAAGCTAAAGGCATGTGCTCCTTTCAATACCACAGGATTTGCAACAAGTTTTTCTAGTGTATATCATAGTTTCTCTTACTTCTGCAGCCTTTGTAATATAAAATATTTTATTATTTTTGTCTTCTGAACCTAATATTGTTGTTTCTGAAAGAGGCAGAATATGATGGACATAATTTTCTTAAGAGAAACCTATTTCATATCCCCACAGGGAGGAACGTTATCTATCGAGGATGTTTTAGAGCTCCAGAAAATTTAACAGACACCTTTCCAGCCTCTTTGATACAGCCCAATTTGACGGTGGAGATGTGCTCTGAATTTTGCTCCAAGAAAGTAAGAACGGTTCTCATTTCACATCCTTTCTTCTTGTTTGGTTATTTTAAAGTCTAATCTACTAAGGGAAGGGCAGAGATTACTGCCTTAGAGCTTTGAATTTGTAAATGAGTTTCTAAAGGACAAAACTCATCAGAGTAAATACTCACTGATGCATCTGTTCCAACCACTCGAGTGGGGACGGCAGGAGGGAAAGTGATCAGAACAGTGCCACTACACATGATACATAGACAAGCTGCTCTAAGTGATGAGTATCGACCATGAGGAAATCAATACTGTTTCTGTGTCACATTCCAACCAAGCCCTGAGCCAGATCTGACCCCGGGGGAGGTCTCAGTGGCTGCAGCTCATGGGGAGGCTCTCTGCCAGAGGGTGGATGTGGGCTGGCAGCATCTGAAATGTGACTCTGGTGTCCTCTGGGGAGCCAGTCCTGTTCAGCCCTCTGGGAGCCATGGACAGGGCACCCTCTGCTTTAGTGGCTCTTGGTCCCCTTCCCTTCCTTCCCACTCCAATGGGGCTGATTTTTTGTACTGAGGGTTTGTTGTGTGGTCAGATTTCGCCTGCAGCCACAGTCAGCCTCATGCACTAAACTCAACATTCAATTAGTTTTTGCAGCATCTCAAAGTTGATTAAAACTATTAAGTCATGGAAAACAAATCTTCTTAATTACTAGGTAGAGTGGGGAAGCTTTTCCCAGTCAACATATCCTCTGAACCAGTTTTAAGAGTGCACCATGGAATTAACTCTGTGCAGTGAATTGCAGTGAATCACCCCCTGTGTAAGCACCTCACAAACACACACCCCACCACGCTCTCACATCCTGTAGGCATGGAAATGTTCAGGAATTCGTGAGCAATTCTTTCCAAGCTCTGCTGTTAATCTGTTGTTTAATGGTGGGAAAAAAATCTTGATCTGTGTCAGTTTACTCCACAAAACAATTACATTAATATTTACTGATGAAATACAATTAATTATTGAGGTCAGAGTTTTTAAGCACAGTCCTGCCATTCTGGTTTTGGGAGATGTTTTTTCTGAATAGATGGGTTTTCAGAAGTATAGTTCAAGTTTTTCTGGCTGTGCTGCCAAGAAGTAGAAGCATCTGAAATTACTGGTGACTGAGAAGGACAAGGAAAAGACCACAAGGAAATGTACCATATGAACATGACATCCAAACAGCTTTAGGATGGAGGAGACTTCCATATCTGTGGAACAGGCATAACCTTTCAGAGTTAGAGCTAATGCATATTTGCTTGATGAAGCTTGCGTGAGAAAGCCATCAGCAACCCAGATATTCTAAAGGATTATCTAAACAGACTCCTGCACAGAAGGCACAGACAGGGCTGCAAAAACAATAGCATGAAGAAGAAAAGCTACAGAAGGAAAGTGAAGAACAGGTTTAGTACCTCTCTCATTTATTCCTTCTCTGTAGTGGGGCAAGTAACAACTTGCTGGTGGCTCTGCCAGGTACCACAAGACCCTTTGGAAAGGGACTATTGGGCAGTATTTGCCTACAAAGAGACTGTCAGTTTATTTCTCTGCTTCAGAGGCAGAATTGCATATCCACAGGTTCAGTTGTCACACAGCAATTTTTGGGTTTAACTCCAGATAGCTAAACAAGACCTGTTATGACACCCCAAACATTTGTGATAACATTAATAAAATCTGGAAGAACACCAGGAATGGAGGAGACAACCCCAGTACCTCAAGGCATCCGACAGCTATGCCATCAAGTTTGCACATTTGAACATTTCCACCTCTAAGGTGCTTTACTTTAGAGAGCAACAGAGAATATACAGCAATCTTGTCATTTCAAAACCAGACCTGCTATTTTGGATTCCAGACGTAGCTACATGCAGTTATTTACTCATAAACAAATGACTCCTGGGATTTGGATCCAAATCCCATTGTAGAATTCATACAGAGTGATTCCATAGCCTGATTTAGATATTTTTTTCAAACACAATAAAACAAAGATAAGTAGGCCAGAACCTTGACTGGCACAGATAATCACGGTCTTGCTGACTTTACTGCAGCAGCAAGAGGGGAGCATTTCAAATAGGGTCACACTGGGTCTAGCACTGCCCTGCAGAATTGTCCCCTGGCTCAATAGATCACAGGGAAAAACAAGACAGAATTTTTGTGCAAGGACAGAACTGACTTCATGGTATTTATGCTTTGCTTTTAGCATATCCATTTCAATGAGAACTTGAAGAATGACTTCTAGGTTTGTTGCAAAATGAATGTGCCAGTTTTTAAATGAACAAAACCCATCAGTTTTACTGGGGAGAGAAATTTCCTTTTGCAATCAGCCTCCATCTCTTACTCTTTCTGATAGATTGAAAGACTTTCACTGCATCATATAGAAAAGTTAGCATAGGAAGTTGGAAAAGGAACTAATTTAGAAGAGTAATCAGAGTAAAACCAGATAAATGTATTTTTAATCTATTCGTAATTCTTAATTTGGATACAACCTACTACAAAACAGTGACTGAATCCTCACACCAGCTGTGTTGCTATTGGAGAATGTTTGCTTTCCTTACAGCACTGAAACTACCTGTTGAGGCTTCATCTCACAAATTCTTGTGTAAATAGTCCCACTGAAATCACCTCTCCCTGAGTTACAGCTCACAGGATGCACACCTGAGCCTGTCAGTGCCTGCTTTACAGCTCAGTCCAGGAAAACACTTATTCACAGCTCCTCAGAGTTCTCTGGCTGTATGCTGGTGTCTCACCAAAGTGCAGCATCACAGCTCTGTGTGTGCTGAGCTCAGGGACTAGTCCCTCACTTCAAACTTAGATGTGACTTCAAGCCGTGACCCCAGCTGGGTGGCACACAGAAGTACGCAGGTGAGCAAAGGGGGTGGCTCAGAGTTTTGCTTAAACACTGATGGAAAGTCAAGATTGAACACGTCACTTTGCAATCACTCTCTGTGCTGCATCAAGCACAGACCATCAGGCACACAGTCAGAATAATCAGCTGGCTGATTACAGCACTTTGCACCAACCCTGTGGATCCTGGTCAGTCTCTTCTCCCAAGGAACAAGTCACAAGGCATGAGGAAATGTCCTCAAGTTGATCCAGGGGAGGTTTATATTGGATATTAGGAAAATGTTGAGATTTCTCTTGCAAAGCCCGCTCCTGGTTTCTCTCTTTCCTCACCCACATGCTGCCACATCCAAGGGAAGGCAGCACAGGTGAGGGTCAGCCCTGAGTGCTGAGGGGCTGCAGAGCACCCCTGAGCTTCTGCAGATGCAGAAGGTGTGGAGAAGTGATTGCTTATGGCTCCTCACAAAACCCCTGGCCTTCCAGAACAGTCCTTCACTTCCAGGGGCCACTTGGCATGAGATACAAGGAACATTTTTATTCTAAACTATGTTTGAGGGCAGGGACGCTTATTAATTTCTCAAACAGAGAAACCCTGTTTCATTGTAAAGGGAAAATTTCTGTTTGCAGGCAAACCAAGGACTGTTTTGCCCTTGGATCAAATCTGTAAATAGTTTTTGACAATGTCATATCTCATTCACTAAGCAAATGTTGGCTGTTGGGGCACACACAGCACACGTGTTGCGTTTGACTCCTTATCAGAGGATGAACACGTGGGCAAGAGTGAGAGATAAGCTGCTCAGCAGTCCCATCACGCCTTCCCAGACTCCAAAAGACTTTTAAAAGGAAAAAAAGTGTTGATATGGAATAGGTGAACTTGAACATTCTGCACTCAAATACTCCCTGAACTTCCTTCTGCCCACTCACACAGCCCTCCATGAGCCCACAGGGGCTCTGGGACAACCCCAGTCCTTATGTAAACAGGAGAAAACCAGAATTTTAGGGCCAGTAAGCAACTGCTAATTTCTTCAGCAAATAATTAACACATTTCCCTCAAACTTGCTCACTGCACCACCATCACACATCAGTGCAACTTTGCAGCCTGTTGCCCATCCTGGGTAAGACTGGTACACCAAAATCTGAATTATTCTGCGTCACACGCATTAAAAAACATTTCCTACAGACACAAATTTTCCATGAGAGTTCATTCCTTTCAAGTAACACTGACTATAACTTCCTTATGGTTGCAGACCTCAGGAGGTTTCCTGTCTAGAAGCAGAGTAGCACAAAATATGCACAGAATATGCTGAGTTGGATGTGTCTGTGGCTGAGAACAGCGCCCAGGTACTGTCTGAGCTCACTCCACAGCCCCAGGGGCAGAGCCACACGTGGGCACCAGGACAGCCACACACAGGTCCCCTCTGCTGCACAGCCCCACGCTCACCATCAATGCAGCCCTTCTGAAAAATGTGCCAAAAATCACTTGGTGGAGCATTTCTAAACAGTTCTTTCAAACCTACACCCAGCAGCTCTCAAACCCTCCACCAGCCCCTCCGTGCACATTCATTTTTCTGCAAACTGTGAGGTCACACTAAGACACAAACTGTCTTTATTTTGTTCAGTTTATCTTTAAACATGATTGCAGCAGTCAGTGGGTCTAAGGTTCTTTCTTCCCTTTAATTCTTTCAAGGGCAAGATTCCTCTACACAAACTCTGGTAAAATCAACTGTCTAAGGCAAATGTGTGGCAGCTGACTCAGTTTGGGGTAATATAAATGAAACTTTAAAAGTCCTTTCAATTCAAAATGCTCATTTTAGGGGGCAAGTTCGAACTTTTCTTACACTGATGTTTTGCAGGTGAAATTACAGACTAGGCGGTGCAGGGATTTTTTTTTTCATGAATTACAAAAAAAAATATTGTGAATTTTAAGTTTTTGAGATTTGTGTCCGAAACCCGCTTTTTAAGTAATTGCAACATGAAGACAGCAGCACTAAAGGAGCTTTAGAATGACAAGCACTGCTTTGATCTTGAGAGTGGCCTTGTGAAGATTTATTTTCTTAGCGTGGCAGCAGCATTCCCCTCAGGCTGTTGATGCCCTGGCATTCATGCACTGCTCCATTTTCTCTCTCCTGCAGGAGTTCCCCTTGGCAGTGATCCGAGGGCAGGAGTGCTACTGTGGATACCCCACCGGGCGCTTCTCGCTGCGCGATGGTGCGGACGGGCTGCGCTGCACCAGGACACCGAACAGCAGCAGCACTGCCGAGGGAAAGTACTGCCTGGTCTATCAGACACCCGTGCAAGGTACAAGCTCCAGCCTTGCTGGGCCAGGGCCAGGGCCACCACTGCTGGAAACAGCCCCTGTGCCCCTTCTGCAGCAGGTCAAAGTGATCTCCTTTGCAGCAGTCTGAGCCACAGTAGTGGGTATCACAACACAGGCAAGAATCTGGGAAACAGTCTTTTTATCTAAATTCCCCTCTTGGAATCGTGCTCGTGAAGATGCATCTTTCCATTCCCACCACACAGCACAGCCTCCCCCCAGTGCAGAACACCATCATTGTTCTGCAGAGGGAGAGAATGAGGCAGAGCCTGGGAAGGCATTTCCGCACCATGCAGCCACCAAGGCCAACTCTGCAGACTAATTCTTCTCTACTCATCTTCCTCTGAAATATTTATCTGCATACATGTTTAAGGCTGGAAAACAAGGCACAGAGTAAGCCTCCAACCCAGAAAGCCATTTAGGTGGTTCTGGCAGCTTTATCTATGCAGTGATTTGCACTGAGTTCAGTGAAACTTCTCACAACCTTAAACCTGATAAATTAAGTGCTTTTCTGGATTGGAACTGGGCTTTTTTTCCCCAACACCCTTCTTTTTATCTCCATCTCAGAGGCAGTTCAGAGATAGACTGCAGACACCAGCATGTGAAAAGATCATGCAAGAAGAATATTTGTTTCTATGAAATTGCAGTTCTTCCCAGGTCTGTGGAGATCAGTAGTAGGAGACTTCCTTCTCTCGGCTATGCACTTTCTAACCATGGCTTCATCTAGAGCTTGCTCTGAAGAATAAAGAGAGCTTGCTTCCTGATGAATCATCACATAGGGTCTATATTAATTCTTATCCTATCCTTTGTTTCTTTGGCATGTTAAGAAGCAAGGTGAGGATTTACAGAAGCACATAAGAAACCAGGTGTCTGATTCTATGTTTGCAGGGCTTGCGAGTGCCTGGGTCCTTCAGAGAGGAATGGCAGTAAAGAGATTTAACTGAAGGCAGCTCCTTTCAGGAGGAGGGTGTTCTCCTCTGTTTTAAAACTCCAGTTTCCAGGTGTAGTGGCACATTTTGAGTTCCACTGAAGAGCCAGCCTGACAGGCAAATAGCTGGTAACAAACAGGCATCAAAGGGCTATTAACACAACTTGCTGGCAAGTACAATGGTTTGCGCAGCTTCATTAAAAAAGCATTGCCTAACACAAAACCAGCAGAAACCTCTCTGAGGATAATCTCTTCGGCCTCATATGGCTGAATTAATTTTGGGAAGTAGCTGACTCACAACCGGACTCAAATTGATATCCTATATTCATAAGAGAGAGAAAGAGGAAGCAATAAACCCTGTAATCAAGAGCTGTCAGTGGAATTATTAAAAAGCCACAATGCTAACAATGAAATATCTTCTCTGCTCACAGACACTCGCTGCACGGACAGGAAATTCTTAACCACCAAATCCAAAGTGTTCGTTGCTTTGTCGAGCTTTCCTGGGGCTGGGAACACTTGGGCTCGCCATCTGATAGAACATGCCACGGGATACTACACAGGGAGTTACTACTTCGATGGAGCCCTCTACAACAAAGGTACTGTGTCCCAAGGGGTGGGACACATGCAGCCCTTCCGAGGCACGGGGCTTTACTTATTGCTCTGGGATCCTTCTGCTTCAGCCAGCAATGGCTGTTGCTGTCAGCACATTTGGTAAAATTTAAACACACGCCTGGACCGAGCAGCCTCCCACAGTGCAGATGGCAGCGGGGATGGCTCCTCAGTGTGCTGTGCCTGACAGGCAGCTGCTCTCAGACAACAGCCAGGCTCTGCATTTGCAAATGTGTGCATTGCCTGCGTTGGTGCCCTGTGCACACACACACGTGTGCGGCTCCCATCTGACAGGCTGTTGCCTAAACCCTGTGGGTAAGACCCTTCAGTAGCACAGGAAACACAAAGGTTAAATTTTCAAATGTTTCTAATTATTCTGGGAGGGCAGTAGCCCAAGGGGGCAGACATTTAGCAAGCACCAAGCATTGGACCTGTGAAAAGCTGCCTTGTTGCAGCACGGGGCTGAGGACACCCTGCCCAGCAAGGGAGAGCCTGGCTGCCAGTGGGTTTAACACACGGGTACTGTCACAACAGCTTTACACCACTCTAGGGAAAGATTTAATACCAAAAGGCACAGACATATAATCAAGCGAAAAAGCCAACAATCCCATCTTGTAAAACAGGTTTTAAAGGAGAAAAAGACCACTGGAGAAGCAGAAGGACCATCTGTGTGAAAACACATGAAAGTGGCAAGACAGAGATTGAAATGTTTGACTCAGCCATCCTGTTGATAAGGAACCCGTACAAGTCACTGATGGCAGAGTTCAACAGGAAATATGCTGGGCACCTGGGCTATGCCACCGACCGCAACTGGAAGAGCAAAGGTAAGCACGGCCCCAGCATGGGCTGGTTTGAAACCCACCCCCAGCATACTGGGAAGGGGGGACACACTGGGACCTGAGTGAGTACTGCAGACAAATTCAGTGAGACCTGAGTCCCACCACAGCTGAGATCAGCCCCCAAAGCACTTAGACCTGTGCTCTGGGAGCACTTGTGGCCTTGCCATACACCCTCCATGGGAAGGAGAGGAGTGCAGCACTAACACAGCAACCACAGGCACACAGGAGCATCATTGCCATTGCACTGTTGGGCAGAGAAAACATGTCCAGGTACAACACTCCTGTGCACAGCCCATTTGCCAGGCTATGTGAGGTGAAGGAAATTTGCCCCTGCAGCATGTAATAACCATGAGAAATCTAATTTAAGATTTGGAGGATCCAATGGAGCATGACATTTCCTGAAGGAAATTTTACAGCACTGTACAGGTGCTACTGCACTGCAGATACATAACGATAATAGCAAGAAGGGGACTTGAGATTCAGTGTCCCCTGAACACATGAAAAGACTTCAGAGCCTGCCTGCCACGCTTCATGTGTTTGACTGGCAAGTTGGCTGGTGGCTGCAATTTCCCCACTGGATACGCTGCTGCACTCAGACTCTGCAGCAGAAGAGACATTTGGCTTCCATTTCTCCCTGTACATATTTTAGGCATTACAGCTGTGGCTTGGCACAGGGCTGGGGGGGAATTGTCCTGTGTCAAGCACATTTCTTTCCCAAGTTCATGTATCACCTTTCATCAGTCACAACTCAAGACCTATTCATCAGAAAACAGACAAAATAGCTCTCAGAAAATAGAAAAAGTCCGGAGAGAATGGCTTTCCCATACTGTAAACTGCAAATTGTTACATTCCAGCCACAATGCTCTTTGTCCAGGCCAAAAGCTTTCACCAGCACTATCTTGACCTTCGGGAAATTAAATTATCACAGACAGCAAATAGAGATGGAGGTATCAGTAATGCTTGAGGCAAAGGAAAACTGCTGAACTGCAGCATGGCTAACAGTGTCTTATTTTCCTGCTTTCCTGGTCATCCAGAGTGGCCGGATTTTGTGAACAGCTATGCCTCCTGGTGGGCCTCCCACGTCCTGGACTGGCTGAAGTATGGGAAGCGCCTGCTCGTTGTCCACTATGAGGACCTGAAGCAGAGCCTCATCCCCAAGCTGAAGGAGATGGTGGAGTTTCTGAATGTGACAGTGACAGAGGACCGGCTGCTCTGTGTGGAGAACAACAGGGATGGGAATTTCAAGCGGTCTGGTGCTAAGCAAAAGGATTTTGAGCCATTCACCCAGGAAATGAAAGATCTTATCAACAGATACATCCTGACAGTGGATGAAGCCCTGAGGGGAAGAAACTTCACAGGGCTGCCCAGGGAGTATGTGCCAAGATGATAGCCTGGCATCACACTGCTGTGGTTAAAAATAAAGTATTTTTTTCTCAAAAAAAAAACACACCAAAAAAAACCCCAAAAAAAAGAAACCAACAAAAAACCCCCAGAGCTCTCTAGCAGTTACAGCAAAGATACTTGTGAAAGTTGCTGAGCACTGCAAATTCTCTCCACTCTTGGGGGTTCTTCAGGGCACTAAGTGTTCCAGAAGGGAAGCGATGAAGGATAGAAACTGGGTTATAAACCAAGGCAAAAAGCTATAAGTCTACCTGTGTGTGCCCCTCCCTGCACAGGTGGCTCAGAGCGTCCCAGCAGAGCATCCCTACCCCTGTGGCACCTGTTTGCTCACCCCACTGCCACCACAGACCTGCCAGGGGCTGCTTGGGATCCCAGAGCAGCTGTGCTGGAAATGGATGTGCTTAAAGGGGGAGAAAGGGGGAAAGTCTTGACACTGATTAACAGTTTTCATCTAAGTATTTAAGAAAATCAGTTGCTTTCTTCTTCATATAACCCATTAGTCAGGTCATCTGCCACAGAGGTGTCAGAGCTGCACTGGTGGGCAAAGGTGCTGTGGATGCCGGGCAGAAAGGAGCTTCTGGACCAACCCCAGACTGCCCTGCAGCAACAGCAGCCGGAATTTCAGGACCACCTGACCTCCACAGGAAAGGAGGCAACTACAGAATCCCCCATGGTGAGGTGCATAGCTAGGGACCCGTAGGAGTACAAATTCAGCAGGGTCAGTTGGGTATCCCTGGGTGTTACCAGACCCAAACAGCCTTAGACCTGGCCCCAGGGGCATGGATGAGACCACAGAGGGTGGCAGAGGACAGGGTGCCACCTGTGCTAGGGGCTTGGCATAGGTTTCTGCACCTCCATCTCTGCATCTGGAGAGTCGTGGTGGGTCTGGGGAGACACTGGGGCCAAATGTTACTATGGTTGGTGCTCCTGGTTCTAGAAGTGGCCATGGCCAAGCAGTATTGACATCAGCCTGGACCACCTGGAGACTGGGGCCAAAGGGGATGAGCCTTGGCCCTGCCAGCCCCAGCAGGGGTAGAATCCCTCCTCAATCCCTGGAAGAACTCCAACCTGAAAAACTACAGCCTACTTAGAGCTGCCCTCTGGAGCCACCCCCAGCAGCCACGTGGGTTTGATTTCTAGCTCCTGCTGTTCCCTGTGGCTCATTTCAGCCCGTGCCAGACCCATGTGTGGGAGGGAGGGAGGGAGGGAGTGGGGGCACACAGGGCAGCTGCCCCATGGTCCTGGGCCACCAGGCAGCTTAGAGATGGTGAAATGGTGCAGCCAAAGGCAAAAGTCCTGCTGCAGGATGCTTCTGTTCATGTGAAATAAAGGATTTCTTAAAAATTTGAGTGAAAATACTAGTTTTAATAAAACAAGAAGTTTATATAAAGGGAGTTGGACTTCCTCTGCCTGTGTATCATTGGTGCTTTTAAAAAAAATACAGGATATAGAGCACACTTCAGCCTGAGTCTCTCCCTGTTTATGGTCCACACACAGCTCATCTCTGTGCCACCCAGCTGGGATGGGGCTTGT
The DNA here is from genome assembly GCA_013396655.1 of Campylorhamphus procurvoides. Classification (NCBI taxonomy): domain Eukaryota; kingdom Metazoa; phylum Chordata; class Aves; order Passeriformes; family Dendrocolaptidae; genus Campylorhamphus; species Campylorhamphus procurvoides. The sequence continues at coordinate 1,013,683 of WBMV01000850.1, forward strand.
TGCAGGGCTGTCATGTCCCCATTCCCAATCTGAGCCACAGCTCACACACACATGGGCACCAAAAAAAACCCCAAATACCACCAGAACCAAATTATACCGTGCCAGTAACAAACACCACAGCTAGTGTAGAAACACCCAGGTATAGAAACACCCCCATAAAGTAGATAAATTAGGATGCTACAAAACAGGACTATCACCATCTCTTCTGTGACTTAGTATAAGAGCTGATTCTTTCTGAAATTACAAATTAAATTGCTTCCAAGGTTCACTTGGACAGCAGTTGCTGTTGATGGACGTGGGTCATGTCCTACAGAGGTTGAGCTCAGTCTATGAAAGGTGCAAAAATAATTCATAGAGAGAAATTGCTCTTGGCCTCACTGGATTATATGTCTGAGACCATGGACCAGAATTTGGGCTCATCACCAAACATTAAGATTATGAGAATGACATTTTATTACCTTGCCTTTCCAGCCTGCTATAGCTTTACAGGGCCATTTAAAAAATACTTTGATCATTTCAAACCCTGTAAATGGTGAGCAAGGACAGGCTGTGAACTCTCAAGTAGGCAATTTAATTATGTGCATGTCCTGTAATGAAGGCTCTAGGTAGCTAAAATTAGAACTGGCAAAAATTATGAATATGCATTAGCTCTGTGATGCCAAAAATCAGCTCATTTAAAAAAGGAAGTTGTAGCTAACAATTTCTTAAGAACTGAGGTACAGGGACTACCTCTTTATACATTTTGCACAAGATATGTATATATTATACATATTAAACATGTGTATGAACAGTCACACAAACATACCATTTTGTGTTCTGCCAGAGTCCCTTTAGGACCACAGGAATAGTGAAGGACTTCTTGGGTCATGGGACACCATCCCTGCCACTGCCTGAACCACCACATGCAAATCATCCACACAAATAAGCTGACATATCTTAAAAACAGCTGCAGTATTTTTACCCCTTTCTCTCCTAGGGAAAAGGTTGCAGAATGTTCTCCTCTGCTGGTCAGGAACCATCTCCAGACCAACACCCTGAACAGAATCAGAGCTCATGTTGTCCTTCCCACCATTTTTTTTTTGCCAACACTGTGTTTTAGCTGAAGTAGCCCTTCTTTGCCTTGAGATGTGCTCACAGACATTGATCCCGTCCTCTCTTGAGCTTCGTCTTGCAAGGGCAAATATTCCATGGTGCTTTACCCAATTTCCCTGCAAGGCAGGTTTTCCTATGCTTATTGCACTGAACTTTAATTAACCAGTAAAAAAAATAAAGGTGCTATCATGCCATGGAAAGCCATGTTGGTGTTCACTCCACGTACATTTTCCTCCTTATTTTGTATTCCATAGCAGCATATTATAAAGGGAAGAAATACGCGTGCAATTCCCTCAAGCTTTCAGTTTTCCCCAGGAAGTCATGAGTCATAGGCAGGCAACTGGAACAAAACAGAGATGCTATGTTTGAAGAAGAGTTTAACACTTGAGATTTTTAAAGTGAACAACAGTCACAATAAATAAGTTGGAATCCAGATTCTCCACTGAACCACAGCCAGATTCTGTCCTGCTGCACACCCAGATTCGGGTTACCCTGACCACTCTCCTGTTTGATCCCAGCTGCTCTGCTCTTGACTCAAGAGCTCAAAACCAGCCTCCAGACACACGACCCGGTTCAACTGGCTTTCCTCGGAAAGAAAGAAGTAGCTCTTAAAGAAAGTAGTTTTGCATTTCTCTTCTTCCAGAAGAGCCTCTGCCAGGACCTACATGTGCAGACACCCTCCTCACCACCCCCTACATGGGGTCGATCATGCCAATGAATGACATGCCCTGAGTGCTGGGTCACACAAACAATTGTCCCCAAAGGTGACAGGCAATGACAAGGTGGAGTCATACCCTGTGAGCCAGGCCAGACATGAAATCACCATAGGCACGTGAGCTCGCTGCAGACACTCTGCAACAGCACACAGCCAACACCAAGTCTTGGCAGGATGGAACCCTCTCCCCTGTGATAGCAAAGGTCCTGGAAAACTTTGACATGTAGGTGAGAGACAACCTCTCTACAGAGAGAGACTGCATTGGTCTCTCCATCAAAGATCTTCTCACACTTTGAGTGCACTTGTGCTCTTATGGAGAGGGGGGAAAAAACCCAAAACGCACAGGTAGACCATACTAGGAAGAGAGGATATAATAGGAGATAAAATGGTTTTGCTTCCTGGAAACCAACTGCAAAATAAAGCCTTTCAAGCAATCCCAAAAAAGCATGAACGTCATTGCCAGCAATTCAGTCTTTCTGCACTGCTTTATTAATTTTCCATTAAACCCATTCCTTTTAAAACCCATTACTCACTGCTAAGACCAAGCTACTACACTACTACAGCAGTATTAACCTCCATGAAATAATTAAAGGATGGATTATCAGCATGAGACCTTGTGTGTCACCTCTCTGGAACCTAATGTGTCTTCCAATGGCCTGGAATATAATGAGATGCTCAAATATAAAAAGTTGAGTTACCGCTTTTCTCAGTTGTGACATTTATTCAGTCAGAAAGATCCAACTTCTCAACTGCATTACTTACAATTTAGTTTTGACCCTGAGTGGCTGAGAGCAATCCTTAAGGAAGCTATCCCTTTGAATCTCCTTTTTAGATTAGCACTTAATTACTCTAACAAATTTCCAGATGTACAAATTATAATGGACTGTAAATCAGCTCTTCCCCTTTGAACCACAACATTGCATTTTTTAGCCTTCTGCATACTCAGACCATCAAACACATCTGTCTCTCAGCTCTTGTTCTTCACAGCACCTATTAGGCTTCAGTTACTGGTTCCCAGGTGAGGAGCTTTTCCCACTGCAGGACTACCCCTACCACCCAAACACTGCTCTGATTTCAGGCCCCTCAGGTGGCATCTTCACGTTGTTTCTGTTACAAATAGAGCAACTCAGAGCCACATCCAAGAAAATGCAAGAAACTTACCAAAAAGTGTATAATTTTGACACGTGGGGCATGGTCACCACTAATGGCTGTATGTTTTTGACCAAGACACCTGCAAGAGCAGCAAAGAGAACAGCTGCTCTTAGTCACATGAACTGGTGTCAAGCAATCCCTCAAACGAAAAACGGTATGACTGAAGTGCATTATTAGATGAAATGTTTTATGCAACACTTAAAATGGAATGATAGGCCTAAAAATTTTTTAAATTAAATCAGCTCTAACTGAGGAAATGTGATATCATAAATTTGGTCTCTCCTCTCCCTCTTAGGGCAGAGCTGTGTCTCTCCTCTGTTTTTTGAGCCTGCTCATTCCCTCCCTGCCCAGGGGAGAGTGGTCTCTGGTTACCAACTTACCTCCTGCCCACCCTGGAGACACCAGGAGGGATTTTTCTGCAGCTCAAGGTTCCCCAAAGCCTTGGTTAGAGCTCCTTTAAGTCCTGCCCTAGTGCAGGGAACAGCATCCAGCTGCCCACCTGGCAACTGCCCTGTCACCTTTCAGTGGTGCCAAATAGAAAGTGCCAAGGTTTGCAGGTAGGAGATACTATGGAATTGGAAGCTCTTACAATTACTGAAAAGGAGAATAATTTCCTCACTTGGGCCATATTGGAGAGACCTTTCCAGGTTGGTTCTGCACCAGTGGGGTGGGTCTGAAGCAAACTGCATATCTGGAGGAGTTGCTGCAGACACACAGCAATGGAATTATGAGCAGTTATCCTGGAGGCAGAACAGACAACCACAGCCTTTGGATTTTAAAGATATGTCGGAAGCTGCATTAACCTATAATGCCTCTGAAATAAAGCACTTAGCACCACCCTAGAAAAATTATACAGCTCATTTCACAGAAGAAAATTCAAGTCACAATGAATAAAAAACACAGAGAGGGAAGTGATTTAAAGGCAACACCTTGCTAATGACAAGAACATTTCTCTGACGAGTGGGGTTATAAAGGAGCGGTCTAAAGTACAACTGCATCCTTCATGAAGCATCAAATATGCTGGAAAATAAACCAAATCTTCCATGCTGACTTACCCTATTACAATGATGTTCTGGAAAATTGTCAAATGCACACAAATACACGCACGTGTGACTGCATGGGCAGTTGGTCCCATGTCCTCTGCACAGGGACCAGGAGGCCAGTCCCTTCCTCAGGTCCTCTGGGGCCTCTGCACCACCTTGGGGTGCACAGGGTGGAACCCCCACCCCACAGCAGGGAGGGCACAGCTGGGGCAGCACCCACAGCCCTGGGGGACAGGGGGTGGCTGCACTTGAGCCACCCCGCTCCAATGGAGGATTTCTGTTAAGAGAACATGCAGAACATTTGTTTTCTCAGAAACTGTCTTTCTTTCACAGTCACTCATTTAAATGGATTCCACTGCCTGTTTTATGCCTTTCTTCATTCCAGCAGAGACTAAATTAGGCTTTGAAGTTTAGTGAGAAATCCTAATGGCATTCAACTTCAGTGCTATTGCCTGAATCCTGGGGAATTAAAGGAAGGGGGAGAGCAAGACGAAAGAAACCACTCTTCTCTTTCATTGTTTCCTACAGCTTGATCCCGAAATGACTGACTTTGAAAATAACCTTAGCGCCTAACATTATGCATTATTCATATGTACTAAAGCATATAAATACAGTTTTCAAAGGTTAAAATAAAACTCTTTTCCTGTACAGGTTACAATTATTTAATATTTTGACACAGCAACTTACATCATTAATATTGAACAGCAGATAGGGGAAAAAAAAGGGGACTTACAATAAGCATGTACTTTTCTCATCAGTATGGAACATCTACACATTGCTCGGGAAACTGGTAGACTAGAAGCATGCATAAGGAGGAAAGAATTAAACATTTTAATTTTGCAAAAAACTGTAGGGGCCAGTGTGCCATTGACTAAGAACATGGTCTGTCAAAATGTCTGTTTGCAAGGAATTTCCTGACATAGGAATAGTCATAGGGAATCAAGTAGTAGTATTATTTCAGTTTTCAGGAATAATAATGACCGTTTAGTCACAATTAAAAGATAAATGATGGGTTTGTATTTGATTACTATGACAATAAACAGGATGCATCTGGAACATACCTGTATACAGTGTCTTGGCTAATTAAAACCTGTGCCCTCCCATACTGCAGGACCTGCATGCAGCTGGGAACCACAGCATAACCCAGGGATGCAAATTCCGTGCAATGTCAAAGATATCATTGCACCCACCACTGTCATGATTAAATTTCCATATTGAAGGATGAAGCAGGCCTGAGCTTTAAGCAAGAGTTCATTTCTTCTAATGTTCACTCAGAAAGGAGAGAGACAACAACTTCTGCCTCTGTGACAACTCCTTCCTGGCTGCAAACAGGATTCATCCTAATTGCCAGGGACAGAAATCCTGTTAGGCTATCCAGCCTGGCTCTCTGATAGCACAGGGTACTCCCCCGGGCTTCTACGTTATTATCTATTGCTTTGCTTAGTCTGTCTTCCAGTTTAATGTGGATGCCCATAACTAGTACCTAGGCACTTCTCCAGTTAATTACATTGCTGAGAAAGATCAATAAATCTCATGGACTCTTTAGTTCTCAATTCAGGTGGCTCAGGCATGCTGGGGGAGCAGTGAGGGACCAAATGTTAGATGCCAAAAAGAGCATCCTGCATCCTCTTTCTGATCTGTCAAAAACCGCTTATGGGAAAAAAAGCCACGTTCAAAGTGTCCCAAATTAAGAAAATAGACTTGGCCAAACAAACAAACAAACCAAATTGAAACTGCCAAAGCAGCATTCATTGAAAAAGACTTGATTTTGTTCAGAATGTCTCAGCTTTACAAGCTCAGCTTATGGTTGGTTGTTCTGGAATGACTGAAGGTGAAGCAACAGCCTTCTGGAGCCTGTTTTGTTCCTTAGTCTAAATATGTTCATGCACCCACACATTGTCTCTTTTCTTTATGTGGCAGCAATATGAGAGAGTAAACAGAGCAAAAAAATGGAAATTTCAAATTTCTTCTGGGACAGGAAACAAAATCTGCTCACATCTACAGCAGCATTAAAATGAAGTTCTGAGCTTTAGTAAACAAAAAGCTTTGTTACAAATGCTTAATCCAGCTCTACCTACTCTCCACGTAATGAGGCACAAGAAGATTATTTCCAACATACTTTCTGCTTTATTTGACCAAGGATTGTTAATGGTGTTTGATTTACTATTGCTGTAAATATATGGCCAATTATAATTAGACAAGAAAATGCAAACCATAAGCTGTAATTTTTCAGAGCTGCAGGAGGAAGACTCTTGTTTTACAGGACACCCATAACCCCAGAGCAATGCACTTCTTTCAAGTTAGAAAAGCCAAAATGCTTCACTTTAATCACCTCACTGCAAGACATATGCTAAGTGTAAATACAACCAACTTGGAAATTGCTAAAGCATTAGCATATATGCAAAATACCTTTAATCAGAGCTATGCAGAGGGAAACTTCCAAAACAATTTGTTTCCACAGCATTTTACAAAAAAATGATATTGCTATTTGTAACTCACTTCCAAAAATTAAAGCAGACCTGCATCCCCAGTGTGGAGAAATAAGTTACATACATTTCTGGAAAATTCTGCCAATTTTATCTGTATTATGAGCACAATAAAACTTTTATGAAAAGAGTGGAATGAAAAATGAGAATAGCTTTTATTTAACTAATCTAAGAATTAATTAAAATAAAGATTTGCTGTCAGTTATGAGCATCAACAAACGAACACAACATTATTCTAATAACAGCTTATTACATTATTTTTCTGCTAGGATGCAATATTGATTGGAAGTCCTTGGGATGGAACAAATTGATTACTTGAACAAATTAAACAACTGTTTACTTACAAATGCAGATACTTATTGTTTAATTTGATGTGAGTCTATAAGCAAGTTCTAGGTGCTGGCAAAGAGGGCCCAGTGTATCCACAGCTCTAAGCAGTCATACCTGGGGTTACCTAACCCTGGGCAGTTTTTCACTGTGCTTGGGTGTGACTCAGTCCAGGCTTACCCAGGACACACCAGCTGAACCCCAGTTCTACCAGGTGGTGCTTCGGTGGATTATTCAGTCCTAAAGAACCAAGTGTGCTGGGAAGTAGGGCTGGTACCCAGGGTGCTGCATCCCCCCAGGCTCCTGCATCCCCACCCAGGCTCCCTCCCCTCCTGAAGCAGGCCTGGACTTTGCTAAGGGTTAGAACACCAACCTCGAGTGTCACACGTTTAAGGAGAGAGTCACCAACAGCTTGTTCCACTGAGAACTGCCACGATGCCAACCTGACAGCACAGGAACACTCACAATAGCTGGAGACCAATGACCTTCTGTTCGTGCCTATGGAATCCACCTTGCACTTAAAATTCTTCATTCACAGCTACAACTTAATCAGTGCCCAGGTCTCAGGGCTATAAGCTTTTGATCATCCTAATTCATTTTCAACTAGTTTGCTGATTAAAAAGAGAAATTGAAAAAAAACTACACATTGCAAGAGAAAAGAATTCCACTTGCTGCTTAGTGTGCAATAGGACACATTTCAGTGCTGACCCTGGAGAACTTGATCTTTGCCACCACAACATGATTTGGACTCCATGTCCACTCTGATCAGAATTCCCACCAGCCCAGCACAGCCTCCTGCCCACAGTGGGGCCCTCTGGGCCCTAATGCAGTCAATGTACAGATTTCAATATGAAACAATAGCACACACGTGCTCTATAAATAACTTCCAGTGTGTCAGCAACATGCAGAAAGCTCAGGAAGCAGCTAAAGCTTCTGACAGTGCCCACATTCAAATAATTCCTGCTTTCTTAGGGTTTAATTTCTGTATTATTTAGACTGATTTACATTTTACTAATATTGCCAAGCCTGGCTGAAGACTTGTAAATTAAACAGGTACCTGCAAGGCAGAAGGAGTAGAAATTAATAGGAGAATATCAGAAATTCCCAAATTAGCTTATTCTATATGTGTTACACATAAAACATGTATCTTGTTTCAAACACACTACAGAGACCTTGAGAATGGATTGGGTTTGGCCCAAAGTGGACAAAAATCTTTGTCCTGATTTCAATCCAGCTGTTAACCCCGGAGCCCACAGCAGCATTGGAGTCCTGCTCTGAATCAGAGCTCTGCAGCTGCTGCCAGGGCTGGAAGGGCTGGATGGAACAGGTGAGGGAGAAATATTTACTTTCAAGTGTGGTAGAAAACATTAACACCATCACATCCAGAAAGCTTAAATTCTCTTTTCTTCTGGCCACAACCACGTTTACAAACAGTAGGACTGTTGTATAACTGAGTATTTGGTCTTATAAGAAGTCAAGAAAAAAAGAGCAAGCAGGTTTTCAGTAGCAATTTGTCTCAATGCAGGCTTTAAACCATCAATTTATCTCTGTCATTGCCAACATTTAGCTTAATCTGTTGCTCTGTCTCTTTCGCACTGTTAAGAATCCCAGAAGGATAAGGAACTGCTATACATAAAGAACTGAATTTCAATTAATGCTACCTCTTGCTAATTTTTCCAACACATAACATTTCAGCTCACTATTTTCTTGTTGCTGAGTCTCTGGAGAAATGCTTCTACATATTTATTTTTTCTGCAAGTCGGTATTTATCACCCACCATGGCTGTCTCAATGACATGAACGTTTGCAAGCAACACCTCTATGTTTCACCCTTCCATAGGTAAATATTTTAATTAAAATGAGAAGCAACTCAAATATTAGCATCAAGTTTCGAAACAGATTTAAATAATGCTGCAGCGGCAGGATGCCTTGTTCTTGTTTGGCTGAGGAGGCCACTGGTCCATTCTCCCCTCCAAAGAGCAGCTGCTGTGCCAGAAACAGGTGAGGCATTTTAAAGTGAGTCTGTTAGTCCTGGTGGGAACAGAAAGGGAAATGCTCCCTCCCTGTGATGTTGGAATAAAAGCAGGAGTGGGAAGCGGGAGCTTTTTGGCATGTTATTCTCTGCATTAGTGTTCAGTTTTAGGACAATCTGGTATTTTCTTTTGGTAAGAATTGGGACCAAAACTCGTGCAGGTGCTGTCTGCAGGAAGGGTTGTCACTACTGTCACCTGTTGCCACAGGTGGCTGCCAGCATGAACTCTACCTGGTAGTGCTGGCAGGGGAATGAGATGGGGGGGAACGTTCTCTCATGATGAAAATCAGGAGATTTGTATTTCCCTCACTTTCCTGCTAAATATCAACATGGAAACCCTTGGACTGTTTGCAGTGTGTGAGCTACACACCCACATAAACTTTGCAGGGGACTGTTCATTCCCAAAGTGCCTGTCATTTCCTCTCTATACAGTGTTTAGACTTGGGATAATGCTGCCAGAAGTCATCCTGTCAACGCCTGAATTAAATAACTTTTAACAAAAGCCATAAATGGTTTTTAAAAGTCATGAGCATGTCTCCAGCAATCGATAAAACAAGCTTTTGTAACCATGGAAAGGCTCCAAACAGAGGAGATGATCAGGTTGGATTCACTACGAGTCAGGCACATGCTCTTTGAGCATCATGTGGGCTGTAAATGGGCTTTGGGAAGAAGCCAGAAAGCTTACAAAAGGATGACTCCATTAGTCCAAAGGTAACACAAAAGTGCCCTACACTCCATATTCACCGAGGTACGTGGAAGAGGGCAGCCATCAACCAATAAAGGGTAAATGGGGCATTTGAAAATGCATTTGAAGAATGATTCTGAGAAAAAAGTCTTCAGCTTGAGAGCTGTATCAAGACAGGAATGGAATTAAACTAACCTAACAGCCACTAAGAAACAACATCAAAGAAGCAACGACACAGCCTGAACCTTCCTGGGACCGAAAATGGCCTCTTTGGTTTCCTCTGAATTTGGTTTTAAAAACCCATTGTTCCCTTCAGCTTCTTTAGGCTTTCTGCATCTGTCAGTTAGTCCTTACTTGGCTTTCACCTTTCATCTGAGTGCCATTTCCACAATGAATTCTGAGAGCAGCTTCTGCAAAGGAACAGTTTTATTCAGAAGTTGAAAGACTGCAGAACCAGGGCTGGAGTCTCACCCTGCAGGTCCATGGGCAAGAGAGACAAAACCTTCCTCAGGATGTCATGCTTGTAAAGGATGCCACACAGGCTGGGATCACCGGGGTCACTGTTCCAACCCCCCATCCAGCCATCTGCCAGCAGCAAGATGCTGCAGGATGAGACCAGGAGCAACCAGAGGTGCTGGGATTCTACAAAGTAGGGAAAGTGCCAGCCATCCTGGCACAGCACAGCTGGGATTTGCCAAACTGGCAGGGGTTAGAAAGCCAGCCCCTTGACTTCACAGTCAATGATAAGGGCAGTCTTCTCACCTCAAAACAAAGTTTTACAAACATCCTTGTCTACCCAGGAGATGCCAGATACTCTCCATGCAGCCCCTGGGGCTGGGGTGCCATCACTGCTCCCTTGTTGCCTATTTCTGCCCTCTTCCCAGCAGTGTCTCAGGAGCTGGATCCTACCAGATGAGAGCCCACAAAAGGCTCACACAGGACAGATGGTGAGGGGTAACAGAGAGGGGCTGCTGCCCAAGGATGTCAGTGCTCAGCATCTCTGGGCTGGCACAGAGCAGAGGTCTGACTGCTGCTCCTGAAGCGAGGGCCAGGGCATGGGGCTACTGTGGGTGCACCCACCCTCACCTGCTGCCCCTCTGCCTGCAGCTCCTCTTCAGGGAACTCCTGCCAAATCCCCCGGTGACCACAGGCACAGAGCAGCAGCCTCAGAGGCAGAAGTGCTGCGGCAGCGTTTGACTCAGGAGAGGAAAGCGGTGGAGGGGAATCCCATCCCCTGGAACGTGTCATTGCTTTGGCAGCACTTTGCTTTCCCTGCAAGGAAGCTGTCATCTCGGTGACACTCCAGGGATCCCTGAAGGAACAGACAGAATTAGATCTTAATCAAAAGTCTCTGCAGGCCAAAAAGATTTTTATTTTTTTTTATTAATCTGTCTCTGGGAGTAAATCTCACAAACCACAGTACAGTATCACCTACAGGGAAACAAATGACACAGTTCATCCTCTGAGATGAACTGCCACGGAATTTACCTGAGCTTTGCCAGGCAGTTACATGGCTCAGGAGTCAGTCATCCTGCTGTTCCTGGACTGACAAGAGCCATTGCTTCAGCTGGTAAAAGTTAGCATCATCCTGCTGACTTCAAACAGATTTCTTCTGGTTTATCAACTGCTGAGGATCATCTCCTTCAGCCATTCCAGGGTAATAAAAAGGTTATTTAAAAAACCCATTACAGCTGACAAACAGTCCATGCACTGAAACATTAAAAGCCATTTTTAAGTTCAAGTTGTAAGTCTGAAGCGATGCCTCGATGATATTTATATTGCTATTTGTGCAGTAAAACAGCCAAGGAAGTCATCAAGTGATTTGGATTTGGATACAAAAGGACAAATAGAGGGTGAAGTGCTGCACTGAAGTAGCACAGATTTCAGGAGATATTCATGATAATCAGGTTAGCAAGAGAAATGCCATATCACAGTTGTTAGCTGCCTTTTCCCATGTGCAGACACATTTGAGCAGGGTTCCCAAAAGGTTGGCAAAAACAGGAATAAAGTTTTACATGGAAAAGCCTCCAATGTTAAAACAAAGGTCTATTAATATCCACAGCCTTCTAGCTCTGTTGGGAGTAACAGTATAATAACTACCAAAACAACTCTCAGACTTCAGAAAGAAGAATTTGTAACCACTCTGAAGAAGGAAATATGCTCAAACATCTCTCTATGGGTCCAGAACAGTCAAAGGCAACTGCATTATAAATTAAAAGAACAATCTTCAAGGCAAAGAGCAAGAGAAGTGATTTTACCCAAAACAATGAAACTCCTCTCAAATTCAGCCCTTTTGCAGGTCTGTAAATTGCAATAATTGGAAGAGGGGAAAAAAGGTCAATGCTATTAGATAATTTATTTCAGCAAGTAACAGCTTCTGACTTCTTGCAGCCTGATAAAAAGGAAACAACCCAGGGGCCAATTTTTACATTCCACTCCAAAGGTGTCATTCCTGTGCATGTTCTCCATTACCATTTCACATCACTTCCACTTGCAGCTTACCTGTCTCAGTGAGGAATAACACACTTGTGCTTTGGCTGCGGAGACTCAGAGCTGTTGCCAACAATCTGTCCAAAATCTCCCATGCCCTGTGAATATTCACATACCAGAAGGATGCTCAGGGAGGTGAAGTGGCAGCAACGCTTTCAAAAGGAGTCAGGAATGCCACTGGCACTGGAAAAGCCACCCAGTGTCTATCATTTGACTCGTTATTGAAAATATTTGCCTTCCCCTTCTTCCATACAATTAAATTTGCTACGGTGAATTGGCATGCAAAATTGCCCTCTCCATATACATTGTTGTTAAATTACTCTATAATTAGTACTAACATATTGTACTTAGAGCATTTACTATGCTTGATAGTTCCATCATCATAACCTTATTGTGATCTATAGCAATAACGATAACAATTAAAATGGTGTTACTCATTTTTAAAGAGCCACTGACACATTCTACCCACATTTACAAGTGTCCTTTCAATCATGTTTAGCCACTTCCATAAACCCTATTAATATTTCTATAGTGCTGGTTTCCCTGTGGAGAGAAAGAAACAGAAAAGCCTTCCCACCCTTTTGGGCAGGACTGGGAGGCAGAGGGTCCAGAGCCACGGTGGGGTACCTGCCTCCCATGGAACAAATACCAGGGGCTTTCAGGAGCCCAGGAAATCAGAGCCAGAAATCCCCCATGCCACTCAGTAGGATTCAGGATCCTAAATCCTTTAGGCCCTTCTGCTAATCATGGTTTATTGCCCAGGAGGGACAACATGCCCATCATGCCTGGCCCATGTGGGGAGCGAGTGGGACCCTGCAGAGCTCGAGGGCAAACACCTCCCATCACATATGGCAAGAGTGTTGCTTCCAGTGAAGCTCAGGGTGGTATTGGAACTCTTCAGGGAAAGATCAGTGTCTCCTTTGGCCAGAGTGGAAGCTGAAGAGATGCCCAAGAGGACCACACTGTGCAACAAAGAACATGAACCAGAGCACAGGCTGGAGATGTGGAGCTATAAGTGCTGCCAGCAACTACCACAGCCAGGAGGGATTTATCCAGTAGGCTCAAGCTCCTAAATAAATTATTTTATGGCCTATGTTGTATAAAAATGAGGTGCAATTTCAAATGCTTTGGCTTTTGGGTGTCCAGCTGGAGACACTGTACCAGGGAGTGCTTGGTAATGCTCTACCTCTCAGTTCCCAAAGCTGTCAGAAGTTAGGTACCCCCAGGGATCCAATAAAACAGAGAAGTAATTCCTCTGCTGGAATTTTATCCAGTTGCATGGACCTATTCCCTATTCCCATCTCAGAGCCAGGACCAAGATTTAGCCCCTGGTTAGAAAGAATATTTATACATCTGCTTCATACAAGCTGAGTGCAGAACCCACCATAAATAGGTAACTTAACACTAAAATTACTCTTTAAATGAAACCTTCATTTGTCATATGGAAAAGGAAGTGCATTGGGATATTAATAGCATTCATCTTTCCCTTCCAAGCAGTGTTTCAGATTTGCAGTCTGGTGCAAAGGAGTAGGGTGATGAGGAGGGGTAGAAGTGACCTCAATCCTGACACTCACATAATTTCACAGTGCAAAAGTTATTGGAACGTTTCTGAGCATAATGCCCAATGATTTGCATTCCAGAGACCTTTCCCACAAACTGAAGGATTGCTAAAGGGTATGTATCTCAGCTCTAATGTTTGTGCCCTTTTCTCAAATTAGTGATACTGTCAAGCTCTGATGAGATCATATCTGACACAGAGCAAAATTATAGTAACAGTCATATGTGATCTTATCCAGCCCAACTCCTATTTCCATGGGACTAGAAAAGGAAAGAAAGTCCCATTAAACTATATTAGAGAAGGTGATATTCACCCTGCAGCTAGAGGAATATATCTGAGCACTACATATCACATCCTCAGGAAAGGAAGTAGAAAATGAAAATTCACAAGCAGCACCAAGGATCTAAGCAATCATTTAATACAATCCCAGCTACAATTTAGTGCTGATTGTAATTCTAGGTTTCTAGAAATAAGTGAAGGAAACCAGATGAAGTTTGGGGATCTGTTTCCACATGTATAATTAAAAGGGTGCCTCTAACAGCTGAGGATCCTGCCTTGTTTGTGAAAGCAGGGTTTGAACAGCGTGTTTTGCCTTTAATTTGGCTATGCCCAGAACACATTCAAATAGCCTCCCACTTCCTTGAGGGGAGGGATGATTAATGACAGAGAGAGGCACATTCTGTGCTGGTGGTAAATCTCTGCAGGGAGGATGAAGGACACACCAGGGGAGCAGGTCAGGCAAGCCCCTCCAGCCCTGCCAGGGGCTCTCATGTCCCCAGCACAGGACCAAGGAGCAGCTGCCAGCAGGCAAGTGGCAGCTTGAGGCCAGGGGGATGAGCAGCCCCTGCAGGTTCCCTACAGCCCCCCAGGGGAACTCAGTGCCTGCTTCCCTGGGAATGCCAGGCATGGTGAGCGCTGGAGAGCAAAAATGCTCGAGTGATGGAAAACTCTCCTCCAATCCTTCCAGAAAAGCCCACTTGCCATTCAAATTTCTTGCAGTCAGAAAGCATGTCATTTCCCCCTTCTCCTGTGTCACCTGGGAGGTGGTTTCCCCAGTCCCTGCAGCTCTGCCACCAGTCTGCTGCTCTCATAGAGCCCCTCCACACATCGGGTAACTCAGGCTGTGCATTCCCCATGCCCAGATCCCAACTAGCACACAGGGATTGCAGGGTTGGAAATGCAAACATTGCTTAGCTCTGGTGCCTCTTGGTGCAGAGAGGGAAGGCCAGCCAGGCACCCTCAGCTCACACAGGCAGACATGGGGGGGCTCTGGTAAATTAAGGGGGTCTTTGTAGAGTCCCAGTGTTGGTTTAGGTGGGTGATGGCCAAGAGTGCTCAGAATTCTGGTGGCTTCAGCAAAATCTGTGACCACCTTTTGATGGAAAAATATACTCTGAAATCTGTGTAAGAATAACCAGGAAGGCAAAAAAAGAGCAGCTGTGAAATGTAATTTGGACACACACATATGAGGAAACACAACAGTAGATTTCCATGTTTCTAATACTGTGGGTGAGAAATTAATGTTCTTCTTATTCAAGCACATGGAAAACAAGTGTGAGTTTAAAAAAAGAAATCGAAGTGTTACACAGAATCCAGAAAAATTTTAGAAAGGAAAATGTAGTCACAATATCCAACCTCTGACTGAGCAGGGATTCATCTTACTATGTATGGCCAGCACAAGTGGGGCTGGCTTTTCTTAAGGCTTTACTTATGCCTTTAGAAACCTGAAGTGGCTCATTTTAAATGTCTGGGGCAAAATTAATTCCTTATAAAAAATCAAGGCAGAGTACACAGACACACACACATGGCATGAGCATACAAGAGTTGATCAAAATTTCTGGAAAACCTGTGACAAAAAAGGTAACCCCATGCATTTTGGGGAGGAAAAGAGAAGGAACCCTGGGAAGATCCACCATCTGTCAACGTGCTCGGTTTGAATACTGACAGGAGAAAGATCATTCTCTGGTTTTGTATCCATCAATGCATCAGGCTCTGCAAGCCTGGAGAATAGAACCTATTATTTTAATTTAAATAGGCTTTTGTCCTCAAAAATTTTGCTATTTCCTCACATTTTTTTTTACTTCAGTGTGCTTGTGTCTTTCCTTGTCAATAATCTGCACAAAGTACCTGTGTGACCATAGTCTGGGTTGTGCTTTCCATCTCTCCTGGATGTGTTTAATCATTAGAGAAAAAACAGGACCATAATAAAAATGCTGCTAATTGAAGTTTTTAGCTAGATTTCAATATACCAGTGATGTTTGGCTAGACCTTTTTCCAAATATTCAAGTACGTGCTCAATATCAGCTTCTCTGCCTGGGGCTGGGGACACATTTATTTGTAGGGAGCCAGCGTGGGAAGGACCTGGCCCCAGTCACAGGGTGTTAAATGGGCTCAGTAAAAGTGGAGCCATTAGCCCATATATTTGCTGTGTTCCATGCCAGCCCTCATTGATCCCTGGCTGCTAGCAAGGTTGGAGTTTTACATATTCAATTATCAGGGGAGACCATTTAAACAAAAGCCAGAAATAGAGTAAGGGCAGAAAAACTGCTGATATGTCAAACCGGGGCAGATCTGAAAGTCACTCGTAGATCTGTTCCCAGATGTTTACAGGGATTTATAGAGATAGCACTGAAATATGAAAAGTTGCACTTCATTTAGAAAACAGCCACCAAAAGTTTATGTTTCACAACCTGTCTTGTGGAGAAAAGGATGTGCACAGCTCCAGTCTGGAAGAAGAGGAGCAGGTGAGAAGCAGAGCTTGGCATGAGAGCTGTGAATTCCCTCCATTACTTACTCTTGCAAATGTGTGCCCTTTCTTGGAAGGAGGGCAGCATAATTTAAGCATCATCTTTCACTGCTCACCTATATTATCAGAAATCATCTTGCCCAGTATTAAGGACTGAAGACTCCTTTACAAACCATACCCAGTGGACAAAATGTTTTAAACATGTACATTTAGAAATGTCAGGAAAGAGAAAAAAATTGGATGTGTGTTACTGTAAGAGGGAACTGAAAGGAGAATCACAAAGAGACTTTTTTCCCCTCTGGATAGCTAGCCCTGAAGAAATGAAGAGGAGAAACATCTTCATTAATTTCTCCTTGCAAAGATCAACACCATGACACCAACAAAAACCAGTCCCTTCTTGCTCCTGGGGGCAGCAGGGCTGGCCAGGACTCTCCCGCCTCCACCCAGCCCCTGTGTGGTCAAAGCTCTCCTTCAGAGAGGAGAAGTCATCGAGCAGCTGTGCTGCCCTTCCTGCAGGCTGCTCCTCTCTCATTTGCATTTGCTTTGCTCTGGGTTTAGTTCACCCCAGAGGAGCCTGGCTCTTCTTGAGACGGCACAGGAATATCAAATAAAGGCCTTTAAACTAAAGTCTAAACAAGGGATAGTTACAGTCCCATTCGACAGCCTTGCTGGCATGGAAGGAGGGACAGGCAGGAGCAGAATCTGTTCCAATACCTCCCAGGAGAAGGAAGTACAGATTCTGCTAATGGAGAGGGAATAGAAGGGTGCATTTCTGTAACAGGAATCACTTTGGCTCTGGTCATACAAAAGATCATTGTTTTTCTGTCAAGACAGGGCACAAAATCTTCCCTTTTTGAACTCATCACCTACAGACTGAAATTTTGCTCGTTCCACACAGAATATGATATTTGTGTGCTGAATGTGGCACATTAAGCTCTGTTCCACTTCAGCTGCTCTTGGGAGCCTCCCCAGCATGGGCAGTGGCACCCACACATGCCCAGCACTTTGTCTCCCTTATTGCATTGATTGCAGCTGATGTGGAAGTTGGGAAAGGCAAATTCATCACACTCTGTATGAGGCTGCTGCTCACATGGAAACTGAGCTGCTTTCAAAATCTCTTGCTTTAATGTGTCTACTGATATTTTGTTAAAGAAAGATGTCTAATATTTAATGCTTGTCATCTTTCAAAAGTGAGCAAATACTTCTAATTAAATCAATTATGATAATCATGCAGGTGTCTCGTGTAAGTTGGGGTGTTATAGTTACAAACTGGGGAGTAAACTTTAGCAACAAATATTCATACTGGCTACCTCTCCCTCCTGACTCAGGGGCCTGGAGGGCAGAGGGGTTTGCATGGGTTGGAGTTCTTCCAGGGTCTTAGGAACCACTGGAAGGTGGCCCCTGACGGCTCCTGGGACAGAAGAAACCTGAAAACCCACAGAGCCCAAGTCTAGCCAAGCCCAAAGGGCAGTGCCAGCAGTGTGAAGGGTTCAGTGGGGAAAACTCTCCACCATTCTTGTTTTCCCTCTGTTCCCATATTGGGGAGTTGAGGTCACATAGCTGGGGAATCCTTTTTTGTGGATAAACCATTTCCCCTGTATTTTTGTAGTTACTATTATTTTCTTTTATCAAAGTTGTTATTCCTCTTCACTTTTATCTCTTTGTGGTTTTGGTCTCTATAAAAGGGCAGGGGGTTAATTCCTTTTGAGTTCCTGTCCAAATATAGTCTTTAAACTAAGACATGGGGTTTGATTTCCAAGACATTGCCTCCTGGAAGGAAATAGCTTATTCTTTTGTTCTGCACTGCTTTGGGTTGGAAGAACAGAGAATAATTAATCACAGCTTCATTACAGACTTGTGAATTACTACAAGCAAATGCCAGGTTCTGCACGTGGCCCCCTCTCCTGCCAACAGGCAGTTCCTCTGGGAAGGACAGGCCAGGCTCTGGTGAGCCCCCAGGCAGGTGCTTCTCTGCTATTTTGAAAGGTGAAAGAAGCAGAAAAGGGTTCATCAGGAAAGTGATCTTAAATCATGGAGAAATGCCAAGCAGTTCTCAGTGCACCTTTACCTCAGGGGTGGGAACAGCAATTTCCATTTCAGAAGCCTTTCCACAATTTAAAGTAGGTTCTTCCAATTAGGATCAAAACATTCCATTTTTCTTTGAATTTAAATTAGGCAATTTCAGACCATTCTTAACAGCTGAATCTTACTGAGCAGTGCAAACCACACATCCATCTTCCATTAAAGTATCCCATGTACATCTATGAGAGAAAAGGAATAAAATCTCTTCAGTCACCTCTCTTGGTGCCAGCACTTACGGATTCCTGAGAACAGGACACTCCTTGTTGGTTTTCATCAGAATTTTGGCTAAACTAGGACAGCTGCTTGAGGTCACAACCAGGAAGAATTGAAAAAAGGAACAGAAATAAGAGCAGAAAAGTCAGCACTGAACCTCTTTCCCTCTGAAACCTGTTTCACTCCAAGTGCCAGCACATCCCAGGAAGGGGAAGGGCATTCAAAAGCAGGTTTGCAAGGCTGGAAAAGCTCCCAATGAGTTTCTGTCTCTTTCTCCTAACGAAGTTGCATCGGTAGCTCAAGGAAACAGAAGAAACAGTAAAATGGACCTTCAATTAAACCAGCCCAGATCTGGCACAGTTACTGAGCAGTGAAAGAGAACAAATGGCCTTTAATTGGTGCTGGAATTGTGTAGTGTCCTCACAGTGCTCTGCTTTAATTTCTGAATTAAAATTTTCTCTTCTTAATAGTCACTCATGGCAACTAACTGTTGCCTTCTGCTCGTCCCATAGGGTTCTCAACAGCCAAATTATTGCTTCTTTATTCTTCAAGAATGGCTGGATTCTTTCGAAGAGAGCCCTCACTTCAGGGGAAGCTCATGAAGAAGTTTAACAGTACATTAAATGATGCTGAATTACACGGGAATTTGCATGGATTTGCATTTTATATTTATATTAATGCAAGATGAGTTCATTATGATTCATCTAAAATAATGAATGCTAAAGGAATAAGTAATGATCATGATATTGCAACTGTGCCATAATCCTCTCTCTGCAATTTCAGTCTCCTGTTTTCTACAAAAGCAGAGAACCAGTTACTGTCCCTGGCACTGTGACATTGCGCTCTGTTACCATCCTGACCTGGGTCTAACTCTTACCTGACCTTCACGGGTTTTCTGTGAACATGGGGCTTAAAAGTCTCTGCTGATTACCATCTTTCCAGAATTCAAAATAGCTGAAAAGTCATGGGAGGTCCTTGTGCTGATGTTGCTGTCTGTCCCCATTCTCCCTGGGGATTGTAGCACCTTGCACAGCTCAGCCAGCACACAAGCATTGTCCCATCTCAGGTATGTCATAAGTGTCAGCACAGCTGGCCCACAGCTGCAGGCAGGTTTGGGGAACAGAGAGAGAAGAGAAGATGGGCTTATCTTCATCAATCCCAAGCCTGTGCTGTCTCCTGCCCTCCCTCAACATTTCTCCCTGGATCCATTGCCTGGTGTGAGCTGACACCCATGGGGAGCACCCACAGCTCCAGCTGCTGTTCCTGGACACCAACTGGACCCAGGAACAAGCAGAGCCACTGACCACAAAGTGTCATCTCAGTGCTGCTACAGAGCATGGTCCAGCCTGCCAGAGACTCAGTGTCTGGCACCAGCTCTGCAGGGTCTGATCCCTTTGCTTTCCTCCCTTCTGCTGTATCTCCCCATATTTGCAAAACACTGAGAGTGGAGGAAAGGAATTGCAAGAGAAGAGTATTATCCAAGAGAAAAACTGCTTATTCTGTTAGAATTGCCTCAATTAAATTATGTCCTGGAGTGAGCTTTCAGTTATCCTGAGAGTGGTGAATTTCAAAACTAATTTCATTTCATTTCTCTGGGCAGTGTTTCCTCTGGGACTGGTAGATATTTTGAACTGGATGGTCTCTTCTTGTGGACCACTGGTGTGAGCACAGAGCATCCAAACAAGGGGGAAGTCTCCTGCTACTGGCACCTGCAGAGGTGAGCCAGGCAGCAGGGGCTGCCCTGGGCAGCATTACAGACCCCAGCCCTGGTCCCAAGAGCCTCAGCACTTGCAGGCAGCACCAGCCCCCCTTCCCCTGCACAGGACTGAGCTCAGAACTCTTCCTGCATCCCTTGGTCACATACAAGCACAGGCTCTACCAACTGGTTTAGCTGAGCACTGTCAGTGGCACCTGGCAGGGTATTGACTTGCAGTGATGCACTAAAATTCAGGGGGCACCTGAGCTCTTAGCTCCTTATGAGAAGACAGGCTTGTTAGGAAAATTTAGTGATAGGAAAACCATTATAGTCTCCAGCAGAAACAGTCCTTATGTGACACTCATAATAGCAAAAGGTTAAATTGAAGCTTCCCTGCAGCAGCATGATCAGGAGATGGCCAGGCACAGCTCCGTGTTACCATGCTGCGCACACTTCAATTAGAACAGCAAAGAGGGTTTTATATATACATATTTAGCATGAAGATATTAAAAACATAGACCTGCTTCCCCTCTCCAAATGGCCTCCTTCTTCACTTCTGACTGAGTCTGAAACTATTAGAGCTTGATTCACAGCTCACATGCTTTTCATACCAGAAAATGTGTCCTGTGGTGCTCATTGCCAAACGCTGGCAAATGCTGGTCAACACCCACTGAGCAGGAGAGAGGGAGGGAGATCCCTGGCAAGCAGGTGTGTCTGGTTGCAGACCACAGGGACCATTTTTGTCACGGGTGTGACACCATCAGCCACTGCACTGAGCAAAGTCTTAGAGAACTGGACAAGGGCCACCCAGCAAGGCCAGTGCTGCAGCAAGCACAGCTGAACCTCCCTGGTGGGCAGTGATGGGACAACTGTCCCGGAGTCTACAGAGCACAGACTCATCTGAGGCTCCAGCCCACAGCACAGCTCAGCCTGGGGATCTGTCTAATTCCAGCACAGGAGCTGCACAGAGTCAATAAACAATTAACAAGCTCCCAACCAAGCAATTAAATCTATGGCAAGTGGGTAATTCCAGCAGACAACACAATTACCGTATTAACTACCAAAATTGCTGTATGTAACTGCTGAGAGGAAGAAACACCAGCAAAGGAGATGCTGGGGCTGTTTGCTTCTGCACCTGCCTCTGCAGTGGAACAAGTCTGTCAGTGGGTGCTGGGCACACGTGGGAGTCACAGTGACAACTGTCACTACTTCACAAACCTGGTGAGAAGAGGAGAGAATGTTTCTCAGCAATGGCACCATCACTGAGCTTGCAGGAGCTTACATGTGGTTCAGCTGCTTCCACATGAGGATGAGGCACTGGTGGAAGGGGCTGGGCAGTGGGTGCAGCACTCACAGGTGATCAGCTCACAAGCTGTGGGGCAGTGACACAGGGAAGGGCCATAAGAATCTCAGGAACGTTTTATTAGGAGTTATTTATTAAGGATGCCCAGCAGTGCAGAGCAGCCAAACCCCAGCATGGACACATGGGGAGAGTGAGCTCTCCTGGGCTGCATCAGTGTCCTGTCACTGTCCTGATGCTGCCCATCTATCTCTCATGCTTAATTAGAAATAATATTGTACATACTGCTTGAACTGCTGAGAAGAGCTGCTTAGCTTGGGAAATTCAGAATACATTCGCTCATTATGCAAGATAAAATAACTCTCACTGGGATTGGAGCTGATGTGGAGCCTGGAGAAAGAGCAGATCTGTGGAATGGGGGCTGTTTGATCCATGCTTTGCTAGCTGTGGTAACAGCTCCTCTCAGGAGATGAGAAGGAATATTAGCCAGGAAATTACTTTCCAGTTTGTTCAAGCAGTGTTTTACAATGCTGATTGAGGTGAAAGGTGACAGAAACAATTGCTAAATATCAATAATATTATGTACACAATTAAAATACTGCCAAGAGTCTTTTAATACAAACCCAAATGAGGTTGGGAGCCCATGCAGGGATTCAGTTATGTTGCCAGGTTAAAGCTTCAACTCAGTGGAATATCTGAAAATGTAATTTTTGCCTCCTCCTCCAAATCCCTTTTAATGTCCACAATTGCCTTCTCTGTGAGAGACTTCCAGCCCTGAGAAATTGTTTGAGGGGAGTAGCTAAAGATTATCTCTAATAAAGAACTGTTATTTAAGACAAATCTCTATAGACATGTTTACTAAATAACTCTGATGTTTAACAGAATACATTGCAGTAATTACAAGAGCAACAAAAATAGGTGGTGAAATGTTGCTGTCATGACCATCATAAAAGGGGGAAAAAATCAACGTGGAGCTTTCTTTTGGAATAAACACCCAAAGTCCCAGGCAGGCCTGGATCCCAGGGAGCTGCCAGGCTCTCCCAATGGCCATTGAGATGCCACATTTCCAGTGATGAGCTTGGAAGCAAAACTTTTAACTTATCGAAATCCATGGCCCATGCTTGCTCTTGAAATAGGATAAGGAAAAGCCTTTGTTTTGGCTGGATCCCTCTGACATTTTCAGTGACAAAAATAAATCTGATTTTCACAAGCTGTGAAGGAACGGGAACAATGTTAATTCTAAAGTGTGCATGGTACTATTGGATATGATAAAAGACTGAATGAGTCAGTAAATGTAGCAGTTTAGTAGCTTAAAAAAAAGAGATCAATACTCATGCAGCAAGATCTACAGTACTGGAAAAGAAAAATGTAGCTGAAAGCGGCGTGTCTGGGCAAACCCTTCCTTTGGCAGTCCCTTCCTGCCAAGCACAGGGCAGGAGCTGTGTGTGTGTGTGTGTGCACTTATCCCTGGGTATAGAAATAAGGGAAGAGTCTCACAGCACAGGAAATGCAGGTGCATGGGAGATGTGATGTGGTGCAGCACCAAAGGTGTGGGAGGACATGGCCATGGCCAGTGTGCCATCATCCTGCTCCCATCCCATCCTTCCACCTGCTTTATTTACTTCTGTCCTCAGCCACACCTTCTTCTCTCCACCTGAGACCTGAGACACTGGCACCAGCACCTGGCTCCTGCCATTCCTGCCTCTCCTGCCATGGGCCATCACCCATCTCCCACCTCGGAACCACCAGCTGGACTGTGGTAAGAGCTCCTCACTGCCTTGCAGAAAAGGAAACACTTTGTACAAGCGATTTCAAAGAGTCTTGCAGGAAAGGAAGACAAATGGCCACAATGACCAGCTACTGCAGGAGGCCCTGACTCAACAGAGCTGGGCTCTGCGCTGCTGAAGTTGTTTCCAAAGCAGATGTTTCCTGTGTGGGATCATTACTCTGCTAAGTGAAGAACAGACTAAGGAAAGGCAGATGTTATCTTGACCTCTACTTTCAGGAGTGTGATAGCTGGTTTTCATTTCTGGCACATAATCTGAATGTATTCATCTAGAAGATGACGGAAAAAAGGGACAGCAGGAGTATAAGCAGCTGTACCCCAAAAAAAAACATTTCCTTCTGCTTCTCTCAGAAGAAAACAAAAAATGACCTTGAGATCCTTCCACCTGCCTTTACATTTATCTGCTTTATTTCAGTATTTCCTGTTTTCTCCTGACTCCCCACTTCCTCTGCATGTTCAGAGCATCCCAGGACACCACTAAGCACAGCTGCCACGACTGCAGCACAGGGGCTGCTCTGCTGGCACAGGCTCTGAGCTGCAGGCAGAGCTTGGGGACACGGAATGTGAGCCACCACCTTGGCACTTAGTCCTGAGCCCAGCCCAGACCTGCCAGAGGACGATTTTTTAGATTAGTAACTCACTGGGGAACCCCTGTGACCAACAGATGTGGTGGCAGAGGAGCCCTGGCCCAGCCCAGCTGTCCCATCCCTGCTGCCACACTCTCCTGCCTCCTGAGCCACCACTAATCTGAACCAGAGCACAAGAACATCGCCTGCTCCTTCCCTGCCAGCATACCTGGGCTTCAGGAGGAGAGAAATTGCTTTGGAGGAAGACTTGTTCCTACCATTTTCAATCTGCTCCCATACAGTCTCTATCCCAAGCATGTTTTTTCTACAGACAGGACATTGCCAACCACAAGCCATTTCTGACAATATTAAACCTGGTGAGAGGACCAAGTCTGATCCCCTCAGCGGCAGAGACAAGACAGATGAGGCCACAAGGACTGCAATAGAAATTTACCAGCCAGAAGAATCCTGTGGTGCTCCCCATGACCACCCAGCACAGAGTCCACCCACCCCGAGCCACCTGCAAGCTGGGATGTGAACCCAAAACCTCCTGCAAACATCCAGTGCACCAAGAGACACACCACACACGGCCACTGAAAATGGGATGATTCACCCCAAACTATTTGTTCAGTATCTGAGCTCACACACCAGCTGAGGAGCCTTCTGACAAGCGTGTCTGTCTCAGGTCTGACGTGTTCAGGGAGGAAGCACAACTGCTGTTGTGGGAAGAGAGGCACTTAGCAACATCTCCAATTGAAAGTGTCAATTGTCTCAAATGTGCACCCTAATACAGATTTAATAAGAATACCTATGTTAATTATATATCCATTTATTGTTAAAAGAGCACTAAAGATTTAATAAGAGATAAATCCAGATGTCTGCTAATTAGCTGAAAGCTGCATGAAGTATGCAGGGTAAAATTCCCACCTGCACTGGGTGGTCTTTGGCCAATGCAGGATTTGGCTTCCACCCATCCCTGGTGGCACAAGGACTGAGCGGGCCCTGAGGTGACCTCATTGCACAGAGACAATTCCCCTGCAAATGCATAATGACCTTTTCATCAATACTAGATACTTGCAAAGAGATTTTTTTCAAATCAATTTAATGCTCTACCTGCAATTCAATACCAATGCAATCAGACCAAGATTATGCACATTCAGCTATGACTCACTGACTGCCGCTGCTCAGCCATGTGATGTTTGAGCAGGAGCATATAAAACAAAGAACTCCCCTTCAAAATACCAGTGTAAATGCTAAATTCTAATGGGTATTTTGCAGAGGACTATTTTTAATCATTTTACACGCCTGTGTTCATTTGCAATCAGAGTTATCAAACACTGGTAGGTGTGAGCCAGACTTTGCTCAGAGTGCTGACAGCAAGACCAGGACCTGGAGGAATCATGGATGTGATCCGCCTTCCTTCCCATGGCTAGACCAAGAAAACAATAACTTGACTTTTAGAGGTCTAGACAATCTGTTGCAGAGCTCTCTGGGCCAGGAAGACTTTTCCAAGGGGAATAAGCATCTGCCCGTGCTTTAGATTAAAAGGTCAGTTTCCAATGTCTGTCACCATAAAGCACAATGATTTTATTTTGATCTCATGCAAGTGAAATTTAGTCACGTTACTCCAAGCAAACAGGTATTAGAGGAAAGAGTTTTGACTTGAATATAAAAAACACCCAAAGAAAACAATATTTGTTAAACAAAGAATCATTCAGAATAAGACTAACTCATGTTAACATAAAAACAACACGCCGGGGGAAAAAAAAAGTGAGAAAGCAAGCAAGCGAGAAAGAAAACTTGATATAAATCAAGTCTAAGCACTCCACCAATCATCAGCTCTCTAAATCAAGAAATCTGACAGATTTTCCAAGTGAGAATCAATCTTCCTGTCTCTGCAGTAAATACCGTAATCCTTTTTCCACCATGGTACAGCAAATGTAACTGCCACATTCAAGATTTATTGAAAAATATTCTGCCAGATTGTTTGAATGTTGCAGTTCCAAATGTTTTTAAACAAGAGGTCAGGAGGACTTTTCACAGCTCTATCCTCCCCTACCCAAAGCAGCTTTGGTGAAAGACAGTTGGCATGGCTCCTGTGCCTGCCCTGGTGGTACCTGTGTCCAGAGCCTGAGGTGATGCACCTGCCAGCTGACATCCCCTCCCCTCCTGGGGGTGGCAGATGCTGTTGAAACCACAAAGAAGTCAAGGCTGGGCAGGGGGGGGAAAGTAGCCAAAAAGAAAGGACAGTGAACTAAGCAGGAAGCCAGCACTAAACCCACCTCACCCCCAGCAGTGCCCCTGCCTGCCCCAGCTATTGCAGAGCTTTGAATCAAAGTTCAACCCTCGGAGGACCAGACTAGGATAGGAATGTATTCCGACTACAGGCAACAGCACTGAAAAACGATGCCTTAATTCTCAGTACAATACAGCAAATCAATGCTGCTGGCATTGGAATCTGTTCATGTTACAAGAAATTCAAGTGATTTTGCAGAAATAACCCTGAGGCAACAGGTAAAGGGAGAGGGAAAAACCATTGGATTAAGAAACTATTTCAATTAAGAAGTCACTGAAAAAAACTGAGAGCTGAGGTTTCACCAGAGTTTTTAGGGCCCTTTTTAAAGGTCCCTGCTGAGCCAAAAAGAAGTATTCTTCTCTTCCCCATTGCTTACAGCGAGGGGTCCTCAGCAGATGTGCATAGCAACACCACCTCACAAGGATTTTGTGGCTCACAGGAGGCACCAGTGCTGTGCTGATGTTCCCAGGCTGGTGGTGCCAGTTACTGAGCAGAAAAGTTGGCAGAACTGAGGTGAATTGGGACTCCCTGGAAGAGTTAACATTGTGTGTTGACACTGGTGTACTGGCCCAATTCCAGTTTGCTTAATTATAACCCAGTGCTCTCCAGTCCCTGTGCTGCCAGCTGGGAGGACCATCTCCCTCTGCCCCGCTCCATAACCATGGCATGGTGGCACCAGTCAGTCCTGGGGGGGCTGGGTTTTGCTGGGGGGTGAAGTGATGGCCATATGTCATCCCTGTACCCCCCAGAGATGATGTTAAGGCGTGTGCTTCCCCATGGGAGCTTGCACAAATGGCAGAACTGCATTGTTTATCCATGATAAGCCCAAGAGAGAGGGGAAGGCTCTGAGCAATGATGTTAAGAAGTGGCAATGTGAGGAGCCCAGATTCCAGTCAATGTCCAATGAACAGGCTGATGTTTTAGGAGCTGGCTTGGCAGTGAGGAGACAGTGAGGTGGCACTGAGAGTCCTCCCTTGACCATCAGAAGAGGGAAGTGACCTGGTAAAACTGTAAGAAATATATGTTCTTACCAGTGAGAAAAAGGGAGCAGAGGAGAGGCTGTTTCCTTTGTGTTTATCCTTTAGTCTCTCTAAAAACTTACAATGAGAGCACAGTACAGTTTGGTTTTTAACAAGGATAATTTGTATACCAAGAAAATAGCTGAGGTTTGATTTTCCTTTCAAGTCTCTATGATACAACAGCCAACATGTCTGTTCAGCAGCAGAAGGGGACCTTGCAGGTAGTTTTATTCTACATTGGTGAACATAGTTATTCTTTTTCAAAAGGCATATATATTTTTGCCTTAGCTTTCTGCATGCGTTTTCACTTTCTCATAGGTCAAAGTAACATATTTAACGCAAAATGCTGTGAGAGCACCCCTGGAGCTGCAGTGCAGATCTGTCACTGCCCCCTCTCCCCAGGAGCTGGGCCTGCTCCTCACCCCATCAGTCAGGAACATGCCCCTGTGCGAACAGCCTGACATCCCTTCAGATGAATATGAAGGAAAGATAAGACCTGAGCTGGCGTTCAAAATTCAGCAAGAACAATTTCTTTTAAAAATTAATTACTGCTGACATCTAATACAATTGCGGCATGCAGGCAGACACCAGCAATTAATTAATCGGCAGTTTTCAAAAGAGAGGGTATTGATTTGTTGTTCCTCATAAACCTGGAATATTAGATTGAGGATGAGACAATTACATAAAGCAGGGGAAGGAAATTGGCTTTCATGAGTAAGACAAATGGAAAGGAGTCCACATGTCCCTGGTTTTCTTACAGGACACCTGAATTTCCATCAGGATCTTGCACCAGAAAGGCACATGCAAAACACTTCACTTAATCTTCTGGAAAATTAAGTCTCTCCAATAAATAAATAAATGCATCAATAAATTGAACAAGCCATGGTGGTGGAACCGACTAAAGAAAGCCATCTTTACACATACTCATTTTAGATAGGTGGTCTGTGTCTCTCCTACAGAGGATGATGTGATACCTGAGAAGCACCCACAGAGACCCTGGGGGAACTCACTATCCTGTCCCCTGCTCCACTGCCAGCACAGGGCCACAGTGTCACTTCTGCCACTTGGAGCTGGCAGCAGCACCACTGCCACTTGTGGAGCAGGACCTGGCTGTGGCACTCAGGGAATATTGCCCAGCAGCCCACTCCTCCAGTGGAAAGTGTCAGTTCTCAGCTCCAGAGCATCTTCTGCAAGCAGTTCTGTGAAGTTTAGTCCTGTTTCCCTGCAAGCCTCCTTCCCTTCCAGGCACTCATGGCACCTGGATCCTGAGCGGCATGGCCAAGGCATCCTACTATCAATCACACTCTGTTTTTTTCCTGGAGCAGAATTGTGTCTTTTTAATTATCTGCCCTGTGTGTGCCTCCAATCCATTGCTTTGTCACAGCTCTCTCTTTCTGTCTCACTCCATGCATGTTATTTACCACCTCCCCTCCCCATTGTCTTTCCCATGAGATGGAAGCTCACATTTTAGACATTATTTGGAGGTTTGACTGGCACAATTTCACTGATTCAAGAGGGGAAATCAACAGAAAGATGCTGCTCTCCCTGCCAGCCTCTGCACCACAGCCCCAAAGGAGGGTGGCAGGGCCCGTGCTGTGAGCAGGGACATCACAGCTGCCCCAAAGGAGGGTGGCAAGACCCTTGTTGTGAGCAGGGGCATCACAGCTGCCCCAGGCATCCTCTGCCCCTGCCCTGCCTGCACCAGTAGACAGTCCCACAGTTGCCTTGGCTGCCCATCCTCTGCCCCAACCATCCCACTGCAGAGAGCACAGAGGTCTCCCATGGCAGAGAATGTGACTGAGCAGTGAATATTAACTGGTTACACAGCATCTGATGACAACAAGGCCATGCACAGAAATCCTGGTGAAAAACAAACAGTGAGATCTCACTCAGGCAGTTTCCATGGATGCAGCTGCTGCTGGAGTGGCCTAAAAAAATAAATCAGTCTTTGGTCCAGAATTTCACATTCTCTTTCTCCCTGCAACCACATGCATGGGGTTTGAAGCTGTTGATCCCCATTTCTGTTCCAGCCACACGTCCCCAGAGACTGGGAGCGTGCCACCTCCTGATTTACACGGCAGGCCAGGGAACAGGGACGTGACCACCTTGCCTGTTCAGCGTTCAGCATGCTGACAAACAACCCAATACTACAGTACCAAGGAACTAAAACCTGCCTCGGAAAGCCAAGGTTTCATTAGCAGAAGGTGTTTACTTGCTGCCCAGCCCAGGCCCCCACCAGCTGCAATAGGTTTGGCTGGAGAGGGTGCTCAGACCTGGGTGCTGCTGCCTTGCTGTGCTCTCTGGGTGTGAGAGGGACATTCAGACTCATAACGATACAAGATTTTGGCCTGAGTTCCTGAGAAAATGATTCTCCTTTAACTGTGCTGGCCAGAAGGTCACCTTACACCTGCTCATCCTCACCCTCCATCACAAATCCCTTTTCTTTATCCTGTTGCCCACTTTCCAAGGAATTTGGCCAGAACTCCAGGACTTCTGAGCTACCCAAGTAATGAGAAGTTTCACCCCAAATACGTCTGTGGGTTGCAGAGTTGACCAGCTGTTTGGGCCAGAGGAAATCTTTCCCCCCAGTGCTGCTGCTCACAGAGGTGCATTCTCCAGCAGCACAGATCTCTTCCTAAGGGTTACTCTGGGCTCACTTTGCAGGCAGCAGAGGGGCAGCTCCACCGAGCCCAGCACAGGGGTAAGTCAGTGTTGAGGTGCTGCAGCTGCAGGATGGAGTGAGAGAGACACAAAGCACGTGGGGCAGAGCTGGACTACCCAGCAGGGCTGAGCCAGGGAGTCCCAGCAGCCTTCCCAGTCCCCTGAGATGTTCCAGTCCTTAGGAATCACTAGGAGGATGCTCCCTGCCGTATGAACAGCTTGATTGCATCAGTAACCCACTGTTCCAGAAACACCCTGCTGGGCAGCGTGGAGCCAGATCAGCGTAATTAAAGAGCATCTGAGCACTCTCAGGCTCAGCATGGCTGATCTCATCATTTGCTTAGGAATTTGTATCTTCCAAAGCCAGGAATTCATTTGACTTAGAGGGTTTCCCTGCCACTGAGGCAAATTTCAAAGTGAAATGTTGTTTTCAGAAGTGACTGATGCAGTTTTGAAGCGGGAAAGGAGGATTGTGACAGACATGATTCCCAGTAAAAAGTCTCCACACCCACTCAAGGACATCACCCAGGGTAGGCTGCCCAGGACCACCACCAGCCAGGCTTGGATATCTGCAAGGACATAAGTCACCCAGCCTCCCTGGACAGCCCATCCCAGGCTCTCATCACCCTCACAGCAAAGAAAGTTTTTCTGCTGTTAAATGTCATGTTCTGCATTTGCACCCGTTTGTAGCCATTCCAGCCACAAACTGGAAGATAAATCTAGGAGTGCTTGATGCGCTTAGACTGCGATGCGCAGACAGTGGCTCTGCCCGCAGGACTTGCTGTAAAGAAGCAATCCAGTCACCAGGAGTGCTTGTTTTCATGTCACCTGCAGGGAGAACCACTCTCCATCTACCCCAAATAAGCCCTGCTTCAGAAAACATGCTGTGAGTGAAGCTCACGGGCAGAAAAAAAGCACTTTCCTTTGATTGCATGTGTGGGAGCCCTTTGTGTCTCCCAGGAAAGGGAACAGGCTCTTTGCAATGAGGAGCACCTTTGCTTTAGGCCTGGCATTCTTTGTGCACCTTCTCTGCCAGATGAGGAGCTGGCAGTGCCCCCCAGTGCTGCACAGCCCTCTCCCTGCATCCCCTGGGGTCATTGTGCCTCCATGGGGGCCACACATCCACCCAGCCCGGCAGCAGCGAGGAGTGGGAATGGCACTTTTGGAACTCAGCCTGTGTGCTCTCATCTGCTAAAGTTGTTCCTAGATCTCCTCCTCCAAAATTCAAATATTATTTAGGAATCAGTCTCCTCCTTTCATAAAGGCCAGCAGAAGGCTCCAGCAAACACCTGCAAAATGAGGATGGGATATAAATTGATCCTAATGTTTCTTAAGAGAGGTGAGTTTCATTTAGGTACAGTTCTGGGTTTCTTCTATGGTCAGAGCAAACACACATACAGAGCACTTGCCCCAATCAGTCTTACCTCAGTTTTTGATATTCTTCATTTTTCTACACACAAATAATACTTAGAGAATTTTCTTCAATTAAATCTTGCACAGCAAAAACAGGGTTTCCAGTAAATACAACTCCAGGGAAGCCAACTGACCTAATTTCACACCCTAAGTCAGGCATGTATTTAAATACCCTATAGGACTATAACTTCAGTTACTGTATTATGCCTTTTTCCATAATTAACAAATTGAGAAAGAAAAAAGCCAGTGAGGAAGCAGGACAACACCTGCCTGGCTCTTTTTGCTCCATATTGCTGTCACCCAGCAGAGATACCTGAGCTCCAACAGACCCTCACACACCGTGACAAGGCAATTTCTCCCAGGCTGCTTTGTCACCATTACATTCACATCTTATTGACTGTAGGGAATCTAACGTGAAAATAATTCCTTGTTTCCCTTAAGAGAGCAATATAATGAGAAAATACCAGGCTCTGCGTGCAACAGCAAGTTTTAGCAAAGGTTTTAAGGGACAGTTTTGGTGCGTGTTTCTTCTGAGCACGGTGTGCTGAGGCAGATGCTCCCCAAAGTGGCCACACACTGCTGTGCCAGTCCTGGCTCACCTGGGGCACAGACACTGCCAGCCCTGGCATCAGCCCCTGGTTCTGCCCTGGCACGTCCAGGGGATGCAGCACCTGCCAGATGCCAAGGGGACCAGCACAGCTCCACCCGGAAATTGGGGAGGAAGGAGGAAAGGGGAGAGAAACTGGCCAGTTTCAGCACACTCTTACTGGTTCTTATTACATGCTCAAATATGTTTCAGAAGTGCAGTAAGTCATGGAGAGAAAGTGGAGGCGCAGTGGAGTGAGGGAGAAGGTGGAGAGGGGTGAGGAGGATTCTCTGCAGCATCCACTACAGTCCAATGAACTGGCCCAGGGATTCCAGTTCCCTCAGTTCCCAACCACACCAGCTGCTTCCAGCACAGCCCCAGCACCATGGCCAGCACTGGCCCTTCCCTCCCCACGCACAGACACTCGCCAGGGCCAGCCTATGAAGCATCTCACTAATTCTCAGTGTCTTACACACCAGTGTTTGGAGACAAAAGGCTCCCCAGTGACTGCGCAGGCTTCCCAAGGAAGGGTCAGGTTAGGGAGTGCTCGAGCATGGGACCAGTGATTAAAATGATTATCGTGGTTTGTTCTTTTGGAGGTTCCTCTATGCAGGCAGCCAGAGCTGGTAGGTCCCCTCAGCAGGGAGAGGAATTGCCTTCCAAAACATGATTCCTGTCTCCCCCAGTCCCAACCACAACAGCAAATCCTGCCGCTCTGGGCTGTGTTTCTTTTTCACCATCTCCCTCTTGTTGTATTGCATTTTTCCCTTGCTATTTAGCACTTGAGAAACAAAACTGATTAGAGATGTCTCACTGGAGACTTTGGTTTCAGGGAGTGGAAGGAAGCAGCACTAAAAGCATACTGAATATTCATTCAAGGATGAAATCCTAATTCTCCTTAGCAGTTCGTCGGCAGCAGCACATTTCAAAGTGAGATTTCAACATCAAGGTGAATATTCATTACACTGCAGTTGGCTCTTTCCTCAGCAGATCTCATTTCTACCTTGCAGTTCTGCAAATTCTCATGCACAACTAAACTTACCACCAGGGCTGAACAGAAAAATAACAGTAAGATTTATATGTGCAGGGTGTGCAACAAACACTAAAGATTCATAAAATACAAAGTTCACAGCAGTTTAGTAAATAACAACAGCAACCACCAGCTCCCTCGAGGCTCTCCAGGGCATCTTGATGTCAACTGGAGCCTGACAAGGATGACGAGGACAGGAGGAAGAGCACTTTATCTTTGTTAACTGTACAGCACTTACACAATGGCAGGACTGGGCTCTTTGCTGAGCTCTCCAAACACTTCTTTTCTAAAGAAGGGTTTCTTCACACTCTGTACTCAAAACTATTCTCAGTTCTTCAGAAACAATGTCCAGTTCACTGCTATCAGACACCAATAGCAACATACGTATGCAAAGAAAATAAGAGTCAGTTTTTATGGAGAAGGTGCCTTAGGGATTTCATTCAAAATTATTGTCTTCAATTTTATTAAAATCAATATGAGATTTTATTACAGTATAAATTAAATGAGAGGCTATTTGCTCCTCAGATACCAGAAGCAATAGTATGAACATTGCTTCAAGCAATGATATTCATCCAGATGTCTTAGCTAATGTTATCCATGCACAAGTGTGGAGTTTAATTTCTTTTTCTCTCTTATTTTTTTCATCCCTTAAACATCAGGCACAGTTCATGAAACGTGACTAAGGCTTACAGATGATACTCAGATATTTTTAAAGGCTCAGGGAGCTCAGAAAGGACCTGAACAAATTATTAAGGTCTGTGGCAAATGCTCTACAGCGAGTGATTAAAGAGCTCAATCTGTTTAGTTTATTAAAAAGAAGGCGAAAGGTGGCTTGATTACAGGGTATTAATCCGTTCACAGGGAGAAAGTACATGGAACTAAATGGCTTTTAATCTAAAGGAGAAAACAGCCACAGTGCTCAGCAGCACATGCCAGCCTGGGAGGGGGATGCTGAGGGGTGACCCCCTGGCAGCACTGGCACCACTGTCAGGGACAAATCCTGCCCCAGACAGCGGGCACCAGCACGGGCACACAGCAGGCACCAGAGCACTGGGGTTGGACACTGCGTGTGGGTTTGGGAGCTGAAAGGAAGATTTGGGTTCAGGTGTTTCCAGGCAGCACCTGTGGCCTCCTAGAGCTGGGAAGCTCTAAACTCACGTGTGGCTGCCAGTCTGGTAATAGCACTGCTTTGAAAGTGAAATTCCTGAAAACCAGAGTGAAGAGATGGAGAATTTGATGGAAATGCCAGGGTGTTGGTGGTGCTCCAGGAAAAACCTGAAATGCTGTATTACAGTAGATATAAGATAAACTCTCATAATAGCCAATATTCTGTCAAAGTTGATCTAATAATCACTTAAACTGGACTTAAATGCTTGAAAGGTTAATGTGGCAACAACTCATTTCAGCAAATTGCCATATATCAGCAGACAAATCATTTAAATAAATATATACACACGCAGAAGAGGGTCAGCAGGCCCCGTAAATGCAGGTCATATCCTGAAATGCTGCCAGTTACTGTCACTTGGAAGGGAGAAATTTATGTCAGGCTGATTTGCATAGGAAGAAACTGGCCTTAAACACTAAAGACAGAGAAATCAAAGGCAAATGGCAGCCAATTACATGATCTTTAAAGTTCATCCCAACACACGATACAAAACTAAAGCACTCCCAGCCCTCCCAGACCTTACAGGCTCTGCAGAGGGAGCAGTGAGGTGGAAGGTTTTGTGCAAAGAAGATGCTGCATCGCCTGCTCTGACCACCCTGAGCTCACAGATTTGCTGCCCCTCACCCAAACCCACTCAGACAAAGGGTCCAGCTGCATGGGCAGCCCCCAGGAGCAGCAAAACAACTCCCATCTCTGAATATCCTCAGAGTTTGTAAAGTCGAGATGTGCAACTGAGAGAAGCCAGGGCTTATTTCCTGAATGTGGGGGGAAAGAGCATAAATAGGGGTGTTCAGAGCTTCTTTTGGGGAGTTTTTTTGTTATTTTTTTTTGCTGGTGCTCTATTTCCCCCTACAGTCTCCTGTGCCACTGCTCCCTCCACCCTCCAGCAAGCCACAGGGTACCAGCCCCTTGCTGCTCTGCACTGCAACACCTGCTGAGTGTCAGGATGACAAAAATTGAATAGCAACACCCTTGGTCTTTTTCAACATTGCAGGCTTTAAAGCAGTTCCTTTTCTACTTCAAACCAGACCTTTTAGTACCACTGGAAATGGGAGAGGAAAAGGATGAGCATTGAACAGTGATTTAAAAGCACAAGAATAAATATTAGGCGTGACATTCTTCAGAGCCTTTGGGGTCTTTGCACCTGCCTGTGCTCAGTCTTATTTTGGAGCTCACGATCCCTCTCCTGAGAACATCCTGCACGTTCACCCTATCCCAAAACAGATCCATCTCCTTCCAAATGGGATCTCTCCCTATTAGTGATGGAGAAAACCCTCAACAACTAGTTTAGAGTAATGGTTTCACCCTCAGATACCTGAGCTTTAATGAGCTGAGACTCACCCTTTGCACTGCAGACGATGCTTGTGTGGCTCTGCAACCCCTGGGTAGGCTCTGCTCTTCCTGTGGCTGTACATCATGAGACCCCAACACCCAACGGACCCCTCTAAACTCTCTCATCACCATCACAGCAATCAGTGTCACCAGGGCTCCAGAAAGGGCACAATAAATCACCACGATAACTGGCAGAAACTAGATACAGTGCATGCACTTGTGCTTTGTATATGCTGATGGAAGCTAAGGACTGACATATTTACTAGAGACAGGCCCAGCCCAGGCAGCAGCTGGGCCAAGTTCCCACACACAGATTTCTCATCATTCCTGTTTAAAACCTCACCACTTTGACAGACACATTTCCAACTCGCCATGGTGTTGCTGCTGGTTCCACTACCACCATGAATATATCACTGCATGCCCTGAGGGGTTCCCAGACCTGCTGGTACCACCAGGAGAGCTCAGAAAAACATTGATCCATCTGAAAACAATCCTGCTTGGGCAACATTTATGCTCTGCAGATGCTACATCTTGCTTTTTCTTTAATTAGGGCATTTGCATGAAAACTGGATTCTACATCCTAAGTTTAACAGTTCTAGCTGAGGGTTTTTTTCCTCTCTTCTGAAATTGCCTTTGCTTTGGGGACATGATAATTTCTATCTTGCTAATTACGATGTCAAAACCAAAGGATTAGTTACTCCACTAGGAATATATGCAATGAGAGGTGATTACACTGCCTTCCCTTCTCTGTGCAAAAGCCACTGGCATAAGCCAGTAGCACGGAAGATACATGAACCAAACACTGGTTCATGCCCAGGGGTGCAGAATCAAGTGAAATTGGATGTGATTATGCTGCATGTATGCCACTCAAGGGTGGGTTCTGCCCTCTCTGACCAGGTTCTACTCACTGTCAGAAATCTGGTGCTGCTGTTGCTCCCCCCCATGCTCCCCTCTCTGCTCTCCCATACTGAACAAAGCATCAGCACAGACTCTGTTCTTTTCCTTATCTCACTTCCTATTTTTAAATCACTGAGCCGAAAAACCTGTTTTTAATGAAAAGAGATGAGCTCTTTGTTAGAAATGTGACAAATAAGGTCTCCTGTATGAAAAAGAAAAATTCTGCGGGTTATTAGAAGTGACACGTCAACTACAAACTGGATTATGGGCACAGTGAAGTAATTATTTCTTAGAGAGATATCATTAAACTAGTACATAACACTTTTTAAAGCCCTGATAGATAATGAGCATGGGAAACTGATGAACACAGGCTAGTGCCCAATTTAAGATGGAGCAGGACTCCCACAGAGGCACCAGAGATGCTGGGGAACCACCAAGCTCTGGGTGCTTGGCCCCTTGGGACACTTGCTGCCAGGACATCCACAACCAACCCCCAGGACACCAGTTCAGGCTCAAATGAGGAAAAACTGGTGGTGAAATTTGATCAGTAGAAATACAGGCCAGTGAAGATGGCAAAAAATAATGATGCACACCACAAAAAGCCAGAGTTTTTTACTGAGCCTGTTACTTCTGTGAGACTGGAATTTCTCCCAGAGAGTGACAGAGAGGAGCTGTACAAATCATTTTTTGGCTCACGGCCTGTGCTGGTTTTGGTGGGATGGAGTTAATTTTCTTCCTCGTAGTTGATACGGGGCTGTGTTTTGGATTTGTGCTGAAAACAACCCAGGGCTGCTTTTGTTATTGCTGAGCAGTGCTGACCTGTCGTGCTCCTCACCCCACCGTGAGGAGGCTGGGGGTGCACAAGGAGTGGGGAGAGGACACAAAGGGATCCCTCAGGCCCAAGGGATATTCCAGGCCATAAAATGCCTGAGTGCCATGGTATGCTAAAAAGTGTCTGAGACATCTCCTGACCAAGTGCTGCACATGCTCTGACAGCTCAGCAATGCAGGAGGAACTGACCTTTCTAGGAAAGACACAGTCTTCCTTGTTTGCTGAGCTGAAAAGAAAAACATAAACACAGCACTTAGTGTCTTAATAGTTATCAGAAGGAGCTACATGGAACCTTTCTTTGTATGCTAAGAATAGATGCCATTTTAAAATGCTGCCAGACACAGACATTTATGGATGAACATGCCCAAACACCTCCTCAGACAAGATCCAGCTGCTCACATCAGTCTTCCCTTTTTCACAATCAAAACTTCTCATTCTTGTGATCCTCACTGAGCATCATTGAAACAAATAGATATATAATGCTCCTGTTTCCTTCACGGAGAATTTATGAAGAACATCATCATAACTGTGTAAAAGTATAGACATACACTCAATTGTAAGCAGTGAAATAATAGAGCAACAGACAAGCAGGGGACGTGGTCAATTCTTCATCATTTGACTCTTTAAAGATCAGATTTCTTTTTAAAAGATGCATGTTAAACAGACTATCACTAGACACAGGGATTATTGAGTGAGAGTCTGCCTTTCAGGATGTTAATGCAGTGCACAAAAAGATCCTGGGCTTAGGGTATACAATCAAAATAAAGGCTTTTTCCCCCAGGGTTGCTATCTGTCAAGGGAATTACAATTCTTACTCTACTGACCCTTTTCCTATATGAACTTCTACTGGCTACATTTCTTCAGCATATATTTGATTCCTGCTGAATTTGGGAGTGTGGGCAGTGTGGAAGCAGTTGCTGTAATTCCTGCTACACTATTTCAGCACAGGAATTCCCAGTACAAACAGAGCTCAAAATATTTAAAACCTTTACTGTCACTGTCAGGCATGTTCTTCAAAACAAACTTCCCCAACTGCTGATTCCAGAGGTGTTTAAGAAAAGCAGTTACTGAACAGGTTCTGATGGGGTTAAGATCAATGTTAAAAATGCCACAGTGCGATAGCAGTCCCCCAGGTACCTTGGGTGGTGGCAGAACTAACCAAGAGATTTACTAGATGTAAATAATAATTAACAAATGTAAGCGAACATGAATTGAATTCTAGTCTCACATAGGTATTGCCTGACCCTTGGTCCAGCAGCTTAATAGAGCAGAGCAAGGTAAAATGCCTGCAGAGAGTAGCAGCACAGACCCTTTCAAGCCAATGGAGATGAAATATGGGACATTAATTTGCTTTTTAAAATGTAGGACAAATGACCAAAATAGAAGATGCAGCAAAATTAGTAGAGCAGAAAAGTCCAAATGATGTGGTAATAATTCAGTCTGTTAACATCAAACGCCTGCTGACACACAGTGTAATTCAATAAAGCCACTCTTTCCATTCTGTGCTGTCAAGGAGGGAACAACAGGGCTCAGAAACACATTTGGCTGTGCAGGGACCTCAGAGAGGGTGCCTGTGCCACCCTGCTGCTGCAGTGACAGCAAACCAGCACAGATGTGTGGGGAGAGCCCCCCATGGCAGAGGGGCTGGAGAGGAGAGTGGGGTGTGTGCTGGGCTTGCTCACCCCCTGTGTGTGTCACCAACTGTCCAGGCTGCTCTGGTCATCCGTGCATCAAGAGGATCCCCAGGTGATGTGCACAGCCTTGGCACTCCTTGGCACTCGGGGAAGTGGTTAATGAGCAAACAGACCTGGGAACAAGCCATGGGGGCTGGGGTGGCAGATGGACCTGTGGCACATTTGGGCTGACACCTTCTCAGTCTGACTGGGCACGTGGATCAGGAAAACAACAGTCCTGCTTGCGGAAGGAACCAGCAGAGGTCATCCATCTCTGGCCAAGATTATCCATCTCCACTGGGTAGTGTGGTGGGAAAATGTTGGGAGCACCCCAGTAAGGGAAATGAATGTCAGTTTATTTCTCACCAACAACCCACACTTCTAATTAATTTGATTATTTAACCACTCTAATTAATGAGCAAACATTATTTGAAAAAACATGTTTAAATACTTTAGTTTTAATTTAATCAAATATTTAATAGTACTGTAATTAATCTCCTGTTAATGAATTAAATCATGGTCCTCCTGCAGTTTGATTTATAGCATTGACTCAGCTTCAGAGGAAGGACCCAGCACTTGATGTCCTGATGCTGTGTAGGAACCCAGATTTAAACAACATTCTCCACCAGAAGGGCCAAGAGCTATGGCAAACCAACAGGATCTAACCTTGAGCACACACTTTCCTATGCTGGGAAGAATATTTTCCACACATTACATGTGTTCTTCATAGCCAAGAGTGTACTCAGAAAGCAGTGACTGTGCATGCTGGACTAAGAGAATGGGCCTTGAATAAGGGGAAGGGATAAGTTCCTGCACCTCATAATGAATTATAAAAATATCCAGAAAGTGAAAACATTGAAAGTTTTCAGGAAGTGAAAATTTCAGCGACACTTCAACTACTTTTGGAGATTATTTGGAACACATTCCATATATTTTAAATATTTCCTTGGTTTGCAACCCTTTGTTTATAAAAGTGGGTTTACAACTGATGAACTATTCATTGAAACAAGAAATCCCTTCCAAACAAAATTACAGCAGCTTTTTATAATAAAAATGTCAAAATGGAATGACACATTTTAGAAGTGCCAGTATTCCCATGTTTTCTCATAAATACTGCAATTATAAAATCTCACATATAGAGACAGAAAACAACTAGTCTGGTTGAAACAGCAAATGTTAAAGAAACACCAGGTTCAATTCGTGTCTGCCATCAGAGCCCACACTCCTAAGAGAGGGTACCTGTTCAGCCTCAGAGAGCAAAACCAGTACATGCAGAACTAGTGCCTTTTGAGGTGATTCACAGAGAACTGCAATAGCCATCTAAAACTGAAGGAGCCTCTGGATTCCCATGGACCACCACAAGAGATGAAATGACCTGATGCTGGGTGAGGAACCCCTCTGAATTCTGAGGAACCATGTCCATTCCCTTGGCATTGCAATCAGCACAGGAGAGGTTCCAGTTTGCTATTACAGATAAACTGGAAGAGCAGAAATATATTTTCCATCAGCTGTCAAAGCCTAATTGCTTATCAAAGCATAGAAACAAATTCAACAGTGTAACTACTGCCATGAGAAATAATGTACCAAAACATGGTCATTCTCATCTCACAAGCTGCCAGCCAAAATCAATGCTCCCACTGCTGTCACAGTGTCACTGGGGGACACAGGGAGCTGGCTTGCAACCTGCTGTGGACACGGGGCAAAGAGCTTTCCCAGAGGCAAGCTGGGAAGAGAGGATTCCAGCCTCGGGGTGACAGTAGCTCTCAGTATTTCAAATGTACCTCTGAATTGCCATGTCAACAAACATGAGTTGCGTCATCATTGCCCAGAACTGCCTGGTCCACTGCAACAGGCTGCTGTAAACAGCATCTTGCAGCTTCATACTAAGCAAGGGCCAGGCCATTTCTCAAGCAGAGGTTGTAGGCTTGTAAAAGAAACATCCATTTTTCATTTTATTCAAAACTTTAATAAATGTCTCCAATTTATCAGTACAAATTTGAAAATGCATGAAGCTCTTCCCAAAACATGGCAACAAGATTAAATGATATTTGCCAATAAGATATCTGTCTTGTTGCAGTCTTTAAACACGAAAACCACGCCATCTGTTCAGAGTGGAATTAACTACTCCTCCCAACCATGCCTTTATTTTCTTGTATATTCATTTATCTCCTTTTATTATTTCTTCTTTCCTCTTGCTCGCTATTTATGGTTGATGGGACTGTGCTTAAGCCCAGACAGAGAGTGAGGCAAGCAGGGCATGGTGTGGCCCAGGGCACTCACCCCATCACCACACTGCCAGGAGGTGCCTGTGCCATGGTCTGCCCAACACATGTTTACTTTTCTGTATCATGGTTAATAACAAGTTGTGTTGTGTGCAGATATGCCCCAGGGGAAGAAACATCTGACTTGCCAAATGAATAACTCTTAAAATTACTTAAAAGGAGTCCTCTTGACAAGCTGATGTATAAGATTATTTGTCATGCACTGCAGAGCTTTGCAATGAGCTTAGACTTGGATATAACATGCAGATCTAAAGACTGAGTGTTAACAGCCCAGAGGAAGCCCATTCCTGCACCCTGGTGTACACCAGCAGCACTTCCCAAACCCAGACACTCACCCTGAACAAGTCAAGTTTTCCCTGACATGTTATGACCCTTGTTCTTCCCAGACTGTGCCCTCACCTCAGTAACCAATGAACAACTTCAAGTAGTTTCAGTTCAAAATTACAGAAAGTCTGTAGTTATTCTCTTCGTTTTAACATATGAGCATATGTCTCCAGACTGAGCTGTACTTCAGCTTTTCAGGTTTCTTAAGCAGAATCAAAAAATAAAAGCTTGATTTTGAAACTTACATTTACTCAACGAGTGCTAACACAAAAGATTCAAGCCATCCTAAATATTTCTGGGGGCACCCTGCCAGCTGCCTTTCACCAGCCTGCTGTTTGCAGGGACTTTTCTGCTAGGTTTCGTCATGTGTAGAAGCTCAATAATCATTGTAATCAGGAATAAACTGTGGATTTAGTTGATTTGTACACCAGTGTATTCAAATTGTTGTAAAACAGAAAAACTTAATGCTATGAAGATATACTCCATCATGTATTATTTATCCCCACACCATTAGCTCATTAAATGAGGAATGCATATCATAGTCAGCACTCAGTAACTCAGTCAAATTAATACACAATTAAAATACAAAATGAGCTTTAAGCAATTCCATTCTGTTTACAGAGCTGGCAGTGGTTGCTACTGCCTTGGAGTGCCCATGCTTCCCCCACAGCATCCATGGGGACAGGGGACAGCCAGGTGACACCATCTCCACAGCACAGGTGTTGGGGGATTAATGATCCAAAGATGCACACAGGCCAGAGGTCACTGGTCCTTTAGTGTCCCCTTCCCTCTGCAATACACAGTGCACAGGGTCTCTGGCCCAGTTAGTGATTGGGAAAGAAATATTCTTTCCTGTAAGCAGCAAGGAATAAAGTGTCTCATGCATGAATGTGGTTATGCATGAGAGATGGGAGGAAGTGAGAGTAACTGGAAAAGGTTTATATTCCAGACATCTCAGCCCTAGAGCAAACTGTTACTATTGTTCCTCAGTCTCTTCAAAGTCGTGATAGAAATTAAACGCGTTCATTGAGTAAAGATGAACTGAAATGCATGCTCTGTGGCTGCTGGAGCCCAGCAGACAAGATAGGCATGTGGCTGGAGGATGGTTCTAGGCTCCCTGGCCTTCAGACAGCTTGTTCCCTCCTGCCCTTTAGCCCCAGAGAGGAGGTGGCTGCCAGGACAAGCCCCTGGCCCACAGCCAGGGGTGCCAAGAGGATCTCCATATCACCTGCTTTGGCACATGGGCTATAACATGCCTTTTCCTTGTGTAACTCAGGTGTTCCCCCTATATCTGCTCTCATGGCCCTGTGTGGCAGCAGACCTGGAGGGCAGCTGAAAATTTATGTCAGCTTTTCAGTCTGTTCAGGCTCTTTTTAATGAAATGACATTGACGAAAAGAGAGCAAACCAGGATTATGATAATACTGTGTTTTAAACCGAATGATTTAAGGCTCCCAGGAGACAGCTATTTTGATAGCACACTGAGGGGATAATACACTTTCTGACAAATGGAGCCTCGCTAGCAGCAGTGCAGATGGCTCCATGTCCCACCAGTGTGGTACAAACATGCCCAGCTCCACAGGACAGAGGGGCAAGAGGGTGTTGGAGCCAAGACACAAGGTCTGAGTGTGCCATTGGGGCTGGCACACAGGCTGGGGGGCACCTGGTGCTGAATTCAGCTGAGAGACCTTAATCATCAGAGCCCCATACACATGGCAGAGACCACCTGTAGCCCACATATGCTGCACTCCCATTTCACATTTGTAACACAAGCAGAAGCAGTTCTGGCTGCAGTCAAGGTGCATTGTGAAGATGAGCATATTTGATGTCAAATACGTGTTGTGGCTCAAGATAAGAAGGTGCTTAGAAATGTATGAATATGGATACCTACCCCAGAAAGCAGGACCCAGTAGCACAGTACACCCAACCCACTAACCCATTAGGTCTGGCTGCAGATACTCCAGAAAACGTCCCACTCTGACCACAAATCTGAAAACAGATCAAATGACTGCCCAGCTGTAGGGAATGCTGCCCATTAATGTAGTTTATTTTATATATAGTACAGCTTCCCAGGGAGAAAGGGCTTTTTCCAGTACTTTTATACTGGGGGAGGTTAAGATTGAGTTTTTTCTGATCAAACACTTCTCACTTCTCCCTGTTTGCCCTGAAAGCAGATTTCTTTGCTGTAGCTCAGCCCTGTTCCATCAGAGAAGCAGCTCCGCTCTCCAGACAACAAGTGGCTTTCAATAAGCAAACGCTCAATGTAATGGATGAAAAACATCATAAATAACTAATAGTGCTGCAAACACTGAAAGACGATCCATCTTTCAGTAAACTGCACATGCTTTTTGAGTTTTGTGACTTCTTCCCCAGATCTCCTGGAAGTAGTGTATAAATATAAAATATTGCAGCTATCACCCTTTATTTCAGCAATCAATTTCGCTCTTATGTGATATTCATGTTTGGCAAAAAGGGCTGTTTAAAAGAAGTTTGCTCTGCTGTGTGTGACCTAAAAGCAAAGACAGACTCTTGCAAATGAAGGAGTAAAGTGGGCCAGTGGTGAAGGTGTTTTACAAACTAATTAAGAGTGTGGTTTCCTGACAAACAAGAAAAAGAGGTCATGTAAACTTTTGATTTAAGCAGCTCCCAACTTCTCTGAACATCTGTGTTTTCAAAACATGTCCTTAAACCCTGCTAATCCCCAACACCTGC
Organism: Campylorhamphus procurvoides; assembly: GCA_013396655.1. Taxonomy (NCBI): domain Eukaryota; kingdom Metazoa; phylum Chordata; class Aves; order Passeriformes; family Dendrocolaptidae; genus Campylorhamphus; species Campylorhamphus procurvoides. The sequence goes on from WBMV01000850.1 coordinate 1,057,871, forward strand.
ATTGCAATATTTACCTCTCTAAGCAGCTGGTGTTTGGAAGCAGCATTGTATTTATTAAATACTTGCTTCCTGTGTTTGGTTGGGGTTTTGTTTGCCTTCTTGTTAGCAAAATGAGTGCTGTGGGCTGACTCAGCCTGGCCAGCTTACTCAAGCTCACAAAAAACGACAAATGTAGCCAGAGGAACACTTCTCCCTTAGAAATGCCGTGATGGATCATTAGCATTTCACTACCAGCACTGTCCTGGCAGCCCCACAGCTTCCTTACACCGTACACACAATGGCACTGCTCAGCTCCACAGCCTACCAGGGGTCAAGTCACCCAGATGACTGCCTTGCACAAGGCACAGATGAGCTTCTCCTAGGAGTAACAACACCTAAACACCCCTTCACTTTTGAGAACACACTAGGTGCCTTTCTTACCTTCCAAATGTATTTAATGGGTGCCCTGTGGTTGTTTCCCATCTCTTCTGGACACTTAGGCTGTCCAGGAGGCTAACCTGGAAAAGGTAAATGCCTCACAGCTGCATTGGCTCTCACTGTTTGCTCTGCCCCAGCTTGGATCCCTCTCACTCTTGCCCATCACCTCCTCAGAGGGGATCACCTGCTGTTACAAGTATTATTATGGCTCTTTCACTGCTGCAAATACACATTCGTGGTCTGTAACAGATGCTGCAGAGTTGTGATCACAGGAGCTTGCAGCAAACCTGCTTCTTTGGATGCAAATCAGCTATCTCGGATCACTGAGTGATAATCACAGTCAGTGGTGGAGAAAAGAACAAGGAAACTTTCAAGAATAGGGACCACTTGCTGGAACAGGAAATAACCTGTAATAGATAAGATTTTGAAGGCCTGAAGTCAAACAGCAGTACTATAGATTTGAGGTCACCCCAGATTTCCATCTCCACCTTTTCCTGGTGCCTGTACCTGTTGTAGCATCTTTCCAGCCACAGAAATGACATTTTCCAGTCATTCCTGCACCAGGATCACTGCAGGCACATCTCTGCATTGACCTGGATGTTAATCTCTGGCATGTTCAGGGGGGTCAGATGTGTTAAAAGTGAGAAAAACAGTACAGAAATCACATCTGATGCCACAGCTGGGACCCTCTACACGTAAATGCACTCAGTGCACCCGTGTGAGGGGAATCATTTCCTACCAAACCACTTGCTAAGTTGCAATCCTGCATAAACACATCTGCCTCAGATCCTCATGCTACAGTTATGCTAAATTGGTCTTCTCTCTGTTTATCCTTTTAGTCTTATTTTTTTTCTTTTGTTTGCAAATAGAATTCTTACAGAAAACAGCAGAACAATTAAGCACCTGGCTGCCAAATTTCTTTGCTCCAGGTTGGTAATTCTACAGTGAGGGTACAAAACGCTCAAAGCTCTGAACGCTCACTAAATCCTTGAAAAATTTCTAATATTACTTCTGATTTTCCTGTCACATGGCTCATTTTTCTCCTCTTACAAAGCATGAAAGAAGACAACCATGAACCATGAATTCTTGGAAGAGTAGCTGCATGGATTGCACAACCCAGACAACATTATTAATCTCATGAATAAATCAGAATCTATCAATAACCCTGAGGTGGAATTTCCATGCAAAGGTGCTTTCCAGGGCCATCTTTAAATGCTAAAATTTCCTTTGAAACTCCAGTGCTGTATTTCATGTCCTGGAGGTAACACATCCATGCAGACAGCAGCGCTGCCACAGTTGTACCTTAGGAGGCCAACTGGGACCCTCTGCACAGCCACCCACCATCACTCCTGACCTAGCCAGGACCTCCTGCCCGACTGTGGGCACCACTCAAGTGCCGTGACCCGGGTTTGGCCCAAGTCCATGGGGCAGAAACCTCCAGAGACACAGGCAGAGCCACAGACCCCCCAGCAGCCCTTCCTGCAGCAAGGGGAAGTGAGAAACAGCAAAGAACAAGCTGCCCTTGTTTCCCTTGGGAGTATTTCCAAGATTAATCTCTGCAGAGATAAGGGTCCTAAAATATTTATATGAAGAATTTCATGCTTCAGTGTAAATCCCACTGTAAGCCCTACAAGAGCGATAGGGTTTTCCTTCCTCCCTTTTTCTCATTGTCTGTGTCTTTCCACATATATAAAAATAACCTGATAATATCCAGCTAGGCTGAATAAATTCAAAGCTATTGAGCTGTGGAATTACAATTGCCCAGAGAAAAGCACAGGAGGAAGCGACTTTGCTTCCTGCAATATAGGGGTGAGTGATGGAGTATAAACATGAGTGGAGCTCCTCACCCTCCTGACTGACACAAATACACATCACCTGGAAGACGCCAGCTCTGTTTGAGGTCAGACACTGCATGTATTAGAGCTGAGGGAACAGGAGGTACAATCATCATCGAGGGGGAAAGAACAACACTATCATCACAGCACAGAGCTACCAAACAGCATAAAGAAATCCAGGGTAATTGGGAGAGGTACAGACACCATTAATTCACAGCACCGAGTGCCAGACTTACAAGAGCTGCGGGACCACTATGCTCCCTCCAAAGACAAGATGTTTTTCAGCCAACACTAGTGAGGCACCAGCAGGTCCCAGCACCGGAGGCTGATGACTGATTCACCAGCAGAGAGCTGGCATTGCACTGCTGCTCCAAGGGAATGGCAGTGGGAGACTCTGACCCTCAAATTCCATGCCTGCTCTAGTACCATGACAGTCTAATGATGGCCATCCTCAAGTTTAAATGTACTTCAAGCTTCCTTCACTGCTGTGATTTTTGCAATAAGCTGCAGTGTTTTTGTCAAGCCCAGGGTTTACGTATCTCAGAATAACCCATGTAGAGGGTCAAGCCCAGTTTCACCACAGAAATCTGCCAGTGATCCAGCCCTAAGCCTGCAAGGGAAGGGTGACCTTGGACACCATTGCTCCTGTTGGCATTGCAGCATGGCTGCTGATGAGAGGGCTCACATTGAAACACGAGAAACTTCAAGTGAGAAAAGACACCCCGATAAACTGCACTCTCAGGCATTACTTCCCCTGGCGAGCAAGGGCTGAGGCACCCTGATGGACCAGTCAGCATTTGGTGCCAGGCAGTGCCTGAAAAAGCTTCCTGCTTTCAATGAGCTGCAAAGGTAGTTATCAAGTTATTGTGGGCTATAAATAAAGCAGCAATGTCTTTTCATAAAGTGTCTCTTCCCCGTCCACAGAGGGGGAAAAATAAAAAACCTTCACACAGGTGCCTTCAAACAGCACAATGCTGCCTTTTGCAGCATCCTCAGCTTTTATCTGCTCCCAGCGGTTGTTCCCAACCCTATGGCGCAGTGTCCAGCTCATTAGGCACATGCCTTGTGCTTGGCAGTGCTTCCTACAGGGAGACAAGGACAGGGGATGCAGAGGGGTTTCGGCACCCTCCGGAGCCTCCCAGCCACGTGCACAGCCATGGCAAGACAGAGCAGCTCCAGCTACAGCGAGGCTGAACATCCCTGCCCTGGGACAGCAGCCACTGCCTCCACCCCAGCTCCAGCCTCCAGGAATGAGCCACGGTGCCTTTCTCCAGAGCCCAAGGTCCTGCTGCACATGGACAATGCTAATCAGAGCAAGCAAGGCTGACAATATGCAGATGATGTACATTTTTTTTCCCTCAGTCATTGTTGCCTGCTAAATTTAAACATGACAAAGCACATTGTATTTCTGCCTCAACTTTATCACTTTGAAAGAAAAAGGCTTGAATACTTCCCAAATTACAGCCCTGACTAGAAGAGCTTTTTAAGTTTCTTGCAGAATTGGTTATTTCAGGCTAATGGAAGTATTGGGAGGGCAATGCTGTGAGCCCACCACACATGCCTGTGTGAGGGGGATAAGAGCACACCCATGGCAACAACTGCAATGCACAGCAGCAACCATCACATGGCCTGCTGAAGCACTTCTGTATTACTTTAGTTAATAAAAATTAGAAAATTATTCCCAGCATTTTAAGAACAGTTAATGCTATGGTAATATAGTAAGATATATATAATCTATTGCAACATTAATAGGCAATCTCTTAAAATGCATTTACAGCCTCATATAACAGAGAGGAAACTGAAGTGCCATCTCAGTAATATGCACCTGCTTAATTCTGAAGACACAGCTCTGCCCTGAGCAAGCACTGCTTCCCTGGCAGAATGGCTTTGGGCAAGCAAAACCAGTATTTGGCTTTCCTGACCCCAGTAAGGGCCAGCCCCTGCCCACACACACACCACTAGCACTGCTGCACTCCTCACACACAGACTCCAGATTATGGAGAAGAAGAATTTTGCAAAACGTTTCCAAAGGTCAGCAGAGCAGGGTGAAAGGCTTCAGAGCCCAATGAAGTGCCATGTTTCCAAGAGGAAATGAAATGGTGGTGAATTAATTTCTCCTGTAATATTACTGCTTCCTTTAACACACTTGAAAGTAACACCTGGGAGGAAGCCCAAGAACTTAGGCATCAGCTGCCAGCTCATGGCACGGACCACATAGCTCATTCCCAGCCCATTACTGGTGATGGCTTAAAAGTTTGATCTGCTTTTTAGAACTGAGAGCACAAAAACATTCCAGTGCACTGTGTCACGCTGGGCATTCATTAAAGGAAGCAAATACAGTCTAAGCCTTCCCATGTAATTTTCATAGGTAAAATAAATGAACTTTTCTGCCAATATTGTGTCACCTCATAAACTCCCTTCACAGCAGAGCAGCAATGAGTGGTGACATGAAGCAGGCACTAACCCATTCCAGTGAATTACAGCATGGTCCCAAAAGCAGTTCCTTATTAACACCAGTGGACTTTGGCTCCAGTGGGTATTTAGCTATATTTAATTATTTAGCTATGAATTTTGGCTGCTGAACTGCTCACTTTTTTATGTGAAGCCACCTGGGTGTGCAGCCCTAGCATGAAATTAAGAAAGAGTACTTAATACCTGGTGTCATGTCACCTGGATGGTGTGCAAGTCTCACATCACTCTGGGGACTGTCTCTAAGGCCAGACAGCCAGAAAACAGAAGACAGATTTAGTCTGGATCTTTTGCATTGAGGCAAAACTAATGCAATGATTTGGCTGGATGGAAACGCCACACTGAGTACCCCCACCACACAGACTACATCTGCCAGTTGTAGAAACAGTCAGCAAGATGGACAAGCCAAAAAAATAAAGCCAAAAAGGTTCATTTGTGTAATTAAACAACTAATCAAGGTGTCTGCTCAGAAGATGCATCCATAGGGTGACAGGGATGAAACAAGGCAAGTACATCATACAGTGAAACACACAAAAACCAGACAATTTATTCTCTGTATCTATGCCCATTTGCATGGTCATCACAGACCCAGAACAAGATCATGTCCAGATCAAAAATATTCTAAAGTTCTAGCTGTGAGATCAACAGACATAAAAATCACTATAAAAACCTATCTAATACAGGAGCAAGTTACAGTCTTTTTAAAATTTAGTTGTAGAATTCAAGGAGAGCAGTGATTGAAAAGAAACAAAACCATAACGCCTCCAGGGCAGACACAGAACAAAACCAGATCCTAAGCTAGAGCAAATCAAAGCAAATCTACTGCCATCAGTGCAGCAATGTCATGCAAAGTGTGTGGTCCATCACTGAGGATCAGTTCCTACAGACTGTTCCCAAGAGTAGGGATATGCAGAAATAAAGAACCTGTCACTTGGATCCAGAATGAAAAGTGGCCATAATTTTACATTGCAGATTTCTGACTCTCTTGTTTTCCTCACTGGAACACTACAGAGTACCCAAAAATGATGAAGATAAACAGTGCGGTTGTTCCCCCTCACTACAAAATTGCAGTTCTAGTGTCATAAATTGTGATCTCTATGGGGACAGAACAAGACTGCTTTTCCCAGGATTACTCTCAGGCTTTGCAAAAGTCACACACTGCAAATATATTTACTATAATATCATTTTTATAACATAGTACTGTGAGACCCAGAGCATTTAGCAATAAACTCTAAGTGCTGATTTGCCATTGCCAAAGCTGTTCCTGTAATAACATATAAAGTACCATATTCAATAAAGTCTTTTCTTCATTGTACACCGATTTGTACGGTCTCACTCAGCAGAAACCTCACGGGCTTCTGAATGCACACACAGCACAACACCGACAGCAACCCAAACATTCATTTCCCCTCCCTTCTCGTCCCCCTGGGGTGGTGGAAGGGCTGAAAGAGAGGGCTGGAGCCTCTTCCCCCTTCTCCATAAGCACCAGGCTCTGGCTCTGACACACAGAGGTGTCAGGTGGGCAGTGCCAGGCAGCAGCACAGGCTGGTGAGGCCAGGAAAAGCCCCCACAGCACTGAGGGCAGCTGGAACTGACATCTTCCATCACATCCCACTGGTCTTTTCTGTGGTAAAAGGATGGAATAGCCCGATCTCCTGAAGTGTGATTAAGATGCAGGGTCTGGTTTCTGCCTATTGCAGGGTATCCTGTCTAAGCCTCTCTGACACGTATTCATTTTTCAGATCAATGCTTGTTATTAGTTTTCACTGTTAGCTTTGTTCCTCTACTCAGGAGAGACATCTGATGTGTCCTGACAGCTCTGTCCGTGTTTGAACATGACTATTGGCACATACATGTATATGGGGCTACTCCAGTTCCATCTAGCTTGTCAGCTGCTGGAAACAGATTGACAAATACCTATTAAAACCTAAACCAGTGGAACAAATCATAGTCTTCGGAGAAAAATAGGGATATCAAGTGTTTTCTTTTACAAAGTAGAGCCTTACAAGACTTGCTCAGGAGCCATTTCTTCTTTAAGCAGCACAAGAAGTTTCCCTGCTTCAATCTGCAGCTGGGATATCGAGGTAATTTGACCTCTGACAATAAGCTTTTTCTTAATTTCACACATTAATACTGCAGATTTACTCTAGACAGAGCAACTTGCCAGGACTATGCACAGAAAGGCAGCGGTCAAAAGGAAGCCCAAATTCTCATTACACACAGATGTCTCCAGCAGTTAATCTGGAGACTGCTCAAATCACCTCAGTCTGGAGAGCTCAACTGTTCCACCCTTATGAAAGGGTGACAAATAGCCACGCACTGCACAGGACAACTCCAGAGAAAACAGATTCTCACTTCTCCTTGAACTGGGGAGAAAAATTCTTAAGGAATATTTCCATGTGTGCCTTATTAATGGAAACAGCTGCATAGCAAGAAAAAAATCAATTACTTGTTAAAAAAAATTCCATAAATCTGCTACAGTATGTTGCTGTCTTCTTTATGGTAATGGTCAATACTGAATATTAATTGAAAATCAATGGTACCAACTAAACTATACTTCAACTAAAAATAGACCATATCTCAAAGTTTTCTTGTATTGCCTGTGTGATGCTTTCTCCAATATCATCGCAAGCACTTCATTTTTTGGCTATAATTAAAAATACGATCATGTGCTGTCTCAAAACTGATCACAGTCTGTTCATAAAAACCTGTTTGGAGATGTTTCATTGTGGTCACAGCATTACACAGAAGCTTCTCTGTGGAGCCAAAGCCGTGTTGCAAATCCATTCGAGAGGATCAATTGGGCATTCTGAACACAAAGAGAGATTGTTTTTTCCCATTAATAGGTACAAAGGCTGCAGTTTAATTCAGAGAAATTATACCCTTAGTACCTTCCCAAAAGCACGACTATGAATGACAGGCATCTTGATTTTGTAAAACAACATCTGAAAAAGAGTGGCACAAAAATGCAGTCTTCTGCATGTCCATAGGGCCACTTCACTGCCCATCAGGACAAATGTCCTGGGGCACCGAAGAGATGGCATTTACAATAATTATGTTAGAATTGCAGTGATGAATTCTGACAGCTGGAACTTCTGCAGGGTTATGACTGGAATGCAAAATTATGTATTATCTCATCATCTTTTGCAATTTGACTTCAGTGTCTCTCAGCAAGACCTGAAAAACCTGAAGTTAGCAATAGCCATGGAACACCTCCCCTGCAGAGTCATGGCAAAAACAAGGGACCCATTTCAATTGACTGCCAAGTTCATACCCCAGATAAAGTAGGATTTAAATACAGCTTAATATTGTCTGGTAGTAATAGAGAGCAAACTGATTACATCCTACTGATAGTCCATAAGAGGGGCCACAGCATAGTTCATGGAAGTGCTCTTTGACACTGGAGTTACAATCACATGTCCCCAAGCACAACCCATAAAAAACAGAAACACAGCAAAGGATTCTCTTAGCAGGTTAAAACAGTTTGATGCCTTGGAAATGATCTCTTTGACACAATGAGAGCTACACAAATATTCTCTCAGCTATGTTTAAATAGAATCTTCGTACATTGATCATCTGAGGAACTGCCAACAGAATTACAAGTAGAGCCATTTTTATATCTTGTGCCATAGGCACAAATTTGTGATGCAGAACCGATAACGGAGACGTGCTGAGGGAGAGAAGTGCTCAGCATGCCAGAAATGAAGGCTAATTACAGGTACCACATGAACTCACTAACATGGAAATCATTCTCTGGTTGGTATCTGTCGTTTCAGCTCTCAAATATCCTTCCACTAATATTTACTACAGTCTTCTTGTGATTCAGGAAGCACTTGCTCCCTAAATCTAAATGTTTGAAAAACTTTGCAAAAACATTCAGTCCACCATAGATCACATTTGGCAGCTCTCTCCCCTTTGCTAACTAAATAACCTGGGTCTCTCACAGAACCTCTAGATCACATCTTGTTCCTATGTTCCTCTTGCTGTGTGCAGCCCTGTATTTCAGCACTCTCCCATTTCCAGGCACTATGGAGCCTCATTAGCACTACAGGCAGGGAATTAAATGCAGGACTCAGCCCCTGGAATGCACAAGCAATTCCAGAGGAAAGCCCAACAACTGTGAACAGAACCCAAGGGAATAAAAGAGAAGCAAGTGCTGGCAAAACACGAAGCAAAGTCTTATCTAAAATCATGAACTTCTGTAAGTCTTATTTCTTTCCTGTGAGTCTTCCAAAGGTATCATCCTGGTCTCAGCAGGCTTTTACTCCTCCTGTTGGGAATACCTGAATCAGACATTCATGCAGAGGCTGCTCTCACAAAAAGGAAAGAAGAAGAAAGATTTCAGTTGGATGTTTTTCTGCCAATAGTCTGTGCCGGTATTTACATTCTTTCATTGCTTCCTAGCACCCTCCTTACATACACAAATGTATAGAGGGGAGCAGAGTTAAGATTCGAGATAGATCTTTTTTCTTCTCTTTCTAAACCAAACTAAATTACTGAGATTGCCCAACCAGGTGCCCGCAGCCCTATGGTCACTGAACACCCACCCAGCTGTGCCAGTCCCACACACGATTTAGAGACAGATTCCCCTTACTTTGTGCAATCCAGAGCATCAAGCCACAAAATGGGATCTGGTTCTAATCATGTCAGTAGCATTACATGCCATACAAAGGAAAGCAAGAAGTGGGATTTTGTTCCCAGCATCAACTGTCATTTATTTATGAGCTCAACCAGCCCAAGGTGGCTTATATCTGATACAAAAGAACATCTGAGCAGTTCACAGAAGGGTACAGCAGGAACCAGTAGGTGAAACAATTACAATTTAAAAACCTGGAAATAGAACTTAAGCTGTAAAAAGAATTAAGCTCTGCAGGGATCAGAATTTCTGTTTCTCAGTGTTATGCAGTTTCAAACTACAGCTAATTCCAAATCAGAAATTTCTTTTCTTTTTAATGCAAAGACACTTTATATAATTTCAGTTCATTACAGTACAAACTACAAACTTTGGCATGAAATATGAAGATTTATTACTTCACTCTTAAAGGGTGTATTTTGACCATGTGTTTTTGTTTTGTTCCTGACCATTTCCTTGATCTCCAGACACGCTCACATTAATAAAATAACAATTGCCAAAGGAAAAATGTCCCATCAGAAAACTCTTTATAGCTTTAATCATCAGCCAGAAGGCCAGGCTGTAAAAAGGCAGCAGGAATTTCAATAAATGAAGTGCTCCAACTATGTTTCTGGAACACCTTAATTCAGCTATCAGTTCTGAGGTTACCTGTCCAAACCTCTGGCTGCAGGTCCTGGGCTGCAGCTCTGCCTTGCTTTGGGCACTGATGTGAAAGGAGCAGCTCCAGGGAATAGCATTTTTCAGCACAGGAGAAACCAGGAAAGCTCTTTTCTTGATGCTATTCTTAGACTGAAATATTCATCCTTAAATTGGTTCTGTGTCTCCAACTGGGATGTCTGACAACCTGACAGACAAATCTCAGTAAAAGACAGGCTTGATAAATATGCCAGGAGAATTACTTGCAGTCCTCTTACACAAAGGGAAAAAATGGGGGGGGGGGAAAGGGAAAAGAGTGAGAGAATTAGACAGAAGAAAATGCAAAGTGCTCAGCTACTATGGCTCCATGAATGATTTCCAGGAAAAAGCTGGAAGAGAAGTTATTATTTATGCCAAACAATGCAAGGCAAAATATTTAGGCTGTTTCTTTCTTTGCCGGATGTACAGTCTCCTAGATCCAAGAAGGAGAGACTCTTGCCAGGCTTGTTCCTACAGGGGCTGTAGGAAAGACCCTCCCAAACTCCACACCGTGAGTGTCAAGCTGGGATGTTCTACTGCCATTCTGCAGCTCAGAGCTCAGGTGGAGGCTTTGAGAGAGCAACCAGAAAGATCACAAGGACAACAGAAATTAGTTCTGTTTCTATTTCCCCTGGGGTCTGAGCCCGAGATTGCAACTTGAATCAGTTTCTCTGCGGTGGGTGAACAAGAAAGATGTTTTTAACAAAAACAGATTTGATATTCTTCTGTAAACACATGCTTCAGAGCAGAGTTTTGAAACACTTTGGGATGTTCCTCATAAGTTGTTGCAAGACATCTAAATCCAGGGTACCTGGGCCATCCCAGGCTTCCCTCTGCAAAGAATGGCTCAGACCCTCCCAAAAGTCACACGAGGTGTCAGAGGGGAGGGCTTCGTCACCCCAGAAGAACTTGTTTACCTCTGCTAACAAAATAAAAGTAGATGAGGTGGACTTAAGGTCATCTTTGCAATTTTATAAGTATCAGAAGGGGTATTCTTTTCTTTCAGTGTGGGACCTGGACTTCTGACTGTCACCGTGCTGTGTTTCCACACCTCCTGCCTGTTGGCAGGGTGCCTTCAAGGGCAAAGCATGATCTGAAGGCTTTCCCACCAAGTCCTATTTCTCCAAGGCTGAGCCCACAGATAAGAGAGTCTGTCAGTCTCAATGGCTTTTGCCCAGCTCCCAGGGGTAATGCGATAATGCTGCTTTTATGTGCACGCACATGTCGCTTCTGTTCGCAGCACGATACACACGGGAATTAAAGGGAGCTGGCTCAATTCCCCTCGGCTCAGGGCTCCAGTCTGAAGGGTTATGGGTGCTTTGCTCTGCCATTGCTTTGCCCACAAATGAATGTGAAAAAGAAACAGCACTGTGAGAGTAGGGCAACAACTAAAATTTATTGTTCAAGTGACCCAGCCCAAGCCTAAAGATTGGTCAAGTGAATTCAGTTCTTTTATCAGTGAACTCTGTTGAATGTTATGCACTGACTTGATCAAGCTAAGGGAAGAAGGAGGAAATCTAAAATTGTAATTCAGGGGATAAAGGATTCTCAGCAACCATTTATTACTACTCTTATATTTAATCAAAATAAAACATAGTGAAACAAGGCAGAATGGCAGTCCTGTGCCACTGTGTTACCACAATTAACAAAGTCAGTTATTTCCCCCCCAGTTCTGCTTTGAGGGACCCTTAAAGGTCATTAAAGCAAAGTGAAGTAAATGCATGACAACTGAGAGCACATTCACTGAACAGTGAATCAGCCAGGAAAATCAGAACCAACTTCCCCAATGGCAGCAGCCATGGGAGTCAGAGAGATGGCAACAGTTCCTTCCACACATAAACCCAGTGCATCGAAAGTGCTCCTTCCTCCACCAACTTTTTGCTTATTTAAACGTATGACAACCTGCACACCAGTGTGAAAATATTACATGGAAAAGTCCCCACATTGCCTCTAAATACAGCTGAGAGTCCAGCCATTCAGCTCTCCCCTTGTAAAAGAGGCCTCGCTCACTGCAGTGAAAAAAGAAAAAAATTTATATAAAGGATTAGGAGAATGACAATTTCAACAACTGGGTTAATGCCTCTCAGAGGACATGAGATCTGTTGGCTACTGAGTTCAACAGAGCCCTGACTTGCACAGCCTTGCTGTGTGACCTCCCTTCAGCACAGCGAGAGAGTGATTGATTGATCACCAAGGCTCTGGTGCTGAACTTTGTTGCCTCCCTCTGGTCTTCACGGCGAGGTAAGCAATGTAAATAAACAACCCTGAGGTACATTAACTCCACTGGAAGGAAAACACATGATCCCATCATAAAGCATTCACCCAACAATTCTTCAAAACCCTAAGTAAGGCTGTAATTTGCTGTCACTGTAATGCAGCCGTTCATTTACACTTCCAAAACTGTTCCTTCCACAGCAATCATCCTCCATCTGAAATAAAACTCAAGTATTGTATCGCTGACCTGTTAGGTTTAGGTTTTAGTTTTGAGGATTTTTGTTGCTTGGTTTTACAATAAGAGGCAGTAAATACCTCAGCTCAGTCAGCCTCAGGAAAGTGTCTCCATCAAAAACACCCCTGACAGGGCTAAGCTTTACCAGGGGTTAAAGAAAGACAGGGCAAAGAGGGATCCTTCCATGACACAAACACCTCTCAGGAGGAGAGGACATTTACTGAATACAGAATTTTGACTGCATTTTTTTTTAACCATAGCTACTTAGAATGTATTTTAATAACTGCTGGACCTTTATGCCTCCCCTTGACATGCTGAGATCCTGCCACAGTTTGGGATCCACCTGAGGCAGCTCCACCAGCCACCAGGCAGGAGGGCCTGGCTGCTGCACTCCTCAGATCCCATAAATCCTGCCATCCCACACCTCCCCTCGGATGCAGGATTGTGAAACATCCATCACAAGAGCTGCTCGGCATAAATCCAGACGTTTTCCCCTCATTGCACAGTAAATAAATTACATTCCATTTTCTCAAGGCTTTTGAATTCCATTTCCCATTGCTGGAGAAGTCCAACCCTGTTACAGTGAGGACTGTCTCACCCAGCACTCTGCACACACATTTTGAAGCTGCAGCCTCTCCCAAGAGGATGCTTTCGAGGAGCTACAAGCCATGCAGTGCTTTCCATGCAATGCAAGGCAAACCCTTTTCATCCTCTGTGCCAACAGCCCTTGTATTTTATTTTTTTGAGAGTTTGTCATTCACCCTCCTGTTCTCCCAAGGTACTGGAAAATAACTAACAAGTTTTCCAAAATAACTTTTTTATTCCTGAGAGACTAGTATTGAGACATAATGCTTGGTCAAGAAAACAAATCCTTACTTTGTACTGTTTGCAGCCAGCCAAGCAATTAAGTTTCAAGAGGCCTCCTGAGACTTCAGTTGGATTTTTAGAATGCAGGTCAGAAGGAAACCAAAACAAAAGCTAAAGACCCTTGTTCAAAGCAGCTATGCATTTCCCACTATCCAAGGGACGCTGATTAATTCCCTACTGGCTTTATATTTTTTATGCCTTTCTTCATGAAGCATGTCCAAGTTCCAAAGCAACAACCCCTAATCTATGCCATTTTTATTTTAATTGCTGCTCCTGTGCAAGTCAAGTCCATAGCAGACAGATTGAGGAAGACAGGGAAGAGAAAGACTTGTCAGACAAAGCATGGGTGGTGGTAGCTGAATGGCAAACATGTACCACTTGTAATTTCACTGCTCCTTTTCACTTCACATTTCTCCCTGGCTCATTTCCCTCTTATTAAACCTTCAGTATATTCACTTCTGGCCAAAATGAAGCCTGTTGAATACAAATAGTCAAAGCAATCTATACATTTAAATTTTAAAATCTTAAGAAATTTTTTTTTATTTTTGCAGAAAACATTAAAGTCCTTGGACAGTTTACTAAAAGCAATACCAAGTCAGGCATTGTCAGACAGATAAAAACATCCAACAGGTTCACCAAAGGCTAAAAGGAAAGGATTCTTCCTGTTCTACAATCAGATATTCAGAGATCATTTGGAGTGAATTTGAAAGATTCATGATGATTTCTCATTTAAAGCAGTGGAGGAATTTCAATAAACACTTCCTGCATCAAGCACTTTCATTTCACTTCAGCAGGTGGTGACAATTTTATTCACAACCACCAACAGACACTCTCCTTGCTCTGCAGTCTCCCAATGAGATGTGAGGAGCAGGGATGGGGCACAGGAGAAAGAAGCACTTTTAAATGCTGTGTTTAAAAAGGTGATGAGCATTTCCTCAGTCTGCTGCTTGGATTTTTCCATTATGAATCACTGTAGCTCAGATAAATGAGGTCACTGGGTTTGAAATGCCAGGCTTCGTTATCTCTCCACACTCAAGCAGTTCTACTGGCTCTGGTGTCAGTAATTGGTTCACCTGATATTAATAACAAGCTCCCTGCCTGCAGAGACAGTCTGTTCATCCAATGCTAATGGGGGAAAGAAGAAGAGAAATGAAGACTGTGGATAAACAAATTAGGAGGTGCTGCTATTGCCCATCAAATGCTGAAAGGCCATTTACCAGGGGTTTGGATAAGGTAGCACAGGAAGCTTTCTTTCCAATATCCAAGGGAGTAAAAGAATTGCCCTAAGTTTTAGGGGCCATAGTAGCTGGGTTTTGGGGTTTTTTTTTCATTTTGGTGAAAAAGAAACCTTTTCTGAATATTCCAATGTGAATATTTTAGAATAATTATCTATTGCGATGTGATAAACAAATTGAGATTTGCTTTTGGGAAAGAAGCTGAGCCAGAGCACCAAACAATGAATGATAAACCCCAATTATAGGAAAAATTCTCAGAGGATTGCCTTTGCTATGGAAAATGTAAAAAATACAAAGCCTTTGCAGCTCTCTGCCTAGATAGCTGAAAGGGGAAAAAACTTTTCCAAGTGAAGCTGTCTTAATTCCCACTCTGCCCCATACTGCCAGATTGCTCTTTGGAAAGCCTAAAAAAGTAATAAAAAAAGAAATTGGTCAGTGTCCTTTTTCTGTTCTCTTGAAGCCAGCAGAAAGCTCATGAAAGGAATTTCTGCAACAGTCAGACTTTTTGTAGGAGCATTCAGCATTGGATTAGCCCTTCTCTTCTCAGAATCCATGGGAGTCCCTACTCTAACTTGGGCACAGAGAAAAGTTAAGTCAAAATGAAGCTTCAAACCTCTCAAAAAGCTGCTGTGGGTGAGCAAGAGCCAGTGTCTTTCAAATCAATTGTTGAATTGCTTTGTATTCTCCGTTTGACACAAAATGACCATCAGAGCCATTTGCACCGAGCAGAATCATTTCCTGAAAAGAGGAAGGCTGCCCTTGCATCTTAGCATGCATCTTCTGTCAGGAAGAGGACCCCAGCTCTCTCCTTACACACACCCCACTCAGGTGCAAGGCTGGCAGCCTCACAGCCCCTGGCAGAAGTACTCAGACATGAGGACACCAACCTGGACAGGGCAGCACTGAATGAACTGAAAGGTAACTGTGCAGATCCCCACGGTTTTTGATGAAAAGGAGCCACTTGCAGTAATATAATGTCCCAACAGGACTGACCCTGCCAAACCACTGGGGCACAGAGTGCACCTGGGTGTGCTCAGGGTGCTCAAGTTATCCAGCCTTGGTGGTGCCTTCAGCTACAGCTGTTGTACAAGGATTCCTTTGTTCCCAAGGAGTCACAACTGCTACAACCAGCACAACCAGTGCCACCTCTGGGACCTGAATGGAGCAACTGCACCAGCACAGAGAAATCCCCCCTTCCTCTCCAGTGCTTCAAGCACTTGGCCTGAGGGGGCTGGCACTGCACACCCTGTGATGGGAGAGCCTTGAGTCAGCCCTAAAGATTAAATACTCAGGGAAAATCTGGTGTGTCGAGGACACTGTACCAGAATGTAATTTCCTATCATTCTGGGAGCTTGCTGAAACATCAGTTTATCCTTTAAGGTTCAATACTAAAATTCAGGATGAAATCCAAGGGTGGTGGTTTAATCACTAAGTAAAATGCTATTCCTGCAACCTGCCACTCCATGTGGTAAAAGGGTCTCAGACTTCTCACCTGAAAAATAGAACAAGGAGGAAAAAAAACACCTAGCAAACTACTCCTACTTTAAGCAAAATAACAGAAAAGCTGGTTTCAGTGTGTTGTGACTTAGAGAAATTAATAGCATCAGATGAAAAAGACATTTTCTGATGTAGCTCAGGGAGACTTACAGAAAAGCTTAAAAATATTTAAGCTACCTAAATGCCAAACCCCTAATATGAAATGATTCTCTACAGGATTTTACTCAGACCTAACAGTCTCAGTATTCATTTACTGTTCAGCATGTGTAACCTTCCCACAGCAGAGCAGACCCTGTCCATGTTTGCTGGGCTTCAGCCCCACACCAGAGCAGCTTCTCCCAGACAGCAAAGAGATACAGGATATGCCTCTGCTCCCCAGCCCCAACCCCAGCTCCCCACTCACCAAACCTCTGATACACAGGACCTGCTTCACCCAAGATGCTGCAGTGGAGAGGCAGAAGGTGTTTGTTAGCACAAGGAACAAGTCTCTGGCCTGCATCCTGGATATAGTGGGATTTTGCCTCAAAACCTCCTCATCTGCCCAACAGCTGGAGAGAACACACCTTGTCCTTCTGAGCCTGCTAAGGGATGCTGCGCTGTTTCCTTTTGTTCATGGTCACAATACAAGAGGTATTTGAATATATAAAATGCAGACAGTAGGTTGCTTGGCTCCTAATTTGGAGCTCTGTATTGTATATCCATAGCTCAGTAGAAACTCAGCCAGGCCCTATTTATAAATCCTATAGTGTTTAAAATCTTTTGTCTTTCTAGCCAGAAAGACTTACCAATGTGCTGCCAACTGCAAATGGCTGAAAAGCAGGATGGTGTTTCAGACATTTCTCAGGTATCACCCACTGTAACCAGTTTTCACATAGAGAACTTGTTCCACTAGAGCAAAATGGGGAAAAGAGCACCAGAAACTAAGAAAGGTGAAACTGGAACAAGTGTCTAAAGAAAAAGAATTGCTACTACTGCATTCACACATCTGGTAGAAGCCACTTTCTGCTTTAACTGTCTTCCTTTATGCTCTTCATTTGTGTCAGAAAAAAATGCTAAGAGTCAAAGCACTCCTACAAGTAACTGCTGATGCCCCATCTCTGCTTGAGCTTGTCCATGTTTTGTTGGGAGCCATTGTTGATACCAGCACGGAGCAATTACTATGAACCTCTTCAATATCTCAAGTGACACAGAACCTACCCTCAAAATTAACCCCAAATGCTCCTCACAAGAACAGGGGAGTGTTCCTTGATTCTGGGCTGCCGTATCATCCGCCCGCTGTTTGCGGAGACAATACTTAAAGGCTTCTTCCTCTTTGAACCTTCAAAAGGAGACGGTATCAAACAAAAGGACAGCACACCAACGTCTCTTCGTCTGGTGTCAGAGTCCACAGCAGAGAAATGAGCGAGAATGACATCAAACACTGAAAGAGGAACTTTTCTCACTTGTTCCAGAAAGCTACGTGAGATGCTCTGGGCACAAGGTGTTCATGCATATAAAAAACACAACAAAGTCAATCAGAAAATCAAGACAGGAAGATCAGCCACATGACCAAGGAACTTCTAAGAGGCCTTTCAATGAAGTGTACTTTGTTTTCTCAGGCATATTATTGGGGTCCACTCCCAAGCAACAAGAGATTCAGCTTGAATGAAAGTGTAAGAGTCCAGCTGTAAGAGTTAATTCTGGTCCTCACTTCCCAGAGTGCAGGTTTTACATCACTGACCTTGAGTCAATGCCTTTACACAACAGGTGGATGCATTTTCTACTTTTCCTGGGTTCAGCCTTTTTCAGGAACAACAATGCTGCTGAAATAAGCCTTTTCGGCTTTGTTCTCCTCAGCCTTTGACAAGAATTCCTGGCAAACATCCCTCCTTACCGTCTCCAAAAAAGCATGTAATTCTGCTGTCATTCCTCTTTCATCTTCCACTAGCAACTACTAAAACTGAAGCCCATGCTCTGATGAAAATGAAAGTTGAATGCTATGTAGCAGTTAAGAATTAACATGCTAATGCATATTCTGTAATAATTGAATCTAACACTACAATCAACAGCACTGACTGTCTCAGAGGCAGGCAATTGCAGAAAAGATAATTAGAATCAGTCCTTCAAACAAAATCTTTTGTTATTAATTAAGGTAAAGATTAGCTGTCAATCATGTTTACTAGAAGCAAGTTCATCTGATAATGGTGCAATATACATTATCTCACTGCTGTAACTGGATATTGAGCAAACACCTCTGGGCTGGAGTGTCCAGGCTTACCTGCCACCTTTGAGGCAATACACAACCAAAACCCAATCTTTAGCTTACATCAGGAACATGAGTCATCCCAATTTTGGTTGTTCAGTCAGTACAAAATGTATAAGATACTTATAAACTCTGTTCTAACATCACATCTTTTAAAAACTCCAACTTGCAGGAAACACAATACTTGATATCCTCGGTTGGTGGCCAGAGTCACAGCATTGCTGATACCACTCAAAACTAATCTGCAGTTGAGAGCAGGAGAAACTGAGCAAGTCATCTGAGCCGGTCAACAGCAGCTCAACATGAGCCAGGTGTACCCAGGTGGGCAAGGTGGCCAATGGCCAACTCCTTGACAGGAGGTTGTAGCCAGGTGAGAGTCAGTCTCTTCTCCCAGGGTGAAAGGACACAGCCTCAAGGTACAACAGGGAAGGTTCAGGTTGGACATCAGGAGGAATTTCTTTACATAAAGGTTGTTAAACTGCCCACAGAGGTGGTAGAATCACCATTCCTGGAGGCATTCAAGAAACAACTGGACTTGACACTCAGTGCTCTGGTCTAGTCAACAAGGTGGAGATCAGTCAGAGGTTGGACTTAAACTCAGACAACTTTTCCAACATAATTGATACTGTGGTTTCAGACCAAGAGCCTTTGGTGTAGCAATTCATCTGCCTGCCAGCTTTGACCTTCCCATTTATCATAGTCTGAGGGCACAGCAGATGTCTAACAAGTCAAGGCCAAATCCTTCCATCTCTTTCACAGCAATGCACCTGTTGCCTGGTACAGAGTCAATTAGATGTATTACTTTGATTACACAGCCTACAACTCAGTGCTTGCTAAACAGGGAGGGCTGGCCACATTCAGCATTCATGCCCTGCCCCAGGCACTGAGGGGAGTGCAGAGCTCCAGCTGGAAAACATAACATGCAAGACATTTTCATTCCTGGCACAGTCAGTTGCCCCCAGAGTGTCTCCTAATGACCACCCTGCCTCTCCTCCCACATTTAGCAAGCACAAGGGCCAAATGAGGACCTTACAGTGGTGACACATCTCACTCAAGGTCTCCCACTGGAGCCCAGTCCCTGCCTCACAGCCCATTCAGCAAAGACATGAGCTCAATGTGCAATCAATCCCTAAACCTCACAGAGCAAACTTACATATTAGACTTTGCCTTCAAGTCCCAGCAAGGTGTGAATTATTATCCCACAGTGGCCATCTAAATCTCATAATGGCACACACCAGGCAATATGTGATGATAATACCTACATTGTAGATCCTTCTTCTAATAATAAAAGGGCATAATGGTCAAATTAGTAGGTATAAGCCTGATGATTCTCTGCTAGGATTTTCAATTTGTGAAACAAAATGGGTATGGGCATCCCCACACTCACTGGCTACTCCAAATGCAGGATTTATTGCTCTGCCACATGTTTCTAACTCATGCTAGGGCTGGAGGAGGCATCTGTTGCTTGAAATATGCATTAGCATCTCTTCTCTGTCTTTGAACTTTCTTGAAAACAACATGCAGTTGCAGGAACCATTCTGTACTCAGTTTCATCTGATGACAATGTTACATAGATCATCTAATGCCAGAAAAAGAAAAGGAATGAAGAATTTAGTGGATGAAAATATGCAAAGCATAGATGACTATTAGTAGAAAGAGCTACTTATTCCCATGGGTAGATTCAATGACATCACTGAACCATCCCTGTGACAAAAAAAACCCTAACAAAAATTTCCTGCAAAATCAGTCTCAGAAGAAAGTGTCACACTTTGATAACATTTTTTCAAACACAAATACAGGCTTCAGACCATCTACAGGCTCTGATGAGTTCAACAAGAGAGACAATAGTTCACACAAATGAGGATTAGACCCCAGGATCAGCCGAGTGGCCTTGTGGGAGGCAGCAGATAGAGGCAAACTTTAATCCTTGAAATTTTAAAAGTCTGAATCAAAGACCAGTGAAATCAATGCAAGTCCAAGGACCTCACTGGGCTTGGCTGAGATGTTCATTTTCATGTAGGTTGCTCCCTACAGCTTCTGAAGTACTGATTTCATCCCAGAGACTGGGCCCTGCCTGCCTTGGGTGAGAGGAGGAACAGCTGAGAGCAAGAAAGCACAGAAATTCACCCACAGACACTTTGATAAAGTTTGCAGTTTGCTGCAAACTTTGGTATCGAAGACAAATAGAGATACTTTCTGCTTATGCTGACAGCACCCTCAAATCACCAGTTAGTGATCAGAGCAGAAATCCATGGGAAGGATGGAGCCACCCCAGCCTGCCACCAACCACCCCATGGAGGGCTCATCTCCAAGCACACAGCAATTCACAGCCAGCAATGTAGCTTATATGGTCCAAAACTAAATGTGAACACCAGCACCTCCTGCTTACACAGAGCAAGCTTTGCTCTTCCTTGGCATGACTTCTGTCACAGCCAGATGCTGCATCAGTGACAGCATCAGAACAGGAGCAATGTCAGTACTGGTGTGGGTTCTCTTTGCTCCAGCTGCACACAGGGGCTCGAGGCCATTAAGCCAGGGAGGAAGATGTTAAGATTCACAGGGCTTTTTGTGATTTTTATTCCCCAGGGCTTCAAACGGTAAAAGGAAAATTGGGATTTCAGAACCACTCAATGCCCAGCTAAGCACAAAGTCACACCATCCCATTTTCAAGTCAATTAACACAGTAGGAGGGCATTGCACGCTTCTGAAAGCATCTCTTGTTTAAACACCTCAGTGGAAACTGGGCTCTGAAACTGAGCCTGAATTTTTACTGTGCCTCCATTTACTGACACTCTACAAGTCACACTTCATACCAGACAAATGTTTTTTGACATTACTTAAAAGTCACATAGAGTAATGTCTACCTGAAGCAACTGGGTGATCCATTCTCCAAATGGCACTTAAAACCTCCATAGACTCCCAGTACAGTCATAGGGGCCAGGCTCTGGTAACACACCAGGGAGGGAGAGGAAGGCAAGGACAGCATGCACCAGGTCACTCAGCACAGTCTGTGCAGTTTTCTCACACTGTCTTACCCAGAGACACATTTTTATTTGTTTCTTTCCCCACAGACAAAATATTTACTAATGATGAAATTCATAGACAACAAAACTGACAAACTCTACTTATTTCAAGAAAAGCCCACAGCCTTGGGCTCTCAGGTGCCAATGATGCAGCTTCCCTGGCACTCCAAAAGCAGCAGGATCTTCAGGTCCTGGCACCTTTAGTCTGGGAAGGATCTTCATCCGTGTTCAGTTCTGGGCAAAAAATGGCAATTTGGGACATGAATTTTGCCAACAAACTGTATTCCTAAGCACAGCAGGTTGCATGCCATAAATAAACATTCACAGAGTCTCCCATCCTCCCTCATTCTCATCCATGGTAAGAGAACAGGACTTTGGCTTTCAGGAATGAAAAGAGGACAGAGTCAAATCAGCCATTCCTTCCTCCCTGCCTCCCCTTTCTCAGGCAGCATTACTGACCAAGATAAATGACTCACTATGTCCTTTTTAATGACTCCTGACAGTTTGTTGCACTACAGCAGCTGACATATCCTCAGGGACCTCTAATGATCAATTAAATTTGTAAGCTGTGGCTGCTGAACCTTACCCTAGGAACACTAACAGAGGATGCGCATCAAGAAAACAAAACAGGCTGAACCCAGCAATTTTATCCTGGGGAAAGAGAGCTCCAGCATGGCTTAGAGATTGTTCACGACAAGACTAACATTTGGAATCAACATCTGGATTCTCTTTGGTGAGCACCTCCAGTTTGTGGAGCTGCTTCATCTGTTCTGTCTGTGGTAGCTGTGTTTAGATTCAGTCAAGCATGGACAGGGCTCAAAATATGATTTTTTTTTTAAACCAGTCTTCATACTTTATCAGATTGGAAAGTGTTTGAGATGCGATAATGTTACCTGGGCTGAAATAATGCTGGCAACCAGGGGTGCAGGAGACTGATCAATGTAAAGCAGTAGCCAAAAAGTGAGGAATTTAATATATTTAAGACCATCCTCTGGCCAACTATCCAGTAAGTTACTGAAACAAGTTTAATACACTTAGTTTGAGAACAGTTTTTTGGAATAAGTGGCCCTAAAAACAAGATACAATTACTCATAACACCACATCCTTAAAGTCTTAGAAAACTCCATCCCAGAGGTTCTTTATAATGTCTGTCCTTCGACAATAATGTTAGCAGGTGAATCAATACTGAGCTGACTTCAGGAGCTGCCTTAAACTTGAACTATGGATTTATAGCACTGAGTTGATGATTGATAGAGTGCAGCTTATACAGACAGGCATCACTGGCCTGTTTCCATCCACAGTAAAAGTCAGTAAAATTCCAGTTGCTGTCAGAGTTCCAGATTTGTCTTGATACTGCACAGAAAAATGGGGTTCTGAAACCTACCAAAATACTGCTGAATGCTTACCCACAGGGCACCTCATGCCATGCTCCTGTTCCCCCCTTTATATAGGCAGGATCAGAGGGATGGGAAAGCTGAGCACCTTTCTCAGCCCTTCTAGAACAAAGCCAAGAATAAAAAAGGAGCTGGGAAACATTGCCTCTTCACATCCACACTTGGAAACCTGAAGAATGCTGGTGGAATTGCAGTTTCAGACATTCAGATGTGACATCCACACTCATACCTCTGCCATTTGAAAAGCAATGTCCCATGTCTAGAACATTACCTCTATAGTATAACAGAGTCCCTGGTGGGAGGAAGAAACCAGCAACACCCTTAGCTAACACCACACGGAAACAGAAAACAGTATAAAAGGTGATATTAGAGCCAAGGGCAAAGAAGAAATCTCTAATAAGATTATGACAGCAGTTTTTAGAAACCTTCCCTTCCAATGGGCTTTCCTTCATGCCTCAGGGGTCTGTGATGCACTATGGAAGAGCAGCTTCACATGCTTATTTAGCATCCTTAAACTTGCTAATTCTGTGTAGGCTTCAGGACAGAGATGCCCATACAGTTATTTCCTTTCATTTGCTTTTCATTTTTAGCTCTTTTTTCCCTGCAAATCCTTGCAAAATCTCCTGTAGAGAATAAGTTTAATTGCACACTCACTGTCTTTTTTTAACTTGGGGGAAGGCAGTGACAGCACCCTCTGAGCTCAGCAGCAAAGGCAACATGAAATATTTCATGAGACAGAAGTGCCCCAAGGCCTCCTTGCAACAGCTTTAAAAGGCCAAGTGCCAGAAAGATGATATTTTTCCTGATTTAATGTTTCACTCACAGTTTTCTTACCCTATTTGTTTAAAAGCCTGCACTCCTCTTGGGCTCTTATTACCTGGCTGGATGCTTCAGCATTGAGAGGAGGGCAAGGAACAGCTCAGGAGAAGGCATTGGTCTCCCCAGGCAGAGGAAGGGGCACAGCACTGCCAGGGCTGCCATGCCCAGCTGCCAGAAGACCCTCAATACCACCAGAAAGAACAGAAACGACACAGCTACACAAGTCCAGCCATTTAGCTGTGAAGTTCAGGGTCAGAAATGCTCTACATGCAGCTCTGCTGGCTTCTGGGAAAGGGAGTTCTGCCATTGCCACATTAGCTGCAGATTTCCTCTTGGCTGTCACACTAAAATCATACCAGTTGACAGAGGGATGGCATCCTTATATTCTCTCCCTCTGTTTGTAAATATTTTAACAGCTTTTCTTGCTACCAAAATGCCTGAGTGTTGTAGAATATTTGTTTTTAGGCTTTCTTAAATGACACAAAAGCAGAAATTTGGTGGAAGTAGCCACAGTTCTTAGCATGGGGTAGCTATACAATTTTCATTTAATTGAGTGTAAATGTTTAATTACATTAGGGATAGCCACAAGAACTCCTTGGGCCTATGAAGGCAGCCAAAGACAATTTAGCACCTGGCTCATAACAGGATATGAAATGGAACTCAACTGTGCCTAACAAGAGGCAAAACCAGCAGTGTCTGATGTCCAATTCCCTTTGTGATCACTGACGGAGGACTAAGCCAGATTAAAATTATCTTTTTTTTTTTTAAGAGGAACCTGATATGTTCTGTGACTTCTAAATTCAATTACTTTTCCCTGTTCCTTTTCTTTCAGACCCTCAAACTTTATACATTCAATATTAATGCATTGGTGGAGACCTTATAATTCATCCAAGCAAACAATTTGACTACTGCAGAGCAAATACTGTCTGCAGCTGACCTTGCTGGCCAAGAAACCCCATCAACAGCTGCCAATGGTGATTTTCCTAACAGTGCCATAAAGAAAAGGGGAAGATTGCCAGCTCTGCGCAAAGCAGTGAGAGGGACTAACAAAATCTCATCTCTTTTTCCATGAGTGAAAAACACAAATCCTGGATCCTCCAGCACTGTGCTCCATGTGCACAGCAACTTACACTGGTGGCACTGGAGTACTGTGGAGCAGGGAGAGAGGACTCTGCAGGGACATCCCCAAGGGCAGGCACATCAAGGTGCCAACACTATGTGGATAGGGGTTCATGCAGTGACCAATGCTGGGTTTCTCTTCCGCAGACTTCCCATAACACTTGCTACTTCTTTGCCTTTGAAAATCCATATAAATCTATTTTTATGAAAAAACTCAAACATTTTGAACCCACAGAGGAGACAAAGTGAGGGAAGGAATGTCCACCATACACAGGGACAGCACCTTCTCAGTAGGGAAAGTGGGGAGAGCTCAGTCTCTTTTTCCACCTACATCAAAGTTTAAGTGCTCCAGCCTGAGCCAGTGACTTTCAACACCAAGTACTAAAAGGAAGGTGAGAAGACTGCCAGCATCATTTTAATGGCCCTCTGCTTCCAAGGATGTGGCTGAAAGCTGGACAGCCCCCAAGGCACGACCAGGTCTCTGTCAGGACCACAGTGACACTGACTTACTTGGATTTCTCACTTCAGGAGAGCAGGAACTCCACAGACAGATTAACTCCAGTGGCTGTGTGTTACTCTGGCCTTGATGCATAAATCGCCCTTTCTAGAAGGTGCTGTGCTCCTCTCCCATTCTGTGCCCCTGCTGCTCACCCAGCTAAGGAATCTGATGCCAGCACACTGCTGTAGTTCCAGGCCAGCAATTCTGACAGGAACAATTTTTTGTCACATCACTCCCCAGCCAGCACTCAGAGCCAAGTAATGCAAATCCTGGTTTAAAATCAAAGCACTAACCCAGGTCTTTACTCCCTTGTATGATCTCTTTCATATTGGTTATTCTTCTCACTATCCTTTCTGAAATCAGGACTTAATTCCCCATTATGCCATGGTTAATGGAGCAACTTATTCTTTTTCAGATCCTGGGTGCAGAAGGATGCCAGTCTCCCAGTATCACCCTGCTCATTTTGCACACGTGACAATACTGGGGCAGGGGACATTCACCCAGCCCCTTTCTCCTGCCCTACCATTAATTTTGCACAAATAGCAGTGACAGCCACAGTGGTCCCTGTGCTTGTCACAATCAGCTTTCTAGACAAGCAGCAACTAGCTAGAAGCTTTAAAGAAGCTTTGCTGACCATAGACAGTCCCCTGCAAACACTAGTGCTGCTGCAGCCCAATACACAGAAGTACCTCCCAGCCCCTCCATAAGAGAAGAGCTGGCAAGGCTTTTTCCCCCAGCAAGATTTCAAGCTGCAGGTTTACCCAAAACCA
Organism: Campylorhamphus procurvoides; assembly: GCA_013396655.1. Lineage (NCBI taxonomy): Eukaryota > Metazoa > Chordata > Aves > Passeriformes > Dendrocolaptidae > Campylorhamphus > Campylorhamphus procurvoides. The sequence continues at coordinate 1,083,814 of WBMV01000850.1, forward strand.
GCCCACTTCTCTGGAGGCAGAAAAGGAAAACTGCTTCCCAAAATGCAAATCACAGACCTCAGTTGCTGCCTTCACAAAGGCTGTCATAGGAGAGAAGATTTTCCCGGTTTCCCCTACAAGCTTCATCCCAGAAACACATTGAGCTGCTGAGGAACCCACCATAAATCTACCAAAGCCAAACCATGTGCTCCAACAGCTCTGTGTTTACTAGAGCAACTGTGGCTTGCCCTCTGAAACTAGTTCTGTGTTTATATGTCACCTGTGTTTATATGGACACAGGAAATTTCCTGTGGGGAACCATTTGCCAAATACACCCTGCATACAGCAATTTTCCCTGTGCTAATACTGGCATTACCTAGTTTTAAACTTCTACACATGTGTATGACAGTGTCACAGATAAATCCGCAGCTAAAGTCTCAGCCTTGAAAGCAATTCTTTGGTGAACATAAATGCTGAACACAAAAGACACCCTGCCTAGTGTTTCTTTGCTTTTGAGGATCACAAATCAAAGCCACTCTCTCTTGTTCAGCCACTGCTATTTTGGGAGCAGCGCTCTTCCCTCCTCTGAGGAGAGCAGTTCACAGGGAGGGGGAGGCAGGAGGTCACATCATCCTGCACGGTACAAGCAGGGTGTCTGGGAATATCACACCTCAGAAGTAACCAAATTCATGTCTTTTCATTACCTGGAGCCCCCAAATGATTAGCACAGGAACTGTGTCACAGGCAGAAGCACACAGGAGCTATAGAAAGTCTTGTTCATTATTCCCTCTGAGTCCTTTTAAGACATGGATAATTGACACCATAAAATGAAATGATGCTGTGCTGCACTTGTGGCCAAAGCAGTGCTGAGAGCACAGGGGTGCCTGGGCTACTGCTGAACATCGAGACACAGAAATCAGACCCTTTCTGCTTCCCCAGCTGCCCCCACAGCCAGTCAATAGGAAAAAAGCAGGAATAATGGGCTGTACAAACACACAGGGTGAGAAACATCTGCCTGTGCAGCATCCTGCAGGAAGGCATTTATGATCATCAGGGATAAAAGATGGAATGTGAGTCAACAACTCATGATGTTGCCGCAAAACATCAGCTGGAGGGAATGCAAAGGGGAATGATCTGAGGTCTCAAAATTGCTTAGGAAAAACAGGTGGAAGAACAATTTAGTCTAAAGAAGGTCAGGTGCAGACATAACAGAGGGAAGATGCAGCAAATATTACATTATAGGGCTCTTTTCAGAGTCATTCAGACATGCTAAATATCACACTGTCAGGAGCATGTTCCAAGACACTCACCCTGATACTGAAAATGCATGTCTTAAATTATAGCTAAACACTCATGGAAGAAAATGGCTTCTAGAAAGCCAGAAGCACCACCTCAATAGAAGAGGCAAGTTTCTGCTCTTTGAATGTTTTGATTACACTGTAGAAAAAAATAAAGTCTGTTAAACTAGTGAAGCACTCAATTTACAGGAAAAGAAATGTAATTACCTTCCTCTGAGAAGTTCCCCACAAATCATCCAATTAATTCAAAAATATTAACCTTCAGGGGTCAAACTTCCTGTATTTAATCTCAACACACCATTATTTTGTTGATCAGATAAGAAAACATCCAGAAATAGCGGGTATGTCTACATAGCACATTAACATCTACACACCCTTGGGAACAGAGGTTATATATGGCAATTAAGAAAATCATAGGAAAAGAGGCTCATATTTCAGCATTATTTTTAAGAGCTGCAGTTGTTCAGTCTTGTCGTCTCCACAAATATGCTGCACCAACTGCCAATCATTTAATAACACATATTTACTGACAACACTTCAGCATGTGCTAAGAATTTTCTCTGTTCCCCAAACCACTAGCAATGATTCACAGCCTCAGCCTCCCCTGAGAATATCAACAGGTGTACAAGTATTGTATTGCCATGGGAATTAGGCAGTAACCACTATGGATTGGCTCCATTTGTGCAAAAAAAAAGCAGTGAATCACCTCTCCTTCTACCCACACACTGCCAGCCTTCAGAAATGGGAATAAGTTCAGAAAATCAGGTAAAGTTTTCAGCATTACATATCTTTCTCTCTTTTCCTAATTTCAGAGGGGTTTTGTGGGTTTTTTTTTGTCTGATCTAGTAAATACTTTTTCCACAACATGAGACTGATCGTGCTTCTTTCTGACACATCATTTCAAGGAAGAGAAATAACATCATTCACCATACTGGGAACAGGATATTGATACACCTTATTCTTTGAGGAGGTCTTGAAGTCAGAAGCTTTACTAAAAAGTCCAGTTCTATCAAAATCTCTCATGCAGTGCCAATGTATCATGCTCTTATTGACATTTAGTTTAGGGGGGAAAAGCAAAAGTGCTCCAAAAGTCATATGGTTTAACATTTTCAAAATTAAATGTTAAAACCCTCTATTTTACTACTTATTATAATTAAGTAACACTTAAAACCAAATCAAATCTAAACATGCCAAGAGAGTTTCTATCAAGCATTTTCATCTGGCATAGGAAAAGTTCAAAAACCTGAAATCCACACAAATGAGAATGTGCATACCCCACCAAGTGCTATTAATATGCTCTGCAAACTGTATTTTTAAAATGGGTCTAAAATATAAGTTTACTTGCCATAGAAATCAGCAGAGCATCTTGAAAAAACACTACTTTTTTTTGCTATCAATTACAGAACATATTTCTTTCACTTAAATATTATCTTGGAAAAGCTCAGCTGATCATTCCCCTGGTAAGTCTGTAGAACACTCCACAGCAGATCACACTCACTGAACATGGTAGGAAAACGCCATTTACCCCAGGCAGAGCAGCAGCAAAGCTTCAGTTCATGGATATGAAAATTAAAATGGCGCTACACCCATATATTTTAGAATTGTGAATTTACAATACAGGATTCAGGAAGCAAGTTTCTCTCCTAGTTTGATGAGCCCTCCACTCCATTCTCTTCATGTTTGTAAAGAAACAAATTGCATTCCTAAAATGAAATACACTGAGGCAGTCGTCAGTCCTGAACTGCAGGACTCACACAGGCTGAGAAGTGCAAACAGAACAGCAGGAACACCCGAGAGACCCACCACGACATCCCCTAACTCAATATCCAACCCCACAGCCTGTGCACTGCAGCAGCACAGCTCCTCAGGGAGCAAGGAGGGTGTGTCAGGAAAGAAAAATGGTTCTGTAAAAGGGATATTTAGGGAAAACAGACTTTCAAGGACTTAAGCCACTTGATTACAAATAGGACCTACAAAACTCAGATAGTTTTACTGTGTTTAAATTCCCCAGCGTTAATCAGATAATTTGGGAGAAGGAGTGGCATGAAGAATGGCAAGAAACAGAGAAGAGTTACCAGCTGGAGGAGGTTAAACACCACAGGACAGCACACACAGTGTTCAAATGCAAGCACAGAACAAAGCATTCCAAGCCTCCTCTGAAAAGATGATTTGCCCTCAACCTCTGTTTCACACTCTTAATCTTTTCAGGTTGTTTTTTTAATAACTAGCCCTGCTAAGAGATGAAGACACTTTTATGTAGAAGTTTTATTTCACCTACATTCAAACCATTACATTCTAATACAAAAATACTATTAAAAACTAAAAAAAAAATCAGTTGTGGGTTATTTTTTCTGCATTTGCTCAAGTATTTAGAAAAAGAAGAAAGGACTGAGAAGAGTTAGCATGAAGAGTGGCAATGCTTATCACTTAGGAAAATTTTAATCCCTAATGGTTACTGGTGTTGGCTACAGCAGCACTACCAGTCACAGAGCAGCATTCCCTTGGTCCAAACCATGGACTCAGGACACAAATTCAGATAATACTTCAAGCTAACTGCAATGCAATTAAATTATGCTGTCATTTATTCAGAGACAGCAGGTGCTTTGGCCAAAAGCTGCTTAAAGTGAATCTTCTGAACATTTGAGCATTCAGAAGCTTGTCTGCAGCAGTCCAGGGACTTGGTTAGCCAGGCTGCAGCATCCTTCCTCCAGCCCTCTTAAACTTCTACTTTTCCTCCACTGCAGGTGCATATTTCTTCCTAATTGCCTTTCCTGGTGCTGCTGCTTGCTGGGGAAGCTGATGCTGCATCCATCCCTCACTGCTCAGCAGCCAGGAATAGAAAGGGTTCCTTTTTCCTCAGCCCTAATAAATATTTGCATGGTGTCCATTTTTATAGCTTCACACTAGAAGAATGTAATAATGCATATTCATGTGCTGCCCGTTTGGGAAGGTGACACCATCATAGCAGGAGAGATTAACCCCCTACTACTGAGACACTTTTTCAAGTGTTCTTGATGTCAGCAGCTCCTTTAGAGGATTACTTTTCTTTAAAGGCTCCAATTAAGGTATTTGTCAGGTGATTTGAGGGATTTATTTCAGCTGTTCATTTACTTCATAACCAGCACTCAAGTGTTTCCAGCTGGGGGAGCTGCAGGACACAGAACTGATTTCCAGGTCAAAGTTCTATCAAGTTTTGTGTATTCCTAAATCACCACACAAACAGCCTTCACCTGGATCACTCTGGGTACTGCAATATGTTGCTGCAATATAAAAAAGGAGATAGAAACATGCAGCATTTAAAGTGGGAGTGATAAGGAAATCAGCAACACAAAGGAGAAAACATTCTGGATAAGCCACTGTGTAGCTGATGATGGGAGCCGCTGTCCAGTGTACTGGTCGTACTGGCTTTGAGCAGAGAGCCTGCAAGGATGGAGGTGTTCTGGAACTTACTGTGGGACTCACCACCAACCATGAACTTTAGTCAGATGGCAGATTCTTAACATCACTGGGAGTCAGTGGGAACATCCACACTCTCAGAAATGCTTTTAAACCAAAATACCCACCCAGTAACACACATTGGATGAGACACAGCTTCTCTAGCAAGTGAAATAACAAATAGAAAGGTATAAAGCACAAACTAAAATATATGGCCTGTTACACAAAACTTCAGCACTATCTGCTGCACTACAGACTCCCACAGAATGGTTTGTCCTTCAGGAGTTAAAGGAGAGGAATCCAGGCCTTCCACCAAAAGCAACTGCTCTCAACAAGGCACAGGGGTGCTAATTAATGAGAGAGAAAGGTCTGCTTACCCTTCCTCTGAGCATAACCCAGGGGATGGCATGTTCAGACCTCCATCAAGCACACAAACCACTTATTTCTGTGTAAACAGACTTGAATTCAGAGCAACTCAAATTAAATTTCAGAATCTTAACTCCAGTTCAAGCCATTTCCATGCTAATGATACCAGCATGACTTCCATATTTTATATCAATGAAAAGTACAGAACAATCCTGCCCACCTGCAGCAAGAGGCAGTGTCTTTATACATTTCACATCAAGTACCTCTCAGCTTACTGGAACATGCTGGTTGACAATTTGAGCAAACAGCTGTCAAGAAAGTTGTCATTCTGAGAATGTTTGAGGTACAGAAGTCAAGTGTTGATAGACCTGCTGCAGTGTAGAGGAGCAAGAAGTCTCAGACCTTTCAGTTCAAAGGGAACAGCAGCCCAAAGCCCTTTTGATCTGGTGATGATCTGCAAACCTGCACTTATCCATCTGTTCTGCTGACTCTCAAGATAGTCAAGCAGCAAAAAAATACCTCATGACAAGCAACTTGGCAACACAGATGATTACAGGATACCCAAAAGAAGAATATACTGCTGTAGTAAGTTTATAGTGAACCTTTCCCACTATGTCCTTGGGACCTCCACTCTGCACTTGAGCTTTCTGAGTCAAATATTTTTGCACTTCTCAGTCCACAGTGATTCTCTTCTATGAACATCAAGGCAGTTTTTTAACCCACTTAACAGACTTAAGCTGTTAAAGCACAGATGGTGCAACAGACATAGAAAATGAGTTGCCCACATGGTAAATACAAGAGAAGCACTTCCCTCCACACTCACCATCTGAAGGAGAGACCAGGCAGATGCAGAGTGCAGGCTAAAATTTCCTCCCCACATTGCATGTTGCACCTCTGTGTCTGCCTTCACAGCAGGCCAAGTCTCCAGAGACCAATCTGTAGACTATCAAAATGTCACCTCAGCTTTTTTTCACTCTGTCATTAGGGGTTTTTCCTTATAAAACTCTTCAAGCCTCAAGACTGACAATCCAGGATATATTTTCCCCTCATAGCATGCCTCTAACATGCCCAGCAACTTTTGTTGTTTATATTTTCCTGAATTATTTAAACTATTTGATAGCAAAGTGTGTTAAAAATAAACACAAACAGCGAACCTTTAAATAGAAATGCACAGCACTCAATGAGTCAGTGGAAAATGTTTCCTGACATTTGGTACTTGGGTCACAATTGTTCTGAAAATTGAAAGCTGAGGATAAGCTATTACAACAAGAGATTGCCTTTCAGAAAAGTCAGCTGATGAAAAACATTATATGAAGCGACTATTTCAGGAAGCCTCCCCTACCTGGCAGCACTTCCAGTCGATCCACAGGTCCCAAAGAAGCCGTCCCAGGGTATTTTATCCGGTGGCAGCTCAACACTCTGATCCTTCACAGTGCTGGTGTTTGCTGTGGCAAAACCCTGCAAACCACCCAGCTCTTCCTGAGCTTCACAGACTCCACTTCCACGGAAAATTTTGTGACTCCACAGCATCAGTTTTCCCACAGCACGAGGGGCAGAGGGGTCCACACTGCCCGGGTGGGTCAGGGTCACCAAACCCCCCAGCACACAAGGGCTGGGACAGGACACGGGGGTCATTTGGCCTGGGAGGACAAATATGAGCCAAGGGAACCAACCAGGTGACCCAGGGACTCACAAGGTGGCAGGACAAAGCTCCGGCAGTGCAGCCACGATGGCTGTGATGGAGCCACACCTGAGGCTCCTGCAGCACCCAGAGGGAGAGGGCAGAGCCCTGGCAGAGCTTTAGGAGGGCCCTGGGGGTGGGGGGTGTGTGGGAGGTGGAATTGCATGGCCCAGATGCCCCATCAGCCACAGGACAAGGAACACCTGTGTGCCTTCCCACAGGGGCTCTGCTCCAGCTCCTGAGCCAAGGGGAGGGTCCTGACCCCTCAGGCCAAAATAATGTATTTCTTAATAATTGCAACACCTTTTTCTCAGTGTTTCCGTTAGACCAGACCCCAGAGCTAGTGAAATCAAGGAAAATCTTTCTGCTGATCCCAGGCACTTTGGACTAGGCTCTTATGGAACTATTTGTGTTTCACTCTGCATTGCAGATTGAACTTGTGTTAATCAAAGCACCGGTGACACTATCAGAGAGACGATGTGACATTTCCCTGCTACTCTACCATTTTAAACAAGATTCCATGAAGAGGTTGACCTTTCCTCAAGTCAAATTATAAATGCCAAAATTGCAGGAATACATCTTTCAATTACTGCCACCTTGATAGCGAAAAATGCTGTAAGCATTGCACTTAAAACATTATCAAGCCTGGATCTATTTCAAATGCAATCTCCCCTTTCAGGGGGGGATTCTTCACTTCTGAGACACAATGAATCTTATGGAACAAATGTGACAATTCTGGGGATCAGGCCTAGCTTTAAAGAGGAGAAGACTTTGAGAATGTTGGGGAAAAGCAGGAGCATGAGGGACTTGCCTGACTACAAGGGGGGCTCTTGGCCATGGGCTTGGTGGGGGAATTAATGCCCCTTGGTGTGGCAGAGACCAGAATTGAGGGTCCCACTAAGCTGGTGGTGTTTGCTGCCAGCCAGGGGCAGAGGGCACAGGCATCAGCAGAGGGGAACAAGTGTCTTTCTAACTCTCTTCTCTTCCTGAGGGTCTCACTTTTGCCAGAAAACTTGCCTCCAAATGAGTTCTCTAGGAAGCAGAAAATGAAGCCCAGAACCAATTTTAAAATCTCAGCCTGAAGTATCCCCAGAAAAGCTCTGGTTAAGGAGAAATTCTGCAAGGAACAAAGGATCCAAAGTCCCTGCTGCTCTTTAAAGACAAGGTGCGTTTTTCCTTTTGCTTTCCCTCTCCTTTGAACTGAATGAGGCTGCAAGTCCAGCTTGTCAAAAGAGCTGCAAATATTGCTGTTGAAAGCACCAACACCCACTGGGGCTGAAACTTTACACAGGCTCCACTTCTATTTCAGTGTTACTTGATATTCCAGATCAGGATCCTGCTCTGCAGAGGTGAGTGTCGAGTGTTTAAACCATCCCTCCTGCGTCACTGTACATCTGTCCCACTATCCCTACATTCATGAAGTTATAGGATGTTCACAGTCTTAATATTTGAGCCCCTGCCATCAGGAAAATGATTGCTACTTTTAACATAGTTTTTGGCTCAAAAAAAAAAAAAAAAAAAAAGAAGAATCTATGTTGAAAAGTGTGTGAAGACTCCTAAACTACTGCTTCTGTTTCCCAAATAAGGCACACACTGCAGTGCTAAGTGAAAGCGTCTAAACCCTTTAAATTAATTACTTCTAATACAGCCAGAAGCCCCTGGACATAGATATCATACAAGGAAACTATTTATTATGAATAACTACCACAGATTAAGAAACATCTGAGTTTCTACTTCCTGTTCTCACTCATTTTATTCCATATTTTTTGTTTCCTACTCTTTCATCTTATGGTAGCCATGCTGAATACTAACAAGACATATGCATTTACCTATGCTCAGTCATTTCCATGCTAATTAATTCAGGTCCCAAAATCTGCATTTTGTGCAGGCTTGGTAAATCCCTCTTAAATTGGTAATTTGAGTCCAAATCTTCTCCCAGGGCAGAGAGAATCATTCAGCTCCTGGCCATCTCTGCTTACAATGTCAGTGCAGGGATAATTTTAATTAAAATGCCAGGTAAGAAAATCATTAGAAAGATAACAAAGAGGCCAAATCACCCATTACCTGTGGCCAGTACATATATATGGGATTCTAATCCAATTTATGAAGCTTTCAAGCCAGTAAAACAACTAATTTTAAAATGCATTTCAGTCAAGATGAAAAACTACTTTGTTGTGTGCCTTGTTTTTTAAGGTGCAGGATGAATAAGCCACAGACGACAACAGAAAATCATTTTCTTCTTGTTTTCATTTATTAATGACACAAATGCAGTGATTAGTCCTCAGTGATATCCATCAGAAGTCTCCTGGCTGTTCATACACAGCTTTAACGTGAGTTGAAGTACCTCAAATACTTTAAGAGTGATGTTAGCAGGCTGGTTTTCTGCTGTTATTTCATTTCATTCTGATGTCTCCCACGCTAAAGCACCAGCCACAGGGAACACACCGTGGTCTCACCGTGTCCTCCTCAGTGCCTCATCAAGTGCAGGTGCCAGAGGCTCTGAAAGCCTTCAAGGGAACAGTAAATATTCAAGAAAAGCTGTTGAAATTAGTAGATATGAGGCCACTATGCGAGCACGTAAAACATAATTGCCTTACATCAGGTGTTTTTACTGAACTCAAAGTTGTAATTATTATTTTGGGTTATGCTACCACTGGAAAAAAAACTAGTAGGGAAAACAGGAGTGATGCAGCAAAAAAAGCTCTTCACAGTTAAGTGAAAGTATTGAAAAACAGGATAGTGTGTAATTAGACATAACATATGTCCAAGAAGATAGTTACAGTCTTCATTAAGATGCAGGACAGTAAGATGCTGAAGGCAAAAATCAGCCCCAAATACAACAAAAGTCACCATCAGTTGTACGTACCAGAGGACCCTTTAAAATGAACAGGTAAAGCTAATTTCATTCTGCATCACCAAAAATATCTATAGAATTGTGATGTATTGCCTTTTTCTGAGCACATTTTTCCCAGTTTTTCAGTTTGCTTTTCGGTAGGGAGAACAAAAACAGGAGAAGGAAGGACAATGGGAACAAAAAGAAAAAAGATTTCTGTCTCACCCAGCATAAAATGTATTTCATAGAAAAAGCACTCAGGAACCAGAGAAGAAGAAAAGAGCCCTATTTTTATGCCAAAGCTATGTCATAAAATAATAGTTTGCAAACTGACTGTATTCATGGCCTTAGTTTCAGTATAAATGCTGTATTTGTTAAAAAGAAATACAGGGTGGCAGGGCTGGATTTATCACTGGAATCTGCACACTGCCATAAAGAATGTCCTCTATTAATGACAACAGCTGTTGGTTTAATAACCCTAGAAAAGATCATTAAATTCCTCCACACTTCCTATAAACATATGGAAGAAATGCAAAAGTGTTAAAACATATGGGAGAACATATTGGCCTTCAGCAGCCCCCTGGGGTGGCCGGGAATCCCAACCAGGTGTTTATACTGGGGAAGCGATGGAAATACTGGGAGAAGGTAGAAGGGGCTGGATGTGCCAGAGGCCGGGGTTGCTCTGACACTTCACCCTCACTTACACGGTGTCTCCAGGCATGGATTTCCCTCCTGCTCTGTTTCCTTGGGAGCTTCTTTGCACCCAAAACTTTGGGATGTGCGAAATCTCCTTCCCCCAAAGAGCTGTAAGAAACCTGTGACTGTGGGTCACCTCCTGCACTTCTTAGAACAAGCAAAATTTCTTTTCAGGAAATGGGAATTTCCTGACAGCTTGAAAGAGAAATCACAACTGTTTCCTGTGATCAGGGACACCATGACATTCCTACATTGGCGTATAAGTTATGCACAAGCCTTAAACCACACAAGAGCACAAGGAACACTTCAATAAAATATTGTTGAAATTGTTGCTAATGCAGGTGAACAATGGTGGCAAAACCTGAAGAAACGTGAAGTCCAAAGCCACACTTGAAGCCTTAAGTCAGACAAAATGGTACCATTTCATATCCTCTGTAATGGGGACAATCAGCCTTCAGAGGAACGTGCACAACAGCAGCATTTTCATTTTGAGGAGGAAGAAACGATCAAAATGTATATAACAGCTGCTTTTTGGGGAAGAGAACACTATTGATAAGACAGAGGGAGAGAATTCACCCAGGAGTTTTCCTTCCTCTGTGTTCCCCAGTAGGTCCAATATCAGAACACCTCAACTCTCCAAAATTATTCATTTAACCTTCGCAGTTTAATCATGACAATAATACTTGTCCTGTTCTCACAGCACCTGACAATTGCTGGAGTCATTACACACCCTTCTAGAGGAAGCACTTGGATCCCAGTCAATCCCAAGGCATATATTTACTCCCCAGGTGCCAGCCAACTGTTTGGAAATAACCCCCATGATGTTCAGGAACACCAGACGGTAACAGCTTTTGTTCAGCTGCCCAGAAAGGTTATAAAGTTTTGTAGGCAATAGTTCTGAGCAGATTTCCCCTCAGTACTAAAGGACATTCCCAAAGTCCTTTTGCTGGCTCTCCCCTCCCTGGCCTGGAGTTTAACTACAGAGTTGTGGCTTCAAGGTCAGTTCAAAGGGGGGCTCTGAAAAGTTGTTTTCTTTTTCTCCCAACAGTATTCAGTCCCATCTGTTTATCCAATGCAGCCTTTGAATGCATGCTCTGGTAAAGTGATAGATGGAATAGATTCATTAGGTCATTAATCACCCATGAAAAGCCTAAAAATAAATATTAATCTTTGTTTGGGAATTTTATTTTTCTCTTCTGATAGCAGATTAAAAGTGTGCCTGGATATTAATGTTCCAATTAATGTACGGTTTGCTTAAGTGAAAAAATAATTCATCAGATTCAAAAAGACAATCTGATAAAATGTTTTCATTATGAGATGTATACGCACTGATTTAAACATTTAATTAGATATTTCTGTGTCAGTCTGAGAGAAATCTTCCTTCTAGATAGTCAAGGCAGTTTAATGGATAAAGAGTGTTTATTCAGCTATAAGTGAGAAGATTAATACCATTTCTCTGCAAGACCAGCTCCCACCCAGTCCTCCCAGCCTACAAGTCTCTTCTGCTGCCTCTCCAGCTCCCTGGGAACCAGCACTTTCACTGACCTCAGCCAGAACTTAGCAGTGACCCTCTGCCACCCAGCTGAACAGGATCCCCCAGGCTGGCACCCCCAGGACAAAGTGCCCTTTGTAGGGACATTGGCACTGAAAACAAGACAAATTAAATCCTTCCTCACCAACCAGGCTGCGACTCAGAGCACATGGCCAGGCCGGGAAAGCAGGAGCATCATTGCCTTCAGCTCATTGTTTAACCTTTTTACATCATCTACAGTGGATTTTGTGAATTTTTTTATCTTCCCAATGAACTTGGCACCAAGTGAAATTCCCACCCAAACAGGCTGACAGGCCGTTCATGAGCCATCAGCTGCACCTTCCTTGTGCACACAAATAATTACAAGTTCACTCTTTCGAAAGACTACTTTTTCTTCAGCAAGACCCAATTACAATATTAAGCCATAAACCTAGGTCGTCTCATTGTTTATTTATGTTAAAATTTTCTAAACAAATGGTTCCTGTCTTCTCTAAATTGATAGCACAAAATGAGCAAGTTTGTCAAAGTCATCCCGAACTATATATAAAGTAATTGTGGTTTTGTAAATCCAAGTCAGGTATGTAATTATTGCAAATAATATTTCCTGCAGTACTCAGTTAAGCAGAAAGGCATTTCAGTGAAATTTTGGCTGGTAATTGACTGTTTTGAAAATCCATCATTTCAACTCACAAGAATATATGCCAGCCTGTATGTTTTATTTATATACACACACTTCTACCTGCGACCTCACATGCCTGCCTATCACAGTGCATCATCAACAAACCTGGAAATTGAACCCCACAGCTTCCTATTCTGTCCCAAAGAAATGTGATAGGTTGAAAGGCTTAATTTCCTACACCTTTTTTTTGGCTTTTGTCCAAAGAGCCCCCAAGCACCACTGCCCTTTGTGAGGGCTGTAACAGAACCACAAATAGTTGCTCCCTTTTTTGAGACAGAGTCCAGTACAGATGCCACGAGTCCATGCTGCCTTCTCCTCCCTGCCTCTTGCCTTCCTCTTAGCTCTTCAGCCCCATTTTCCAGCTACAACTATTCTGTGATTTCTTTTTGTAGTGATGAGTTCAGATTGGAAAACCAGTTTATCAGCCAGGTCAGTTGCTCATGCATTCTTGCAGAGTGGGCTTTCCATACACCAATATCAAATTCAGGTGAGTTATGGGGAGTTTTAGCAGGGAAAGGTTCCCTTCACTGTGCAATTTGTATATTGTATTGAGGAAGCAAAATGTTCAGTTATTGGCATCTAATATCTGCACAGATCCTTTCCATAGGTATCCATCTGATCTGTACTTTACACCCATCTGCTACAGTGTGTAATGTAGTGGTTAATACAGACTAAGCTCTGCTCATTCTCACAGCTATCAGTTTCAAGTTCGTGCTATGCTTTTGTGTTTAAAAAGCACTCTGAAGCTACAGCCACCAAATACTAGTCAGTCAGCCTCTTCCAGAGCTCCAGACCCCTTTTCACACATATACCACCCCCAGTATTTGTAAATGATTTAAAAGCAGCTCTAAGTGATGACCTTTGGAGCTAAGGGACAATGAATTAGAGTCTTTGAGTATCATCAACACTTTAAAAATAAAATAATTCATATTTGTTTGTTTGTTTTGCCTAGCCAGGGTTTTGAAGGTCAGAGTATTCCTTCTCAAGCTGCTGGGTATTTTACACTTCAGTGGAAATAAAACCAGTCTGCAAGTACCTTCACAGCAGTGTGAGAACTGCCTCCCACACAATGAATGGGAATGAACCAGCATTCCTACTGAAAGGCAGATTGGGAATGCTGACAAATCAACTGAGAAAACACATAGAAGCCTAACAAGAATTGCTCCTCAACGCTCACTCTTAGCAACTTGGAGCTTGGGGATTGCAAATGTTCTTGTCCTTCCAGGTAAGGGAAAGAGTGAGAGCATCTCTGACACACCCAGGCACAGGACCAGAAAGGTCTCTCTGTCAATCAGGGCTGTCTTCTTGCAGCACCTCCTGCACTGGCAGGGAGGGCAGGGGATGCTCAGTGCATCCCCCCCAGCCACTCCCTGCTCTCAGGGGCTCTCAGTGCCATCCCTGCTCCCAGCAGAGAAGGCTCTGGCACAGAAACCACTGCCGTCATCAGAGCCTCAGCATGGTAAATATTTGATCAATTCACAGATTTTCATTCACGTATGTGACTCACTATTGATTTCTCTTTTATTTTTAGCCAGCTGCAGCACACTTGATATGCCACTTCCCAAGTGTCTCCTGCACACGGTGACAGCTTGTCTTGGCAGCATTCACAAGGTGAAGAGTCACAGGTGTGTGCCCAGAAGGAGGGAGGTCACAGCACTTGTGACAAACTTGCTGCAATAATAAGAATAAAAATAAAAAACCACAGCAGACCTAGGCATGTCTCCTCACCCATGTGGCACCAAGCTGTCATTTACAACTAGGAGGATCCACATGTGGGGAAATTGGACTCAAATCTAGGAAGGTGAGACCCCTTGCTAGTGCTGTCCCCCATCACTGGGCCAGCTGAGAAGCCAGACACAAAGCTTTAAGAATGTGAAACTGATACACAAGATGCTTAGCTAAAGGCCCTCATTCAGAAATGGCCTTAAATTGCCGTTCCTTAATCCCCCATAGCAGATGAAAGCTAATTTATCTTTGAATGAAAACATCTGCAGGAGAGCTAATGTGTTTTAAAATATGCAGAGTAACCTCACACTGAGCTGGACCTGCCTCAGCCTTCCTGAGCACTGATGCAGAGAGCAGCTGCAATGCAGGGCTCGCTCCTGCAGCAGGACTGCCTCTGACCCCACTGCAGAGCCATGGGACAGGAGATGGAGAGGAGCTGCCAGGGACAGGCTCCCTGCAGAGCCAAGGCTTGGCTGAGCTGACATCCTCTACCAGGTGGAAACACCTCTGCCTCCCGCCTTTTATTCAGTGACCCAAAGAGAGGGTTCATCCCCGGGCTGATTCCTGCAGTTTTAGAGGGAAGTTGGCCCCAAACAGAGCCCTTGAGCTGTGCCTGTGCTGAGATTCTCCTGCAAGGAGGGGGTAAAGCCCCAGTGCCTCTGTGAGCCATGGCTTGGTACTGATGCCAAATCTCTAATCCCTCTTTCTGCAAGGCCAGTTAAAAGGGGCGAAAAAAGCAAAGAAACAAACAAAAAAACATCCCAAACAATGAAAAACCCACCAACCAGTACAAAAACCTCCACACAGAAACAGTGCTTTCCCCAACAGAATCAGTTAATAAAGAGCATAAGGAACTTGGAGTTTTACTGGGTTATGCTTCAATTTTTATTACAAGGTTTATCAATTATTAAATAATATTTATTTGAATTATTCAGCAAACCTTTTATTTAAACTGGCATCTGGTAACAGGGAGGCTGGAACAAACCATTTCAACCCACAGCTCTATAATCTCAACAGGTAGGCTTAGCAGAGATAAAAGTCACATTTCACAGGGAAAATACACTTGCCGGCCTCATTTCACCTTCCAAATTTGTTGCCAGTCCTCACAACCAGCATGAGATGGAACCAAAAAGCAGCTTTGGTGCCTGGTGGGGGTGGGGAGCAGGACCCTCTCCATGGCCCCACAGCCCCACCAAGGCACGAGTGGCCGAGGGCTCCGGGCACCCAGCGGTGCCAGGGGAGGGATGTGGCTTCTGCCTGGCCCCAGCCCTGCCCTGCCCTGCCCTACCAAGGCACAGGCTTGGGGAGGTGGTGCTCATCATCCAGCCAGCATGAGCCTGCAAACCACAGCTCTCCTTACTCAGAGCCAGGGGCAGCTCCAGTGGCCACACCTTGGAGCCGCTTGATCCTGGTCCTCCAGGACTCATCCCACTCACCCACGCAGGATGAGACACAGCCTGAAACTGGAAAAGTGAGGATAAGCCTGTACAGCACCATGACCAGCACTTCTATCTTCCCATCAACATTTAAATTCCAGCACAGGAGTTTCATGAGGGAACTTGTCCCCAAAGCTCCCTTTGAAGGCTGTGTGTGCCTCTCCCATCTTGCTTAGTGCTCCTCAGGCAGTGCAGTCTCCTCCAGGGCACAGGTTGTGCTGCACCGTGGGCTTTCCAAGTGTCATCTCCAGGTGACACTGCTACATGTGTATACATGTGTGTGTGTGTGTGTGTGTGTGTGTGTGTGGAGTCTCACTGTACTCCAAGCAAAGTGGTTTAATTACCTCAATGCTGTTTCATGCACAGCGATAAAACAGATGTGTTAAAGCTGAGTAGTCAATCATTTGAGCTAAATCAATAAATAATTATCTATGCCATAGCACTGTGGTCATAAGCAGAACTTTCCAGACCTAGATGCGCTGGAAATAAACAATAACCACACGTTCACATGCAAGAAAGAAGGAAAGCAGATGTTCCTCACAAGACATGAAGAATACTTTCTTTCCTAAGGGCATAATAGTGAGATTTGCAAAGTGCCGGAGCTGTGAACTGATCATTTATTCCTAAAACAACTACAGGCTTTTGAAAATTTTATTACAACAATAGTAGATTCATAATTACCGTATCTGTTATTATTGTATCTGGTATTATCTGTAAAACTGACCAGAGTGCACAAGGGCACCCAAATCTGAGCCAAGTGATGCGATACACTGAGGAGCAGTGACATGGGTCTTGACCTGTGTAGGAGTTTGATATAACAAACTTCCTGTAATAATTTAAAAGTTGTAACAAAAAGTAGGCATCCTGCAACTGTCACCAATAAATTCCATTTTAATGCCCATGGCATCTCAGAAAAATGCCTATTTAATTATCTCCTGATTAAGAGCTTTCCCCACCTCCTCACCTCCCTGCTCTCTTTCTCTTCTCAGATAACTCTGGGTGCTGGAGCTCTAAGAAGAAATACCAACTATTGCAAGATTTTAAACAGAAATTGCAAGGCATGGCAGCCCTGCCACTTGAATGTTTCCTGTTCTAAGGAGTGAGCTGGAAGTGCCTCCTCCATCATGGTGCTCACCCCGAGACAGGATGTCACAACCAGGCACAGCATCACCTCTGCAGTTTACCTGTTCAGTCTCTACACAGACACAAGTCTTCCCTTGAAGAGAAACCTTGCTCTATTTTCAGCTCGTTTCCAGGACTGAAATTCTTACACAAGATTTAAAAAAAAAAAAAGGGAAAAAAAAAAAAGCAATGCTCCTCTAATAAAACCTACATAAGATAACGCAATTTTTATAGCGCATGAAAATAACAATAAAGACTCAAGCTTTTGTAGAAATCAATGAATCTCCTCTTTCAAAAGCTTCTGTGCAAACAATATTTCCTTGAACTAATACAATACATTGAAGTGAAAATTTCAGCTTTACTATAATTGCATCAATAGAGCAGTCACATTCCTCCAAACAGCTACTCTGAAGATGAGATTTTAAAGCATGGTACATAAATATAGGAACAGAGAACAAAATAGCTTCTTTTTTTTTTTTGATAATTAAACAGTTAGCAGCTAAATTGCATTGTAATTGATTGGAAAATTGCTTTTTTAATGAGATTTAGTCACTAGGAAATGGCTTTTTTCTTCAATATGCCCAATGTGCATTGGGTCATTTAAACAGTAAATTGCCTTCCTGGGCTCTCCCATCGAGATTGAACTTTCTGCAAGAAGAGTCACAGCAGTGACAGAGGGGTCCCAGCCCTGCCAGGCCCTGCCAGGCTCAGCCCCACGGCTGGGCAGGTACAGGTGGGTACAGCTGGGTCTCCTTTACCCACCCAGGAGCTGAACTCACACCCTGCCACCTCTGCTGCCTCCTCTCCATCACAGACCTCAGCCCGGACGACCTACATAGACAAGACAGAATGTGGGAGCAAGTACTGAATTACCTTTTTAAAGATGTATTATTTTAGACTTAATGCACTACTATGATTAGCACAGTGTGTAAAAAGAGAGAGTAGCCTTTCTTCAACACTAGGAAGGCCACTAAAATATTTGTTCTCAAGGATATACTCAGAAAACAGTGTAAAACAAATCTTGTCCAGATGTGTGAAGAGAACTGGATAAGTATGTACTGAAAATAAATTATCATTTGACAACCTGTTAGTTAAAGGAATTTTCAGAATGCTCCAGGACAAAAAGATTTTGAAGAATCCTGATTATTGTGAATAACCTCTTATGAACAACAACAAATGCATTAGACAATTAAGTCAGATTTTTATTGTTTAGTTTCCAAGATCTCTCTGGATGTGACTTGGACTGCAATACAAACAGCACTGATCACAATCATTTGTTGCTGCCATAGCAACAGACAAAATTAAAAGGGCAAACTCCGAAGTTGAAGTGGCATCACGGTTGTAGTTTGTAATTGCCTGCCAGGAAAATGCTGTGTGCAGGGTGGCAGCAGCATCGCAGGTATCTGGGAAGCAGGTTTGCTTGCAGAGATCAAAGGCACTTAGGTCAGGTGCTGAAATCAAGGACGAGCACCAGCTCTCATGTTTGTACCAGTTTTTTCTCTCTCTCTCTCTGTCTCCGCAACTTTAAATATCTGGGAAATGGGGGTAGATTTAAAAAAAAAAAATAGTTCAGAGCAATCTTATGGAGATTTAGGCTATGTCTCCATTCTCTAGGCTTCTAATTGGGAACTCAGCTGAAACTTACTTGCCACTTCTGGATTTTAGAAAGTGGCAGAGAACAGAGTCCCCTGCTTCCATGTGCCCCCAAAAAAACAAAATGGAAGAAACATGCTCTCATGGCCTGACCTTGCAGCAAAAGACAAAAATACACTCAAATAAAGCCCATGGTCAGAATTTCATCAAAAAGCATGTGAACTCACTTCCTCTGAAACACCTCTAAATGTAAGGGTATATTTTAAGTACATTTTTGTCCTGTTTTCTGGCTTTGGCATAGAAGACGTGAGACAAGAGCCTGGACCTGCTGGGTTCTTCAACTGACCTGCGAAAATGCACGTGAGATCGGCATCTCTCAGCTCCAGGTAGGATAAAAGTTCCTTGTTTATATATTTGGAGAAGCTGCTCAGAGCGTCACTTTCCCCATATGTTTACACACTCCTGTGCATGATGGGGCCATTAGCACAGCTGGGGGAAGGTGCAAAACTCATAAAAATAATAAATAAAATTCACCATCTTCTGTCAGGCTTCCAGCAGAACAGAGAGAGGTGTTCCCTGGAGCCATTTATCCACAGAGAGATGGGACTGGTGAGAAGAGCAGGGCACACATTGAGATTATTTCATGAACTGTTCATCAAACATCTTTGGAAACTGGGTCTTGGAAATACAAGCCAAAGGTAGAGCTTCGATTTTCAGGTATGGCTGCAATCAGGCACCAAACCTGATTTAATATTTCCAGTACTAGACAGAGCAGAAAACATGTATTAGCAGCACAAAGATATTTAATGATACATTATTGACCTCTGGTAAGTGTCAAGCCATGGGAATTCAAAGCCATTTTCTGTCCTATAAAGGGCAATTATAAAGTGAACTTTTACACTTGAATTAATTTAATGGCCCTTTATCAGCTGTTTGCCGGACAAGACATGAGGGCCAAAGGCTGAGCTGGCCCCTTCTGAAGGAGGATCTCCTTCTGCAGAAGGACAAGGCACTTGACCATGTTAAGTGCCAAAAAGCTGAATTTGAATCCACAATTAATTGTCACATTTGTGCAGCTCTCAAGAACTGCACATGGGGACCTTTGGATTTGTGAATTCATTACCTTAAAGAAAATCTGACCTGTGAATACACTTCAGTAAAACTTAGTAGGCAAATTCTTCGCTGAGAGGGGTAGGTACAGCTTTATCTCAAAGAGAGATGGAAGCGCTCTCAAACACCTAAAAAGCAATTTTAAGTGGTCATGAACAGGTTCTGCTTCACCTGCACACCAAGGTGGTGTGTTGCTTTCATCCCTCAGGTGCAGAGCCCTCCTCCCCAAAGCTTTGGTGCAGGGAGACATCAGGGCTGCTCCTTCTCCCTGCACACCCTGGAGCTGGAGCAGCATTCCTGGGACAGGGACAGGATGTCACCTCCCCAGGTGACACTACGCTGCCAATTGTGATCTGAACAAGCAAATAATGTTTTCTGAAATTAAACTACAGGGCCCCTCACTTCAGCCCTTTTCATTTCATTAGGCCTTTGTTACAATGACAACAGAAGGAAAACAATACTGCCTAGAGGTACCCAAGCCATGAGTGACAGCAGACACAGTAATGTGCATAATTACAATATTCATAAGTAATTTTTCATTATAATTAACAAAGACAACTGTCTTCTTTTGTTCTGATTACCTAAAGATATGTTAAAAGTAGGTTTGCATAATTAATTACCAAATGTAATGTTCCTTATAAATCCTTGGAGGTTATTTCAGGGACTTTGTTTGAGGAAGTCAGCTCCATAATAAACATGATCTGTCATTTCAGAGCTTATAGACTAATTGTGGTGGTGTAAAGAGGAATACAGCTTGAGCATCAAGCAGAAAATGAAGCCCAGGAATTATTATTGGCAAATAAAAAGCAAACTTGCAGGAAGCTGAGAAGATTCTTTGCCAGTTTAGGGGATTTCTGCAGGGCATGTGGCAGCCACACTGGGGGGGAGCATCTTTGCCCAGAAGGGACCCCACAGACACCTTGGTGGCTTCTGAAAATTCAAACAGCAATGGGACAAGAGCCCCACTTTTTATTAACTAGAAGCAGTACACAATAAACAGCTTAAACTCCTACTGTAGACAATCATTCTTTGGTGAAGTTTTTTAACACAAGGTTCTACTTCCCGCAGTTTACACCATTTCTTTGATTTTTTTACATAACTTTAAAGAATAGTCTATATAGAGACTTATATAGATATATAAAGAAGATCCAATTACACATCTCATAATAAAATATGCATGCACAAAGGTATGTCATAAAAGCAACATAAAGGAGATTTATTGAATATTTTAAAAGTTTGAGCTCTCAATATGGAAACACTGTGAAAGGTCAGGCTTTTGAAGAATTAAATCCATTTCCAGTGTTTCCACCAGGCATGTTATATGTGCTTTGATAATGTCCACAATACTGAAGCACAAAATCTCCATGAAGGATGAGCAACTTGATATCATTCAGTTTATTTTAATGTCTCTCTGAAATTATTTGCATACTCCTATATATCTTTCTATTTGTTAACACCATAAAAATAAATGCTTAAATAAAAATAAATTTGCCATTCATCAATTTTTAGTGCAGTTTGTTGCTTCTCCAACAAAATATTCAATATGGGATTCATCATTATCTGTTATGGTGCATATTTGCATTTATCTACTTGGCAAGAAAAAAAAGCATAGGCAACCTTAGTTTATAATCCTATTTTATGACATTTCATTGCCCTCTCCAGACCGGAAATAAATACCTACAGGATTGGATTGCTCAGAAAATAGGCTTATGTACATTACATATTTTAACTATGCACCTGTTTTGGGCAGGGGTGGCTGAGTTGGGCGGGTGTGGTTTATTATTATACTGAGCTGAGCTCACATAAAAGGACACAATTTCCAAACATTTCTATTCCACACCTGCCAGAAGCTGGTTTGGGCTGACATGTAATCAGACTCTTTCCTTTATCCCTTTGTTTTTTTTCCCCTTTATTGCATTCTGTGTTCTTTAGTTTTAAGCTGATCCCGTTTTCCTAAACTGTTCTTCTCCCTCACATGTACCTTTGCCTCTCACCTACATCACTGTGAGATGCATTAAAACCACCCCTTTACTGGGAAAGCACTAAGAAAAAGATAGCCTGTCCCTCATATAAAAGGCAGCTTCTCAACTAAATTACCAGGTCACAAAAAGGTGTGATGGATTCTCCATTCAAAAATGACATCCGAGATAACTTACGCAGCACACAGTTTGAATTCAAGCAAACGCTGAAAACCTTTTCAGTAGCAGTTCTTAGGAGCAAATCCCACTCAAGTCTACATGTTTTTTCCTTCCTGCCTCCAGAACAGCAGAGTCACAGAGCTCTGCAGAACAGCCCACAATGAGAACCAGCCTAGCACTGATCTGTGTACCAGCCACTCTGATCAACCTTTACAAGTTACTTTTAAAAGAGCAATTTTCACTCCTCACCTTCAGCTCTACTCAATGTTTCCTCTCACACCCACGCTAGCTCTTCACATTTGCAAGTGTCTATAAAAAGTATATTCCTTATTCCTGAAAAGCATCTTTAATATGCTGATGGTGCTGGCACTGGGCTCCAAGCTCCACACAGCAGGTGGAATTTTTCTGTGGAAAATCCTCTGCAGAGCAGTGTAATCTGACCTGCCACAATAACAAACAACTTTCAAGAAGTTTGAGCCTTAGGGATAAGCAGCTAAAGGCAGAACAAACTCTCAGAATCAAGAAGAGATATCAAACTTTCATCACATTTGATAGAAAAAGTTATTTTTGGCGCAGCAAATGGACTACTAGAAACAACTCTATTCACCACCTTTCTCCTCTGAGAGGTCTGGATGTGCTGGAGGGAACTGTGCCCCAGTCAAAATCTGATACAGTCGTTTGTGATGTGGTAACCCTGTCCCCTCCCTCTGTGACAACTGGATATAAGACAAAGCATGAAATTTCATTTCCTTCTGCTCTGCTGCCTCTGCAAGGTTTGCCATCACTTGGGGACATCTCTGCCTGCCTCAGTCCACTCACTCTTCCCCACTGGCTACTTGGATTTTTACTGCATTTCTTTCTGAATTACAGGGACGTGTTCATGTCCCACAGGAGATGACACTCCTGGTTATCTATCTAATAACTTTTTTTTTGAGTTTTTTTCCTAAATAATCAGAAAAGTACTCAAGCTCAAGTTTCTGCCACATTTTATCCCAGTGTGACTCAACCCAAGGCACACAGAAAGTCCTTCAGCAGCAAATGAAGAGATGTCAGTCACAGAGTCACAGAATATGCTGAGTTGGAAGGGACCCACAAGGATCTTCAAGTCCAACTCCTAGCCCTCAATGAGGTACCACACAAGTTACAGAGTTGGGTATGGTTTGTAAAATATATGCTGCTTGTTTTCTTTAGCATGCTGAGACAGTATGTGGGCCTTGTGTTGGCTCAACAGAGGACTTTCACCCTCTGGATTATTGAAAATCCACATCCCATAGAAGACAACAGTAAGTCCTGAGATCCCCCACTGCCTTTTGCAACAGAACCACAGAGAAGCAGCAGTGAGCAAATTCAAAAATAGGTCGTTCAGCTTCTCCCCATCAGCTCACTGCAGGGTATATTGTCAGTTTAATGTCCTCATTTAGTTCCTTCTGCTTCCCATAACACTGCTTTCGAATCACAACAGTGTCTGGGAGTAGGATATGCCAGCTGGCTTTGCAATATTTTGCACTCACAAAACTCCTGCCTTTAAATGAGATTAACCTTTGAGCAAAATTAATATACACACAGCACACAGCATAGTGAGGAGCAGCCAGCAGCACACAGCAACAGGAAAATGGACAAAGAAAAGGTGTCCTTCATTCTGGTGTCTCAAAGGTTGGGGGTAAAGTTTTCACTATGCCAAAGGGTTGTTTAAAAAAATACTGTATGAAGAGGCACATAGGTAAGGTTTCACTGGGGAGGGAGGGTTATACAGAACTGGATTGCCTCCTGCCACTCTCAAAGAATAAAAATGTGTCTTAAGTTTCAAGGGAAAACACTGAAATTCCAATGTATTCAAAACCTCAGCAGTGCTTCAGGAATATGATGCCATGTCCTCTGAGTACCTGTCCTGGTGAGGCTGAGCTTCCTTTTCTTACGCAGAAATGTATTTTTAATATTTTTAACAGGATAATAATTTTCTTCTGTCAACAAGCCTCCCCTGTTGCTCAGAGAGGAGCACATTGAGCCTTTATTGCCATCTAGTGACCGAAGCGATGGCACCGGCACAGCGAACACGACTGGGAGTTTGGAACCCAATTTGTGCTGGTGCTGCTTGTCCCTCACCCCGAACTTGGCGTTGCCCTGTTCCCGCACGCCCTGCGGACCTCCGGAGCTCAGGTTGGCAGGCTGGGAGGGAGCCCGACGTTATCCATCCCCGCACGGTGCCCGCAGCTGGGTGGGATGCTCCGCTGCTCCCTGTGCCACCAGCAGCCACACGGTGACACTGCAGGACCGAGCCCCGAAACACACCCACGTCCTTAACGGGACAGGTCCTGCCGCCCCCCGAGGGAAAGGGCTGTAGGGATAAAGCCGGGGCTGTGCTCTAGGGTAGGTTTGTGGCCCTTTGAATACAGTCACTTTGGTCCTTGTCTTGCAGTGTGAGCCCATGTGATGTCACAATAACCGGTGACAGAGCACAGGGACAGTCTGCAGTGGTTTGGGGGCAATAGGGCTGGTGTGAGCACCATCCCCTTACCTGCCTGTTCCTGCCCATTTGCTGTCCCGTGAGCACTCTCAGTTACCCCAGGATGTGCCTGCCATTTCCCAAGATGAAGATGTTTGTGCTGCTGCGGGGTTCAGTGGCTCACAGAAGTGATGAAGAGCAGGATTTAATGTTGTCTAATTTCACTGGGCCATAACCTGGTAAACACCAAGTCCTCAGCTCTCAGTAAGCACAAGAGGAATTGGTGGCACTCAGCGTGACAAAGTGCTCTGAAATTACTTATCTCATTCCCTCCCTCAGAACACGCATTTTAAAATAAGCTGCTCTCCCTGCTGAAGCAAGTGGGAAAAGTACATTCCTAAGGGAAGCAATATTTGTAACAACACCTGTTGAACCCCCATCCCTTTTACAGTTTTCTGTAAACTGTAAAACTTGGTGAAACCTTTAAATGCTTCTCGATAAGGAATAAAAAATCTGAGTCACTCTTTGTTCTTAATCAAGAGTAGCAAGTCTGCACTTTTATTTGCTGATAAAGCTATCACACTTCCAGTGTCTTTTACTAAAGCTGAGATGAAGATTCAGTCTGAAGACATGCCTCTTTTTCCACATTTAATCACAAATGCTGTAGAAAATCTCCTGAAACCAAACAAAGCCCAGATATGAGTGTTTTAAAAGTTTCATGTTTACAGCCTTCCTATGTCATCACTAAGTTGAACAATATAAAAACCCCATAATGCAGTTCAAATAATCCATGTAATTACCATGTACTCACTTTTATTTCAAGACCAGAGTCCTGTAATTCAAAACTAGACAAACCCCCTATTTCTCACTTTGGTGCTTTCTCTCTTTAATTCACCAGAAAAAGAAAGTTTTACAGGGAGAAGTAATATATCATTTACTGAACCAAGTAGGAAAAGGACAGATTGAGAACAACGGCTTTCAGTTTCACTTAATTAAACTGGACTGAGAGGAAATGATTCTGTCAGGAACTGAAAACCAGGAAGGATGTTCTGGTCTCTGCTTCAGTAGGGAAAGTACTGCACTGTTCAAAGTAGCTGTGAGGCACGAGATTTGTTAGTTTGAGTCAAGAGAGTGAAAACAGACCTGCTCTGGAGCAATGACTCCTTAGTGCAACCTCACAGGAACCCACTGTGTGTTGGAATCTAAAGAGCTTTGAGATACACTCAGAGTATGAGCTTTACTAGATGTACTTCCTCTGCAAAATATCCCATTGTTCCTGTTAACACAGAATAATCCTGAATGATGAAATCTATTCTAAATATTCTAAATTCTTCAGTACCTTTTTCCCCATGGCTTGATGTTTGCCTCATCCTAGCATTTTGCAAAGCTGTCCAATGCAGACATTTGATCTAGAAAAAGAAGTAACAGTCATATCAGAGGAAAATTTAGCATTATATTCAATGAGCTATCATATTCAGTAGCAAGGCAACTGGGTCCCCTTGTTAGGATGGAAAATTATCTAGAGCTTAATCTCTGATGCAATTGATACAGAATCCTACTATTTGCTTAGCAGGAACATCAGCCTTCAGCAAATAAAGACAGTTCCTGAAGACTTTCCAGGATTTGAACTTAAAATTAATGGCAAGAGTCACTGTCATTATTTTCCTAAAACTCAAGCAGACTATATAGACAGTAGATCTTGTTTGTGAAGCATAAGTAGTCAATGGAATTAACAAATTCCACACTCTACAGACAGAGTGTACCTATGGCCAATATATCAAGAAGCTTTGGAATGCAGAGATGGGCACTGGGGCCCTGGACAGTGTGAACATAAGTAGTGACTGTGCAGGTATGGCCCTTTCCAGGCAGGAGGCCAAGTTCAGTGGGTTGCTTCTCACCTCATGTTTCTGAAGGGTTGGAAGTGGCAGCAGAATGTTGCAATGGTCACAGGTCACCAGTATGTCAAAATTCTGAGTGTCTTTGAGAGCTTGAGGTGATGGGGAGCATCCGCCTCTTGTGGGAGATGGAAAGTTAATCTTTTTGTTCTTTGGGGTTTTGGAGGTCAGTGGCTGGTCCCTTCCTTTCCCTTTGGGACGAACATCTTTCCATGCCATTGCATTCTCAGAGGAGGAAAAGGGAGCCAGAGAGGAAGAAGACTGTGGTGGATCACTGATGAGGTTGGAAGGTGACCAGCCAACAAGAGCTTTTGCCAGTTTATGGGCTGCATTGCATTCAGTCTGCAAAAAAAGAGTATGTATGATGAGGTGGGGATTGGCATTGCACCCAACCATGCGGCTGTGCTGTGATTTGGGACAGAGGTGAGACTTAGTGAGGGACCTTGGACAGCCCCTCACAGTGATGCTTCAGTGCAATACACTGGATCATGGCACTGTGTTTGAAAAGCCAAGGCACACTGCCCTTTCTTAGCTAGTACACAACTTTTTGGAGAAATAACCAGGCTGCAAATTAAGCACAAACCATGCTCTTGTTCAGTTTCAAATATGCTTACCAGATGTTGCAAGTACTGCTCATCTGGGAATGACTTACTGCACTTCTGACAAAGATTGCCACCAGTACCTTCGGAAGGGGAAAAAAAAATGGAGAGAAATAAAGCACTGACCCTATTTATGCAGACAGGCTGCTTAGATCCACTTCTGGTCTCTAGTTCTACAGAAACACAGAATGCTGATTGCACTGACCAAGAAGATATTTGAGCTATGACTTCTTTTCACCTTTGGCACAAACCCAATCAACCATCCCTTCTCACGAACTTCAGGGTATTTGAAATTCCATTCCAGTCCCATGTTTTGTGACTCAAGATGCTTCACTCCTACCCTGGTCCAGAAAATTCTGTTGCTAGGAGTGTTTGCTCTCTATAGTTTATTTTGCCAACCACTACACCTACTGATACCTGCCCTTTTCTGGAACCATTGACTGGATTCATTAATTTTTTTATCTCAACATACTGTCCAACATCTTAGGCCTAATAAGGCTGCTGTCAACTTCAAGAAATCAAGGTATGCATCACTGGCTTTGTGCATGAAGTGGAAGGAGTTCTAAATCATATATTCTCCTGTGCAACAAACAGAAAGATGAAAAAGTTCCACTTCTTTTCTGATAGAAGGAATTTCACCTCCAGAACATAAGAGAGGCATAAAAGAACATGGCCAATCAGCTACTTGTCAGTGGAACGACACTGGCTTTACAATTACCAGCATAATAGCAAGCAAAGCTTGGCCCTTTCACCACAGTTGGTTAAACAACAATCCCCTCCAACCTGGATTACCAAGAATTGGAGAGAAGGAAGGAGAATTTTCATTGAGATTTAATAGTTGACTCAATCCGTGACAATGAGGAAATTTGCTTACCAGTGGGGCAAATAACTCTTGCCTTAGTGGATGCTTCACCGGCTTGAAAGTCCACATCCTTATGATAGGACAGATTACTGTTTGGACAAATCTCTTTGTGTTTGTGCTGGTCTTTGTACGTGATGTATTTGTTACACTCCTGACACCTCTCTGTTCGGCTGGCACAGGTGTCCTGGTGCTCCTGTAGCTTGTTGAAGGGCATTTCAAGGTCACAGATGTTGCATTTCATGGCTCGTTTTTGACACTCCTTGTTCTGTACATGAATAGAAGAAATTATTGCAAATTTCCTATCAATACGAAAGGAGGACATTGAACAAGATCAATGAGTGACTGTTTCTCAGCAAGGATGAGAAAGTAATAATTATCTTCTGGAACAGACTATCCTATCACAACTGGATGGGTAACCACCATGGGATATACTTCATTACAAAGGGGAAAAAGAATGCCAAAACACTGCAACTCTTGAGAGGTTTAAGTTTCTTCATAGTCCAGGACAGAAGTCAGGGATTTACAAGGGTTTGCTGTTGAACATATTAAAGTGATTTTTGGTGTCTGATCAAAGGGGTCAGCCTGAAAGGTAAAAAGTACTCCATACTTACCTCATGATGCGCCAGCTGGTATTGCTGCATACTTTGGTGACAAAGACTGCATCTGACCTACAAGCAGAACATACAGTACACTTGGAGCACAGGAGGATGGTTCATCCTTTCATATATCAATACAGCTTCAAGCTCCTGAGATCCTCCTGTCATTTTCATCCCAAACATCAACTACTTGTTGGTGGATTTTTGTTACTCTGTCAGACCTGAGCTGTGTTGATGAGACTTTGAGGAAAACAGGTATCTGACAATTCTGCAAAAAACTGTCATTCTGTGTGAGGATCAAGTTTTCAAAGATGCCCATATGAAATGCAAAGTATGATGTGAAATAGTGTGTATTCAAAATTTTGACTGAGTTTTAACTAAAAAGTATAGGTCTGATATTCAGCCACTCTGAAAACATTGTAGGTAGGCTGGTTTTCCAGAGGTTTGCCATGAGAGTTACTCTAGCACCAGCACTAGGAGTACATATCTGTACCTCATCTGGTTTGTACAGCTGAGGAAACCGAGATACCACAGTGGAAGCTTAATTCTCTTAAGCTGAGCGTGCAATAAGATCAAAAGATATTGTAACCAGGCCTGAAGGGTCATATCAGACCCTTATGGATTTTCTGGTCAATTAGAGAAATTAAAAGCTTGTTAATATAGAGCACAGTAACATGGTCATCCTACTGCAGGGCTGGCAGGGCTCTTTGCTATCTGCAAGAAAACCCCAGGGAATACACAGCATTCCTCACCTGCTTGTGTGCTTCTCTCTGATGCTCTTCCATATCCTTTTGAGCAACTGGCTCATCACATTCTGGACAGAGGGTGAGGAAACGCATGCAGTGGGCCTCGTGGAGGGAGAAATTAGCAGCAGACACATCTCGTTTACTGTCGAGCATATATGGGATGGAAGAGTAAATGAACTGTTTTCCTTTGTGACCAAATAAAATTGAGGCTAAGCTCATGTTTAACCCTCCTAAGTTTTACTCTATTTTTAATTGAAGTGCTTCATTGCTTTTGTTCATATAATTTTCCCAATGACCTTGCTACTGTTCAAGACACACCAAGCTCTGCTATCCTCATGACCCCTTTCAGCCTTCTATTCTATCAGAGATGGCCAATTACTCTGAAAAAAATGAATATTTTATCACTTAATTGCAAACACAGCAACAGAAAGAACCCTCAGTCATGGGGGGAACTGAGGCAGCTGCTGGGTTTGGCGTGGTTCATGCACTGGTCCACCAAATACTTCAAAATTGCCCCCAGAGGTATTCTGTAAAAAGAGAACCTGCAGCAGCAGAGAGGGCTGTGGAAGAAACCTCTGCACACCAAAGCAGCAGGAGAGCAGCAACCTGGGAATGTGAATGCATTCAAAATATTGTTTCCTACTCAAGGGCTAGCATACTCCTACTCTGGTTCTTCCTCTGTTCCCCCTCTTACAGAAGACCTGGATAACACCAAGGAAAAGCCTAAAAACTCTTGAAAATCCGCCTTTGGAAGGGTGAAGAAGGTGAAAGACCACTTACCAATTTTTGCAGAACCTGCTCTCTCCTGTCATTTTTCTTCTTATTCTGCTGGATATCCTTTCCTCTAAGAGCAGACAGGAATAAAGGAAAGGAAACGAAACTGAAAGGGTCTGTGGCAGTAACTCCACCCCAAAACAGCTGTTTAGCCAACAATTATTTAAAGGAGAAAATCAGCATTGCCAGACAGGTGTTGATTGTTGGTTTTCAGCGTGAATTCCACACAGATTAGTTTAACAGCCCCTTAGGGAAACTCCAGGGTCTTAGTTGCCTTCTTTCCCACCTAAGTTTGATTACAGTAGGGTGGTTCAGCAGCTGGCAGGGTTCCTCCACCCCCCTTCAGGGGATCCAAGAACGTGCCTGGTGACATTTCCAGCCTGCATTTCCTCCCCAGGGATAGTCTGGTATGGACCAACAGCACCAGAGACCCCAGGAGCAGAGGGCCATGTGCCTCACTGGGCCTCAGCATTATGGTTTTCCATGGGAAATTTTAGAGGAAATAGAAGTTAAAGAGAAAAATAAACACAACTTCACATTTTCAGTACCTTCAGGACTTTCTGATGGAAGGCCAAGCATTTGTGTACCTGCTGCTACAATTGATCCCTTCCAGCTGTACGACTCAAGGTGTGTCTCTGATGTGACAGACCCTGCCCAGGCTGGAAAAATGAGGTGCAGAAAATATGAACTGGCCTTCTTAGTCTGTCAGATAGGGGCAATAATAGTAATTCTTTCACTTTGCAGAAGTACTGGAAAGAAAATGTCTTTGAATAATGTATCATGATAGATATGCCATAGACAGCAGCTTTCACAGATGTTGCTCAGAAACTGGTGTGGTGCATTTCCCATATAAACAAGCCTCTTCTGTTCCCCTTTTTATTCTGGGAAAAATGAAAGAAGAAGAAAAAGGAAGCGCAATAAGCCATTATTAGATCTGGGAATAATGAGTGTTTATCTGGATTTTGTAACACAAATTATGTAATGAAGCAGAGAAAAGGCTTTTGAAAAAACATGTTAATGAGATGGCAGCTGAGGGAGAGGTTACAGAGCTGCCAATTCTGAATCAAATTTTCTGTGTGATTTTCTTCTGGATGTTTTTTCTTTTGTTGTCATTAGCCTGCACAGCATTTGAATGTCATTTAGGGCTTCGTGCAAACTATATGGGACCAATTCTAGGTCAAGAAAGCCCGATCAGCAACACACACTGACTGAGAAAACCCCACTGACTCAAAATTCATAATGAGGGCTTTTATGTAGAAAGTTGTTGGGCACAGGGATTGTGCTGAAAGGACTGTTCGTTCAGAGTCTCAAGAGCTTTTCTTGGAAAAATATCAGATGCTCCACTGGGAGCTTAGTTGAAAGCTACTCCTGAAGCAGCACAGTGGACTGGCAGGAGCTGGGAAGTCCTGATTGGAGGGAAAATGGAGAGCAATGAAAGAGTGGTTTTCTCTGAATGCCGGCAATAACTCCTTCCATTTAAATTCTGTGTAAACCTTCCAATGCATAATATTACTGTACAAGACCTCTTCTAGGCATCTTTTTAAGGCAAGCATCACACAAAGGTAAGTTCTGAGCCAGTTATTTTTTAAATGTGATTTTCACAAGCCTAAGTAGTAAACACTTCTTTTTCTCTTAAGTCCAGAATGTCTCTGAGTCAGTTATTTTAATTTTTGTTTCTCAGTGTCAAGTAGGACATGTCTTACAGTCC
Organism: Campylorhamphus procurvoides; assembly: GCA_013396655.1. NCBI lineage: Eukaryota > Metazoa > Chordata > Aves > Passeriformes > Dendrocolaptidae > Campylorhamphus > Campylorhamphus procurvoides. The sequence continues at coordinate 1,115,059 of WBMV01000850.1, forward strand.
TTGTTTAATTTAATTTTGTTAAAACTTCTGTATCTCTGGGTACATAAGCCTGCAACATGAAAGAAGTTTAAAAAGAATGTGAGGAGAGTTTTTGTCTTGAGAAGGAGTAGCAGTTATCTAGGTCAAACAGACTGCTTTAGAATAAGCAAACTGTACTTGTGTGCTTGGGCAGCATTTGAATTAGAGGCAGAAAATATGTCTATCTGTAATTAAATGAACCAGCTGCTGCTTGTAAAGCCTCCTTGGCACAGACCATTCTTATCCACCAATAACTGGAGTAACTGGGATGATTGGCTTGTAGTGAGTGTGACATAACAGAAAAGCAGCTTCTCAGAAATGAATTAAACTATAATAAAATATTTATTTTCCAATTTTTCCACCTGGACTGATGACCCTGAAATTCCTACTTTCTAAGTGGGATTGATTTCTAGTTCCTTTCTACTAACTCAAACAATGCAGGTCATCCTTTCTTAACTAGTGTTCAGCAGTGTTCCACTTCTGAGTGGAACTCAACAGTGGTTCACATCATTGACTCTGGTATCTAAAGTACAAAAGGAAAGATTGCAAGACTCTGCATTTGGTTGACAATGGTGTCAAGCTCATCTAGGCATCTGCTGTCTTGAAAGGTGTAGCTGTTCCTGTCCCAGCTGTTCCTGTGCCCGGCCATAAATGACCCAGTCTCTCAAACTGGATCTGGTGCTCACTGAACCTCTTCAGCTCACTAAGGGCAGAAAATGTTCTGCTTTTTTGTCAAGTTAAACCTAAAGAGCCCCAGAGCCACCAGCTGAGAAATGGCAAGGCCAGGGCAGGTTAGTGGTAGTGAGCCACAAGATGGGCTGGCTGTGTTACTCAAACCCTTAGTTCTTGACAAGCTTCAAGGTATCTGTGTTTATTAGGGCAGCAGAACAGCAAAAGGGAGCACTGGTGTCTAGCAACCAGGAAAAGGGGTTTCAGGTCCAAGACACTTGATTCAGCTCCTGGTTTCAACTCATGTCACCACCCATGTCTAAGCCCCTTTTTAACACAAAGATTTGAGTTCCTCTGTAAACTGACCTGAAACTTACTACCAAGAAGAACAAGAGCAGCACGTTATTCAGCACTAGGGTATCAAAATTGCTATTTCCTGCCCAGGCTTGGCTTCTCCTCGGGAACCGATTCAGATGAGTGAGGGGTGGGACAGGCTCGTTAGCAAGTGCTAGGGGAGGCTTAAAAACGTCTGCAGGGAGCTCGAGCGATCAGTCCAACAGGAGTGGGCAAACAGGGGCGTGGCACGGCAGTTTGGGGGACAGTTTGGGGGGCAGTTTGCGGGGCAAGCAGGCAGGGAAGTTTGGAAGGCAGTTTGCGGGGCAGTTTGCGGGTCAGTTCTCACAGGTAGTTCCCGCAGACAGGTCACAACCAGCTCCCAGCTCTCACAGGTAAGCTTTTTTCTTTTTTTCCCCCTGCAACTTAACTAAAGCCAGTAACGGTTTCCAAAACAATGAAAGCCATTGCTGCTGTTAATACAAGGAGTGTGTCTACACGGACTCTACCCTCTAAGAAGGATGCAGCCAGCCAGACCTCTGGTTGTGCAGAGTGTTTGAGCCTGGCATTGGTACCCGAGGATGGCATGGGAGGCACCTGTGTACGATGTGAGGAGGTCAATGACTTGCTGTGCTTAGTGGCAGAGCCTAAGGAAGAGGTGGAGAGGCTAAAGGTACATTAGGGAGAGTTTAAAGGAAATTGACTGGTGAAGTCAAACCCTTTCGACCCCTAAGGGACTCCAACAGGAGACAGCAAAGCCCTGCCCCTCCTGCCGTAAGGCAGATGGAGCAGACCAAATGGATCTGGGGGAATGGAAACGTCCCTGATTGGAGAGGTAAAAGAACTCTCTGTCAAAGCCCATCACCTTCCCAGGGCCCTTAAAGAATAGATATGAGGCCCTGGACCCAGAAAGTCAGGCAGAGAACAGCCAAGAAGACCTGCCTTGAGAGCCTCCTGGTTGGACCCAGTCTACAAGAGGGTTTATCCAGGGAGTGCTGGTGAACGGTGCTGCATCCAGCTGGTGTCTGGTCACTAGTGGTGTCCCCCAGGGGTCAGTGTTGGACCCAGTCCTGTTCAACATCTTTATTGATGATTTAGATGAGGGGATTGAGACCATCCTTAGCCAATTTGCTGATGACACCAAGCTGGGAGGGAGTGTCGACCTGCTGGAAGGCAGGAAGGCTCTGCAGAGGGATCTGGATAGACTGGAGAGATGGGCTGATTCCAATGGCATGAAGTTCAACAATGCCAAGTGCCAGGTCCACAACAACCCCATGCAGTGCTACAGGCTGAGGACAGAGTGGCTGGAGAGCAACCAGGCAGAAAGGGACCCGGGGGTACTGATTGACAGGAAGCTCAACATGAGCCAACAGTGTGCCCAGGTGGCCAAGAAGGCCAATGGTATCCTGGCCTGTATCAAAAATAGTGTGGCCAGCAGAACAAGGGAAGTGATCCTTCCCCTGTACTCTGCATTGGTGAGGCCACACCTTGAGTACTGTGTTCAGTTCTGGGCCCCTCCGTTCAGGAAAGATATTGAGGTGCTGGAGCGGGTCCAGAGAAGAGCAACGAGGCTGGTGAAGGGACTTGAGCACGAGTCCTATGGGGAGAGGCTGAGGGAGCTGGGGTTGTTTAGTCTGGAGAAGAGAAGGCTTAGAGGTGACCTCATCAGTCTCTACAACTACCTGAAGGGAGGTGGGGCTTGGTCTCTTCTCACAGGCAGCCAGCAATAGGACAAGGGGGCAACAAGGGAGCATGGGCTTAAGGTGTGCTAGGGGAGGTTTAGGTTAGATATTAAAAAGAAATTCTTTACAGAAAGAGTAATCAGGCATTGGAATGGCCTGCCCGGAGAGGTGGTAGATTCACCGTCCCTGAAGGTTTTTAAACTGATATCGGACATAGTACTTAGTGCCATGATCTAGTAAACAGAATGGAGTTGGATCAAGGGTTGGACTTCATGACCTCAGAGGTCTTTTCCAACCCAATCAATTCTGTGATTCTAAAATTTGGCCCAAAGGCTGCTACAATCTTCTGCTTCTAAATGATATCTGCAACCAAAAGTTAATTTTACCCACTGCCTTTGAAGCAGTGGTTAAAGCCACTGCCCTGTGCTATGTTCTGAGCAGTACTGACTGGAGGAAAGGATTTCTTTTTCTTGAAGGCCTGCAGTTAGTGCTCAATTAGCATGAGCTGAATTTCAGGCTGTGGGAGGTTTTTCTTTGACTGCGCTTTGGACCACCTAAAACTCCTCCTGGATGTTCTGTGAGCACATGGGCTCTCTGCAGCTCCCTTCTGTCTGGCTGTCAGACCTGTTCTGTAAAGCAAACAGCCAAAGCTTTGTCCATCTTCTCCTTGGCGCAGTGAAGAGGAAGCTCATCGTCAAATGATGTGAAAGAGCTGCCATTCCTGTAGCACCCTCATGTCCAGCCAGTGCCAAATGCATCTCAGTTGTAAGCATATTTTGAGGGAGATGGGGAATGGCTGGGATACTTGCCAAATGGAACACACTCCTCCATGCTTCCCTCTGCTGCTGCAGGCTGATCCCTTAGAGCCATGCCCAGTCTCAGCCTGTACTGTAAACTCCTCTTTTCCCCATCTTGATTATGCATTGCACAACTTTCCCACCTCTTTATCTGAATGTAGAAGTTTTCTCTCTTGTCCACACTTGGTATTTTTTTTCCTGCCCTGTGTTGTTATAGTTTGCCATAATACGTGATTATGTGGTTCTAGCATCTGGATTCAGTCAACTTCTCACCCTCCTGGTTCTTACAGTAAAACATGAATTGATACATGTAAACCTCCAGTGGTTTATAAGATGTTGATGGAGGTATCTTAAATATGAAGTGTGCAGTGGCAGGATAGCTTGAACAAGGTGTTTTCAAGGTCAGAATTTACTTTTCAAGTTTACAGGTTCAGTTCAGTGCTGACTTTCTCTTTGCTGCTCTGCCTCAGCCAGGTGCTTTGATTGGTTTTAGCTGAATTCCTAGCAGACTTCCACAGGAACTGTAGTTGGTACTAATTTAATTTCTTCTCAGCAGTCAGCACTGACATTGTTCTTGAAGAAATATTCCACATGCACTCCAACAAACCAACCTGCTCTCCTACCAGAGCAAACCTCTAGAAAAAGAGCCTACTTCAGCAAAGAAATAAAGAAGTAAAAGGTGTTCATTTCCATGTACCCACTTGAGATCTCTCCCCACTGCTGCTTTAATCAAAGTGCTGGGAATGCCTTAAATTTAAGATTTCTAAAGGCAGCTTATCAGAGCTGGTCTTCATGAAAAGATTGCAGTTGCTTAGTTTAAGACCTGGATCTCAGATAAAAACATTCTCAAATAAAGGAAATCTAGGTATGCTTTCTTTCAAATTTGGACTCAGTGTTTTTCCTTGATCTCTTTCTCTTTCAACTGGTATTGATCAGGCAGCTCTGCCAGAAGCATTAGGAAGTGGGTATTTACCTTTAAGGGTCAGATAGTTACTGGGTTTAATTGACACCTCCCTGGTTTTCTCTTTTGCTTCCTCCATTCTGGTCTGTAATCTCTTGGGAGGCCTGCACCATCTTCTCCTCCCTGTCCCAAGTCAGCTGATCCTAAGAAACAGGGACCAATGCCTCTCCCTCCCATGCCCAGGGTACACCCTTTGCTGGTGTGGTGCTCCCTTAGCATCAGCAGGGGGTATCCACTGCCTTTCGATCTGATTCCCTGTTATGCAGATGCTGGTTCTTTTCTGTGAGTCTTTTTCTGTTTTGTTCCATATTATTGGATGTACTTTGCATGGCACACTGAAGGCAAGTTTCCAATAATTCTGCACAATAAGGAAATATTGGTTCCCTTTTCTGTATTTGACAAAAAAGGACTGAGGCATGAATTAGCTAGTTGAACTGCCCACAGGAGTCCCTGGTCTCATCCCCAGGGACAGCGAGCAAGTCTTCCTGCACAGGCTTATTTCATCTAAAGGTATCAACACATTTGTTGCCTCTTTATTTTATTTTTTTTTTCACTGCATCATATTGAAAAAAGAAGGCAGCAAATCATATTTGCACTGGTCTGCCAGAGTGAACCTCATTAGAGTTAACTATTTGTATTTTCTTATTTGTTTGTAGTCCTTTTTCTGACTCGGAACCATTTTTTCATTGGAGACCAGCCACAGGAACGCAAGTTTTGGCCGATTCCCCACTTTCTGCTAGACTTTGCACTGGTGTGAAGTTTCCTCTGTGTTGGTAAGTTACCCAGAGGGACTGCTGCAAAAGGTTTGAAGATTTGGAACCTGTCCAGATCCGGTTGGCTACTGTTTTCCTTAGTGGGCATTCACTGCTTTTACAAACGAACAGTAACATTGGAGTGTCTTGTTTTGAACTTCTGTCACTCAAGTTCCTCTGGTCAGCAGAGGACAAATAGTGCAAGCTGTAGTCAGAGCTCCCTCATTACTTGCTGTGGAATCTGAAATTCTTTATTTCTGTGAGTAATTGCTAGTAGGACTGTATCATGAGACTGTGGATCAAATTGTTGAAATGTGATTTATACTCACTTCAGTTTCAGGTGTTGAGATCCCAGAAGCAAAGCCTGAAATATCAATATTTTGTTGATCCTCAGTCCAGTTTCCAGTCCCTCCCGTTGTTCCTTTCTGCCCTCCCCATAGCTCTGGCCAACCTCTCAGTAGGGCTGTCCCTTCAGTTTCCGAGGCTGCACTGTAGACCAAGTCACTGAATTCAACATTAAAAACAACCCTTCAAGTTAACCTTTCTGGGTTATTTTTAACCCAGATCCAGACGCACAACACCTCACGAAATAATAGCAAAACACAATCATGCATGCCTGCACAGACCTTTGTTTTGGGGAGACCTCCAGTGTGGGTTTAACTCTCCGTTTCCCTAAAGGAGCTCAGTCCTTCCTCACCACTGTGTAAATGATCGAGGGAGGGTCCCCCCGTGGTGCCACCAGCACCTCCCAAAAATCCGCCCGTGGGAGCGCTTCGCTCCGCCACACGATGTGCGAATCTTTCTGCGGGCGCTGCAGGCAGGGAGATCGTTCTGCAAACCCCCTCCCGCCTGGTGGCAGAGCTCACACACAGCCCTTGAGCAGCTTTCCTTGGCACGGAGGGGCTGCAGGAGCCCCGCATAGGGGTGGCCGTACGGGACGGGGTGTGTGGGACCCCGGGCGGGGAGGGCGGCTCGATCGCTCCCGGACAGTGCCCGCACCGGTGCCCTGTCCCTCCTGTCCCGTCCCTCCTGCCTGTCCCTCCTGTCCATCCCTCCCGCCGTGTCCCTCCCGTCCTTCCCATCATGTCCCTCCTGTCCCATCCCTCNCGTGTCACCCCACAGAACATGGCCTCGACGTGCCTTCAGCCCCTGCTGAGGTACCGCACCTTCGCCATCCTCTTCCTCACGCCGCTGCTGCTGCTGCCGCTGCCCGTCGTTGTGTCCACGAATGTAAGTGCCTGCGGAACAGAGCCCGGGACTGGCCGTGCCGGCCGCCCAGGACATCCCACTCTGCCCCCAGGTCCTGCCCTGCTGCCCCCAGGACCCCCCACTCCGCCCCCCGC
>WBMV01000850.1:1121681-1169602 GCA_013396655.1 Campylorhamphus procurvoides
GCCCCCTCTGCCCCCGGCTCTCGCCCTGCTGCCCCCCAGGACATCCCACTCTGCCCCCAGCTCCTGCCCTGCTGCCCCCCAGGACATCCCACTCTGCCCCCAGGTCCTGCCCTGCACCCCCAGGGGCTCCCATGGACCCAACCAGCCCTGCAATTAGATGCAGTTCATTTTGGGCCAGCACAGATCCATATGTTTGGAACTGTGTCTTGCATTATCTCACAGCAATGGCAGTGGGATGAAGGGCAGGAGTGTGTCCCCCAGCTCTCTGCGGAGGATCCTGTCCTCTGGCCATGTTTTTTGGTGACATTCTCCATCCTGGTGCAGTCAGAAGTCAGCACTGTTTATATCCACTGATCAGGGTTTCAAATGCCATATCCTCCCGTTCACATCCTTCTTAATTCCAGGGATGGTGATGGCACAACTCCCTTGCATTCAGTGGAGTTATACCAGGATACCATTGAAAGAACCCAGTAAAGAGTTTGGGCTTAAGTGTCTTGTAGCCTTCTTTTTCAAATGTGAAAGCTCTGTTTGCAATATTTTAGCCTACTAGAGCTTTGGAGGCTATCCTGGTGCTCAAAACAGCATTTCTCCTGAGCAACCTGTACTGCTCAGTCTATTTTAAAGTACAGGGACACTTCATGTATGCTTATAAACCAAATTGCCAGCCCTTCTGGTTTACTTGTCTAAGTAACACCAGCCCAGCCTTTCAGTTGAATGGTGGTGCTTTATTAGAAAAAGGAATTCATGACTGTTAAGTTCTGTCTTGGCCAAAACTAAGAAAGAATTTCTCTAAAAAATTAAGTATGTATTTACTTTTCCAGTATTTGTAGGCATATTGTGTCATCAATGGAATCTGGGAAATGACAATATTTCACAATGGGAGAGTAACATTTCTGTCACTGACTCCTTTTTCATTTCTCAGCCAGGAGGTCACTGTGTTTTGTGTCAACTGTACAGAAACACCAAAGAAACATTCTGTGACTATTCTCATAAATCATAGATAGATGTAGCTATAAATACAAACATATAGGTAATTCCAAATGTTTGGCTGTTTGAATTGGCCATGGCTGTTGGAGTTAATTTATAAGCATGGTTGTATTTTTCAGCTCCGCATAAATTATTTACTCTCTAAAACCAGTGTTCCTTCTGTGTCGTTAATTTTATTCACTTATAGTTGTTTCTCTGTCTTTCACACTGGCAACAGATTAATCACAGTCAGTTCTAGCCCTGAGTCACTGAAGTACAGTGTAAATTGTATTATGAGCTCACCTCATATATATAAAGGGAAGAGACTTCCTTAGGATCTGTCTGGTATCTTTTAGTTTCTGAAGAAATTATTTTTTTTTGTTCAAAACTTGTGCTATAATTAATCTCCTGGAAACCTAACAGAAAAAAAAGTCAAATTTCTTACAAAGGCTGTTTTCTGGTTCTTAAACTTCTCAATAAAATGAAGGAAAACACAGCCCTATTTATAAATATCACCCCACAGTTGTTTTTAAATGTCACTGTCACACCATTTATTTTAGCAATAAAGTCCCATTTGTTGTATTAGAATAAAATCCTATAAACACATGCCCTAAATATGAGCAAATACTGGATTACAGAACACTGACTTCAGCTTTAAAACAGTTTACTGTTAGCTAATGAATGCTTGCCTCTCTCAACAATTTTGAGACTACAAACCAAGGAAGGCTGCACTACAGAAATGCATGTTCAACAGTCCGAAAAGAGAGGCTGTCACAATTCTAATCTAGGGAATCCCCTTAGCAGGTAGGCACTGTATGATTTGGGAAACAAATTAAATACCTCTAATGTATTTAGTTAAGAAAAAAAAAAAGTGTTACTTTAAAAATCAAAGAACTTGGATACACCTCAAAGACTTGTGAATTTTAGGCAAGGTAACCATCCACAATGGGAAATTCTGCCATCCATTTAAAAATAATTAACTCACTATTGCTGTTCTTGGCTCCTGCTGACCTCAACTGCCAAGAGGTAATTGCATATGGCAAACTGTGCACTTACCTAGTTGTGGAAGGTTTGTTTTTCTCACACCATTTATTTTGTGTGGATGGATTAAAACAAACACTATGGTCTTCTTTGTCAAAAAGACCTTTTTGTACAAGTGCCCTCAGAACGTGGTTTAAAATCACAAGTTTCAATCCTCATTGAGCATAACTTGTTAACCTACAGACAGTGGAGCACGTGAGCCCCCTATAAGAGTTACCAATGCATTTCTTATGTTTAAAATAGTTTTCTATGCTTAAATGTATCTTCTGTTATGTTTCAGGAGGCCAAATGTGCATATATCATCATCATCATGGCTGTGTACTGGTGCACTGAGGTGATCCCCTTGGCTGTCACTTCCCTCATGCCAGTGGTATTTTTCCCTCTGCTTGGAGTTCGGAGCTCTAAAGCGGTAAGGAACTCGCTCAATCCAGCTCTGATACAGGGAAATCCAGTGCTCTGACCCCTCATCAGTATTTAGCTAACAAGTCTGTATTAATGTTCAGGGTTCTGGTATGGGAAGATGCTGAACTAAATATACATTTGCCCAAAATGTTAAGAGTGGGGGATTTGAGTTGGTAGCTGGGAGGGTCTGTTTTGGGCACGGATCCTACTGGAGAGCATCCCACTAGTGCCAGCAATTTCTATGTTCATAATCCATCCCACGAGTGCTGAGAGATCCTCCAGGAGATCTCAAAACACATGGGACAAACTTCTGAGAGGATAGACAGTGTGGTGCCAGCAGGTCCACTGTGCCCTGAGCTCATCCTGGGCTGTTTCCAAGTTCTGTAGCCCAGGTCACTACTGGCCAACAAGCTGGTAAAGGCAGGTGTGGTTGCTAAAGGTGCTGAGGAATCTCTTTTGGGGCTGTTTCCAGCACCTACACTATACTTTGAGTCCCTAACCATGTTTTAGGAAACTGCTGTCCTTTTGTACAATGATGCACAAAAAGCCCCTGCACAGACAGTTCAGCACTTACACAGGGAATGAAGAGTTCAGGAAAATGCAGGGAGCTGCCAGTGTTGGATGGGGCCTGGTCTAGTCCTTGGCTTTGAGAGGGTGGAAGGCAAAATGGACTAGTGAGGCGAGCAAGAGGCAACATTTGGGCCCCTGATTTATCTTTTCTGTCTTTCAGGTGTGCTTGCAGTACCTCAATAGCACAAACATGCTCTTCCTTGGAGGGCTGATTGTTGCGATTTCTATTGAACATTGGAATCTTCACAAAAGGATTGCACTGAGGGTCCTTCTGCTTCTTGGGGTGAAACCTGCACTGTAAGAGTATTAAATTGCTTCTTTTTTGCCTCTTGTCAATTTAGCAGGGGCGTAGGGGTGGTGTTTAACAGTCAGCAGAGAAAGGATCCTTCAAGAACTTCTTTAGCTGCAATTGCACAGAGTTTCCAGAGGTGAAGTCTAGCAACAGGAACAGTTTATTTGTCCCTTTGACAAAATTAGTATCTGACTAAACTGTAGAGGCTTGCCATTGGGGACAAAATTATGACAGACTTAATAATGCACTGGGATTCCTTCAGTGAAGGTGACAGAGCTGTCCTAGAAGGGAATTCAGCCCTGTTCTCTATTATTAGATGCTGCACACATCCCTGTTTGGGCTCTGCTCTCCAAATTACAGTGACTGCAAAGTCAAGCAGTGTCTGTTTGCTTTCCTCCATTCTCCTCTGCTTGTTTTTCTCTTTTCAGCCTCATGCTGGGATTTATGGTAGTCACTGCCTTCCTGTCCATGTGGATAAGTAACACAGCCACCACTGCCATGATGGTTCCCATTGTCCAGGCTGTCCTGGATCAAATGGACAACCCAGAAATTGATGTGACCATGATGGAACAAGCAGTTGGGCAAACAAATACAGCGATTGAGATGCAGGAAAAGGGCACATCAGCTCCCACTTCAGCACCTGGTAAGGGATGATGCTACTGAACTTGCTACACTCACAGCTCCTGAGCCTAGAAGGAGTGTTTTGTACCTTTTCCAAGGGAAGAGGATGGTAATCTGACTGAAATCCCCTAAATACATGGCATTTAGATTTTACAAAAAAGCTTCCAGTTTTGGTGGCTGCCATTTTGTTATGCTAGTGCCAGATCCCAGACAGATTATGTTCTTTCTTTTGAGCTGGAGTCATTCTCCCAGAATTTCCCTAGACTTAACTGTGTGCTCAGGGAAGTAAAAACCATATCCTGTGGGAAATATCCCACTTTCTGAAGCTTGTGATTGTCTGTGGGGATTCAGCTTATAAGCCATGTAGGAATATTTGTTAAAAAAAAAAAAGTAAACACAGCCTATTTTGGTTCTAGGGTAATAAATATTTCTTTTGTATGTGGAGGTGGGGAGAAGGAAGAGGACTGCTTTAAAAGCCACATGGAAAAAGGCAAGCTGGTGTAATTTGATTTACAGTAGACCAACTGCTCTTTGGAACACTAAAAGTATGATCTTACCCTGATGCTTGCTTCCTCAAGGTCCTCTGCTGATGCTGTCATTCTGCAATAGGGTTCCTTTGATTTGAACCATGTGCACAAACTCAGTCCCTCTCATTTCACTGCTCTGCTGTGCTGTTACAGAGGGCTGTATTATTAAATATGATTAAAGATCAGATCTCCAGTGTAATGGAGGTAATAAGTGTGTGCAAAAAATACCCTTTGGTATTGTTGAATTGGTTGTAATTGCCATAAATTCTTTGTCCTGCTCCATTAGTCCTGTCAGACTTTAAGATTAGTGTTAACCTAAGAGAACAGTGGACACGGCAGCAAAGTTTCACTGTTATTCTAAACTGACATGACATATTGATTAAGTTATGCCAAGCAAGAATTTGGATTTCCATGGGTTTTTTCCTGTCCATATTCATAACTGTTAAATCCAGTTGGATTCTTCCTGTAAAATTGGAATGGTTCCAGTGATCACAATATCTGGCTGGTTGGTTGGTCTGTGAAACAGGAAATTACTGCTGAGGAACTGTGGCACTGATATGGACAACAGCATCCTTGGATCATGTAGATCCAGACTGTCAGCCTCTCCCTTCAGCTCCTCATGAACATGAATCCAAAGTATTTAGGGACATACTTGTGGTTTCTTTCATTAAAATAAATGGCATATGCAAACTGGAAGCACTGAACCTGCAGACCCTGTCCTGAACTCTCTGCCTCCCTAACTTTACCTCAGGCAAGTCGTGTTCTTTATGTCTAGTTGTAAGCAATGGACAAGTCCCTGATGACCCCAGATCTGCTGAGGAGCATAAAACGAGGAAACGTATTTGCAAGGGGATGACACTTTGTGTGTGCTATGCTGCCAGCATTGGAGGAACTGCAACACTCACTGGAACAGGACCAAACGTAGTCCTGAAAGGCCTGATGAATCAGTAAGTCATTCTTCCTGCTACTTTTAGTTACACTGTGACCAACCAACTGGTCTTAGATGGCAGTTCCAGTTGTAAACTTCAATCAATAAGCTGAGGAACTGACCGTGAGAAATGTGTACTAAGTGTTGGGCCTCATTTTTTTTTCTTCAGCATCTTTTACAAGGTAGGTATGGGATGGAATTATAGGTCTTCTGAGAAAATTGTAAATACTGCTGGCAGTCGACAGATGGTTGATTATGAGATATTGGTTCTTCTCCATCCTGTGTTTCAGGAAAAAGAAAGAACATCCTGTCTTGGGATAAAGCAGGCATGCTGAAAGTGGAAGGCACCTAGAATGTATGGGAGATCTTCCAGCCATGCTTGTCTTACTGAGACCTAAAATATCAACATGAGCTCCTATATGCATCAAAGTAAAACAGAGGGAAAACTGAGGATCATTAAAAGAAGAGTAAATAACTAAATGTTTTGACATTCATACACTTTTCTTTTCAGGTTATACCCCAACAATAATGATATTGTGAATTTTGCTTCCTGGTTTGGATTTGCATTCCCAAACATGATCCTGATGTTGGTGCTAGCTTGGCTTTGGTTACAATGCCTCTTCATGGGAGTCAAGTGAGTGTTTGACTAGTAAACCCCTCAGTAAGCTTACTGAGACATCTGGGTAAAACAAGTGCACTGACAAGTTACTAATTTTGTTCCATTTCACAGCAACTTTTGAGGTCTGGAAACTTTTTGTGTTTATGGGAGGTGCACTAAGGCAAAAGCTTTATACATTCGTCATCTTCAGACAGACTTGTCTTTTTTGTTTTTCCCTCTCATCCCTGTGAATTTCAGCCCTGGGAGAGCTGGCACAGCTGGTTTACAACTGTTGATTCAAACCTGAGTTTTTCATCCCAGGTTACTCCAAGTTAGACAGAGACTGACATCTATTCATTGACCCTGTTCTTCTGTGAGAACTGGCATGTCCCCACAAAATACTTTGACACTGTTGTAATTTCTTTGTTTCTGGCCTCTGTTGTGTAGTCTCTGTCTGTCCCCAAGAGTGACAGCTTCAGAGTGACAAGCATGTTAAATCCCTCTAGTATGCTAATACTTACAGTATTTTCTTCTCTGTTTTTCTTAAAGCTTTAAAAAAAGCTGGGGCTGTGGGACTGAGAGAACTGCCAAAGAAAAAGCTGCATACAATGTGCTGAAGGAAGAAATGAAGAAGCTGGGCCCTATGTCTTATGCTGAATTCAATGTCCTATTCCTGTTTGTGTTGCTGGTGCTCTTGTGGTTTTCCAGACACCCAGGCTTTGTCAAAGGCTGGGCATCCAGGCTCTTCCCAGGAGGAGAAAAGTAAGTTTTTATATTTTTTTTCCATCCTTTACCCTCTTGGTTATGAATCAGGTTAATTGATCTGTGGTTTGACAGTTTGTACTGCAGTGAAGGTTGGAGATTGGGATGTGAAGCAAGCTGAACCTTCTAAAGGAAGAGAAAATTCTGTAATGCTGGTCTCAGTCACACTGATGTACATCTTGGTATTATGTTTTGTATGTCAGTTGTGGTGGCAATATCACCTCTAACCAATACCTTAGAACTCACTGGAAAATTGATTTTTTGCGTTGAATGACTTATTTGCATTGTGTGGCACTTAAGAACATAAAATGGACATTGGGCCTGTCATTCAGGCCATTTCTTTATACGTCTGTCTTTAGATACAACTGTTGAATCTTGGCTTCACACAGAGAAGGAGCCCTGCTCCAGGAGCTGTTGTCATCTGGAACTCTGGTTATTAATGTGTATTGTAGCTCATTTCTTTTGTTACTTTTGTTTATGTTATGGCAGGTCTGAGTGACCTCAGACATGAGATAATGACCCATTTTGCTCAAGTCCAAGCCCCAGACAGGATGGCAAAGACCAGTGACTGGAAGGCAGCCCTCTTCTCAGAGAAAGATGTCCATTTTCTAAGCTATATTCTCTTTTCTTTGTTAGGTATATCACTGATTCTGTTCCTGCTGTGTTTATTGCCTTCCTACTGTTTATCCTTCCTGCTCAGAGGCCCAAATTCATAGCCTGTAAACGAAGCACATCTGACCCTGAACAGGCTGAAGAAGGTATTTAAGAGTGGAATTCAAATGTTGTGAAATAGCTGGCCAGCTATTTGTATGCAGTTCTTAGAGCAGGTCACCTCCCTCACTTGTTGCCAAGTGAGAGTCCCTGCTCATGTGTGTGACCCTCACTCTGTGCAGGTTTCTCAATAATGTGCATCTGCCCACTGGTATCTTATAGAACAGGAGACAAAGGTGTCTTTGCTCACCTAAAAAATGTTCTACTTTTCATTTCTCACTTCAGATACAAAAAAGGCATTTTTCTCAGAGCCGCTGCTAGAGTGGAAGGTGGTTCAGAGGAAGATGCCCTGGAGCATTGTGCTGCTGCTGGGAGGAGGTTTTGCTTTGGCTGATGCAAGCAAAGTATGTCCTGACATCTGTTTGACTCAAAAGCAAACTTCCCTGATTTGTTATCTAGTCCTGTATGTAATTCAGGACTCATATAGCATTATTTTACAGGGATGTTGCACATAACATGACTTCTGTGTTCATGAGCCAGGGGTTCTAAACCTCACTGAAACCCACTTTTCTTTCTTGTCAGCACTCTGGGCTCTCAGCTTGGCTGGGTCAGCAAATGACTCCTCTGGGGTCTATCCCCCCATGGGCCATTGCCACAGTGGTCTCGTTTATTATCGCCGTCTTCACCGAGTGCACCAGCAACGTCGCCACGGCCACTCTCTTCCTGCCTGTCTTTTCATCCATGGTAAGAGTATTTACGTCCTGTTACCAGCTGGGAGATCAGAGTTAAACTGGCAGTCTGGGTGGCAAAGCAATATTATCTTCCTGGATGTTGCCCCAGTGTGTCCTCACTGAAAAGGAAGCCAGGGCAAGAAGTAAGAGTCACATTTTCAATACAGAGCAGCAAACATCAGTTACTTCTGGTCATTTTGCATCTCACTCGTCAACTTAGAACTGCAAAAACACACACATGCAAAACCCAAACCCAAACAAAATACAGCACTTTCTGATCATGCCTTTGAATGATTCATCTTCATGTTTTTCTGCTAAAATACACGAAGTGGCAGGACTGATTATTAGAGCTGTCATTTCCCATAGCAAGCCAGAACAATTTTAAAACTTACAGAGGAAACCTGGTAAGTTTTGCTGCCTTTTCTGACCAGAATTGAAACTATAGCATAAAGGAAAAAATAGATTACTTTGTTCTTTAAAAGTACAAGCATTTTATTCTAGACCATCTCATCAAAGTAAAATAACCCAAATCAAGGTACTGAGCTATTAGTGACTTAACCTGATACTTAAATTCTGAGTCCCACAGAGTTTATGTAAAGTCTAAGAGTGTCACTCCACATTCCTAGTAATTATAACCCTATCCCTTTGTTCCCTGGCAAAAGGGTGGTCCAAGGTCAAAGAAAAGATTGTTGGATATATTTGACCAGAACTCCAAATTATACCATAGAGTAAAACAAGCAAGAAAGAATGAAGCCATGTTTTTTAAGTATTATGGGACAGGGAACAACAGTGAAGTTACCTTTAAACACATGTGGATTTCAGAATAAAATGTTTGTAAATTACTCTGATGATGTAATACTAGGAAACAAAATGAGTGTATGTGTTTTCAGTGGTCTGGGATCAATTGATCCTTTATGCTTTTCTTTTGGAACACCTCCATTGTGATAGCCTCTCCATTTCCTTGCAGGCTGCAACTATCAAGATCCACCCTTTGTATGTTATGCTGCCCAGTACTCTCAGTGCTTCCTTTGCCTTCATGCTACCTGTTGCAACACCACCAAATGCAATAGTGTTTTCCTACGGCCACATCCGTGTTTTGGATATGGTAAGATGTTAATTGCCCTGTCTCTTATCTGAAACTCTACCCTGCCTTTATCCTAAAAGATGGTGAGAGTTTCATTTTCTTGGCTGAGTATTTCCAAAGTACCAGGAAGCTCTTATGGGCTGCAGCTACTTCCTTGTGCCACTCTCTTCTGCAGTGTTGATATTGTGATAAAGATTTGTATCTCTGAAGTAACAGTGCTCTTCTCACAGGCTTTGGCAGACATACAGCCCAGCCCAAATGAAATGAAAAACTGACAAGTCGTAAGTCTCTGAAACATGAAGGGTTAAAGCACAGGCAGTACTCTGCTGTCTTCTGGGGCTTTGGCCAGAGTGTCTGAGGCCTTGTCTCCAGAGGAGCTCAAAGCAGAAGGCAGCAATCAGCAGCCCTCAGCTCTGCTCCTCTGATTGCCTGCCAGACCACACAGGGCAGGTTCTGGGTGGAACACCCAAACATTATTGGTTTTCTAACTGGAGACTTGAAGAGGGCAGAAGCTGTTCTCTAACTAATAAGAACAACTTGTTGTACATGCCTTAAAGCTCCAAGACTGGTTATATAGATAGCAAAGTGCTCAAAGGCTTTGCACAGTGTGTTCTCTGGTACCTCCACCTAAGCAGGAGCATAAGGCAGAGGGTACAATGGCTATTTCTGTGATTTATTTGACTGTCTTTCTTGTGTATGTAGAAACAGGCCTTGCTGCAGTTTGCTGTGCTGGTGTTTGGGTATTGTTGTTGATTTGGACTTTTGTCCTCACAGGTTAGAACTGGAATAGTGATGAACATCCTTGCAGTCTTCTCTGTCACGCTGGCCATCAACACATGGGGAAGAGCTATGTTTGGGCTGGACACATTCCCAGCCTGGGCAAACACCACAACTAACCTCTGAACAGAGAAGAATTCATGTGTTAAACAAGAAAAGGACTCTCAATACTACTCCCTATTGCCCAAAGTCCTGTATAGAGTCTCATCACCACTTCAGATCCAGTGTCAGGTGTTTGCTGCCTTCCAGCAGTTGCACATCAGTTCAGGCTTCAGCCAATTCAAACTTATTCCAGTTGTGCTGGAGCCAAAAGTGTTGTTCAGCTACACAACCCTAAGGACCATGTGGATCATAAGTACAGTCAAGTGATCCATTGTACCTCCAGTCAAGGTGAAGCATTAGAATTTATTGAACTTTCCACAAAGAGGGCAGAGGCTATTGTATCAAATGGTTTGAACTGTTATATCACTGGCATGAACTTGTAAATCATTAGCCTTGAACACTGCACTCAGGCAGGGGCTGAAAATTCCTCAAGTATTCCTTATATTCACAAGTCAGCAACTGGACAGGGAAATCACTGTTGACACTTGTCTAGGGAAAAAGGGGTATGTTATGTTTGAGTCAGGCCTCAGCCATGTGGTGGGATCCTTCCAAGTCAACATCCAACATGCTTTTCTCTTGACTTGTTTTCACTGCCAAATCTCACTGCATTTAGGCATCTTTATTGAGGGTTGAGATAACAATCCTATGCTGGTCATGATTCAACTAATGTCTCAGGCAGTGATGCATTAAGGCTGGCTCTGTGTTTCTTGCACTGTGGACAGGAGTCTTTACCTCTCACAGCCACAGATGTGGTTTTACATGCCAACTAGTGTTTTCTGAGTGCCAACCTGGAGATGACCAGTGGCCTATGGGACTTCACACCTATTGCAAAAGTTCCTGGATTAGCCTCTGATGTGCCTTATTAATTAACTCTGGAATTTTGGAGTGGAGTCAAGACATGAGAAAGGCTCTAATTAATGACCTGCTAAAAATTTAGGGGCCAGATATTTTGGCTTGTGCTGTCTGACAGCAATGGGAGTTATCTTGTGTACTTTGGAATTCATATCTTGTGGGGAAAGTGTTTTGCAGCACCTCTTGATGCCATTTCTGGAACTGAAGTACTCTACAGAATGGTTGATGTTGGGCTGGGAGTATTTTGTCAGTGGTACATGGATGCTTTTTGTTCAGCCCTGGAGATGGAGGTGGGTGGGAGGTAAGGCAGTGTCCTACAGTGGAGAGATCTGTGACCTGAGTTCTGCTCCCAGCCTTTCTGTGCAGTCCCATGCAAGTCAGTTCACCTCTTTTTGCCTATTTCCCCTCCTGAAGAAGATGTCATGGAACATATCTACCTCACCAAGGTGGTGTGAGGACATGAGGGTCAAATTCTGCACCCATGGTGATTTCTCACCTCATGATAATGGGTGCATGGTACAAGTTATAGATTCATAGAATTCTGTCCAGAAGATCTGGCATATAGCATAGTAGTGTGTGTAGGATATTTAGTAGTTCTGCTATAAATGTGAATGTTCTTTATGGAACATGAAAAAATATTCACATTTTTATCTAAAAGTGAGGAAAGTATTTATCCACAGAATGTCCAGGTGCTTTTCAGAGCAGACAACTGCTTTAAGAATTGATTTTTGTGCCTTTATCTTCTGTGCTCTTTCAAGGTGCTAAGCACCATAAACCCTCCACTGATTGTTGTTCCTGGGTGCCTCCAGTGGCTCCCTGTCTACCCAGCTGGCTGCATGTGTTGCACTTCCCTGTCCCGTTTGCTGAAAGGAACATTCAGAAAGTTTCTTGAAGGGGAGAAGTTGCCCTCACCTCAGGAAGAACTTCCTTCTGTTGCTGGGCAAGTAGGAAGCAAAGGGTGTTTTCATCAAGAGTCACACAGGGTGATTTATTGTCAGGAGTGCTGGGCCAGGGGAGGGGTACATGTGGGGTAATAAAGAGCATTGGGTTTATTGTAACTGGGATATATTTGATGTGGCACCACTCTGTATACTGTTAATAGCAAAGGTTTCTTTTTTGAGACACTTTATGACATCCTCTGACTGATTTGTATTTAATTTAAATTGGGTGGGTTGCAGAATTAGAGCCTGGCAAATAAAAACTTCCTAGAACTCTCTCCTCTCTGGCATGGATTATTTCCTGTGTAACACAGCAGACCACTTGTTTCTGCATTATCTTCCACTCTAGCTTGGTGTTGCTCCAGGAGGGCACACTCTGTGGTGAATCACTGCAAAGCAGAGGTTTGGACACCACTGTAAGTGAATTCAGACCTGTTCCTTCTCTTTCCCCATCTAAGTGACAACTCAAGTTTGCATCTCTGATGATGTTCAGGTGGGACCAAATTAGGTGGCATACTGTACAAACTGTCTCATTCATTTCAGAGTAAAGGATTATAAGAATCTAAGAAACACAACTAGTTTTTAAGAATTAATCTTGTACAATTTCTCCAGTATAACAGGCCACAAATAGGCTTTTCATCATCAAGCATGCATGGTATCCTGTTCCAATGCCCTGAGTAAACACATTACCTACAACGGGCAATGCAAGGACAATTGCTTTGTGACTGGAGCTCATTTACAGCCCCTTGCAGCACTCCAGGACAAGTATCATGACAGACACTCCTTGGACATGGCATTTATTTTGTTGCCCATCAAAGGGTTATTGTTTTAGGTGCAGAAGTTACGATGGTCCTAAGTGGTATAAAGGAATGCCTTTGCCCCCCACTTCAAAACCCCAGTGCCCCAGGGAACACGGGAGGATCCTCAGTGTGGGCTTTGTCAGGGTGGGTTACTCAGCCACCACGAGTAAGCAAACAGTTCCCATTTTCCCATGTGTGGGCAGAGTGGGATTCCTCGTGGTCAGTGTGTCTGTCAGCTGGCCAGCTGGCACTGCCACCTCGAAGGAGCTAAATTAATGCTTTCCTCTTTTCTCTTCGCTCTCTATAGATCCTTGGCTTCTCCTTTCTTCCCTCAGAATACCAAGTTGCTAATGCTGTTTCTGGAACTGCTGAATGTCCCAAACCTGCAGAGCTGTGACCTGGGCTGCTGTCACACAGCCATGCACACAAATCCATGTGTGCAGATTTGTCCCCACAATGTGACAGGGATCAGGAACGGTCACATAATTGTGAATGAGTTCATGAATGACCAAACTACAGGAAAACACAAGAAGGGAAGATAAAGGTATTTCCTACCCATGTGTTGAACATCTAGATCTGTAAAATGGAGAAGAAAAACCTTTCTGCATTCTCTATGTGATCTAGAAGTCCCCAGGCTGAAAAAGGATTCCGATTGCTTGGTGTCCTCCACTGAATTCCAAGTAGTGGGTGGTTCACTCCAGCTGAGCTCTGATCTCACCTGAACTCAGACTTTGGTTTATTCAGCCTTTGTTTTCCCGCTCAGGTGTGTTACCACTTGAAAGAGCAATGACCTGGTTGTAGCCAAAACCAACATTTGCTGACAAAATTGGAATTGGACACTTGGTGCAGATCAGCCCAGAAAAAAAACAGATCACTGAACCAGTCCTAGCCAAAATGCAGCAGTGGTTCCTTAACACAGCATCTCTTCCTTTTTAGCAATGACATATCATATACATTTTTACATATTTCACATCTTTTTTTGCCCCCAAATGTCTGTGCTAAATATGGAAGGACGTGGGTAGTAACGAATTCTGAACACTCGAATCAAGTGACAGAGTTTTCACAATGTTTACCAGTGTGGGTGAGTAAACGTGTAACTTCAGGCAGGGCTCAGGGGATTGTGCCATTGAGGGGTCTCCAACACTTTTGTGCCTTGCACCACAACCCCACCAGCCCTCTGCCAGACCCTTGCTGGGCTCAGCATTTGTCTGCATGGTTTAATGGCAGGGTGATGGTTCTCCTCTGCTCACAAGAATCATCCCAGTGGCAGCTCTTCTGCCTCAGATCAGCCCTTCCCCCTTGTGTTTCCCTGCTGGCCCCTGTGTGAAGGGTCTGTGGCACAGGGGGGTCCCTTCCATGTCTGTGGCACAGGATGGTCCCTGCCACGCCTGTGGCACAGGGGGGTCCCTGCCATGTCTGTGGCACAGGGAGGACCCTGCCATATCTGTGGCACAAGGAGGTCCCTGCCATGGCTGTCTCTGCTTGGCAAAGCCATTCTGAGGGAAGTGCAGCCCTCACCTTTGGGAGCACAGAGTGAAGGCAGCATCCTGTGCTGCTCTGCGGTGATCAGGGACTGCTTAATACGAACTTTGGTAGCTCCTTAAAAAGAGAGCTGACTATACTGACACTATTTTTTGCCCCTTTAGGTTTTTCTGGAGCGCTAAGTCAATAGCTGCCCATTCATTATGGTGTAAATGTAGGTTTACATTTAGGACTGTAGATTCTGGCCATAAGAGACTGTTTATTTTGTGAGAGAAAAGGTGTTATCCTTCCCTAGTTTGCTTCAGTGCCTTATTTACCCACGAGAAATTACTTGCCAGTCTTATTTGGCACGTGGCATTTCAGTGAATTTTCATAAGCTGTTCCAGGCCAGAGTGTGAGCCTCATTACAGAGTTCACAAAACAATTTTTTATAGACAAGCCATTTTTTGAAGGAACTGAACGTTCCAGATACAAAGTCTAGTTTGTTGTAGATTCCTTTGTAAGCTATTCTTTCTGAACAGTAACTTGGGTTGGGTCTTAGCAAATATTTTAGTAAGCCAATTGAAGATCGAATTTCCACCAGAAAGAAAGTGAACAAAATCTTTCAATTAATGAATGATTGTTTCTGGAGGAAGTTTCTGGTTTACCTCAGTATTTTGCCTTGGCTATACAGTCAGAAATCAAAAACTGAGGGTTTTTTTTGGTGGGGCCTTTGTGCACAACACTAAGCATAGTCATCCTTCAATTGGGAAAAACAGAATTTCCTCTGAAAAAAGAGGATGGAGATTGAGGGAATAGGAGGAATCAGAACACAGGACACTGTTTTAATTTATATCTTTCTACAGATATAAGTCTGATCAATACAGAGCAAATCTGAGGATGTCACCCAAGAATACCTAAAAAACACAGTTAAAGTCACCCTTCTGGGGGCTCATACTGGGGAATAACTCAGCTTTGTTTGAAGAGTGGTCAGAGAAATAAATTGTTAATGTTTTGGAGGTGATCTTGGCCCAACTTTTTGTTTTGTTTATTTATTTCTTAGTTTTATTTTGGGGTGACTCAAATTGATGATGACCAATACTTTGGGAGTTAATTAGGTTCAGTTGTCCTTCATGAAACACCTGTCAGGTCTTTCCCAATTTACAAGTTTCCTCCTGAGGGGGGTTATTCCACTTCGTGCTCTGTGTTTGATTTGATCTGCCAGTCCACTGGGGACTGTGCAATAAATTAAAGTCAGGGAGATGGTCATGATTCTCTGTCTCCTGAGGAACACTCCAGGAATAGAAATTACAAAGGGTAAGTGAGTTTGGGTTTTGGTGATGGTGGTCTGTTTCTTTCTTTCTTCGTTGTTGGTTTTTTCCTGCCCTAGTTTGATTCCACATAATAATAGGGGTCAAAAGATCAGGAAAATGACCCTGATAAACAGTGGGAGGCTTGAATGCCTGTACTTATTAACAACATGCAGATGAGGGCTCAGAAAACTGCACATTACCAAAACCTTCCGCAGAGAAAGTGCTGGGGCTCTTGGGCTAAAGCTCTGCCAGAAAGAGCCTGTAATAGTGGACTCTCCTTACTCAGAGATTAACCAAAGATGTGTGTGATACCAGGACTGCTGGGCTACTGCTTGCTACTGCAATTCCTGCCCTTTGCAGGTTGCAGCAAGACATTTTAGGAGTAAAGTCTGTTTTGAGTGTTCTTCCAGAACTGGGAAGAGATGTCAGGAATACTGCTGTTCAAAGTGTGGACGAGATGCATGTTTGTCATTCTTGATGCTTCTGAATGCTCCTAGTATAGGCAGTGCCTCTTCCCTGGCTGGAAAGAACAACGTGTGAATAACAGCTTCCCTCTGCTGGACTGCTCTGCACAGGAGCTTTTAAAGGTTCAGTGGAACTGCTGATGGCACTTATTAAGACAGCTGTATGTGAATGACAACAGGAAAAAGTGTTGCTGAACAGCTATGGCACAGGAAATTTGCAGAGCAGCTCCCATGAGTATGCTGTGATTTAGGACAAAGCTTGGCAGTGATTTCTTCATCTTCCTCTCTTCCAAAATACTGGAACAAACCTCCCTGTGTAAGGAATGGAGATGATGTTGGCATTCTCAGCAAAAGAAAATAGTATCCTTGAATGTTGTTCCTGGCAATGTGGCCTGGGGAAAGGAGTCGATTGAAAAACCAAAAGGCTCTTCTCACTGAGCAAGAAAAACTGCTAACACACAGAGATATTAATAATGGTAAAATATGGGCAAAGTAACAAGGGAGCTGGAAGAAACCACCCCAGAGAAACTGGTTTTGTGGCAATTAATCTCAAAATACTTTATTAAAGTTTTAAAGGGGTGCTTTATACTGTTATGTTCTTAGTAGTAAGCTCCAGGTTACTTCATGATACCTAAGTGTACGTGTTAGACATAATTCCAGTGCACTCTGCTGTGGGTCTGGCATTTAAAGGTTACAAGCCTTGCCATGAGAAGTATATTTAGATTTGCTCCTGAGAGAATTCAGCACTTTTGTTTGCCCAAATGCTGTATAATCTTGCTCTAAGCACTGGCAGGTTGACTAGTGTGCAGCTAAAGAGAGGGTTTATATTCTTGCTAAATATTGATGTAGGCTGTGAAACTGTAACTATTTGTGCACCACCTTTGCACTGACCAAGAATTAAAGTTATTTTCATCCCGAGTGGGTGAGGTTGTGGGTGACTGTGCAGAATATTTAGTTTTACTTGCCAGCAAGAAGGAATCTCGCTAATCATATTTGTATTATTGGAGACCACACTTTTTCAGCTCTCTTCTTTATAAAATGATGGTAGTGCTGCTCTGTGTGAGCCTACCTATTAGTTTCAGCACTAGATTAACTGTTTATTTATTACTTGCTAAACAGATCCTAAATGTATTATAAAATAAAGGGGATGCATTTTTCATTAATTCCAAATTCATGCCAATGTTTCCTTTAGTTTTATACTTAATTCTTTCTGGTGTTTTCCCTACACCTTCTGCTCAGTGCCACAGGAGGAGAGCTTAAAAATGAAACAGCATAGAAAGTGGCTCAAACAGCATAATTACTGAAGTGTGACCTGGAAACTTGCATAACAGTAATGCTAATCCAAAATATAATGAAAATTAGTGAAATTATTCATATCTGTAACCATTATAAAATAGGTAACATTCAGTTTATTGTTTTGCAAACTTGTCTGTGTATCTTGAATTCTGGAAGTTTTACATTCTTTCATTACTGGGAATTAGTTGTTTCTGGCCTGTTTAGCATTCAACAGGATGAGAGTTCCTTTGGATCAGGCCCCATATATATCCTGGCTCCCTGCAGAATTCTTTCCCTAGAGTACCTTAGGAAGGGCTCCCAAAAGCAACAAGACCTTTGGGAAGGTGTTCATTACAGACCAGTGTGCTCAGCTCAATGCAAATTGCTCCTTCTAATTCACCTGCCATCCAGGTATCCTATAGAAGCCAACCAGCTTATCAGTGAGAACATAAAATGCTTTCTGACACTTGACAATTAATCTTGAATTCATCTTTGATTTCTACTGGTTGTAAGAAGCCAGAGAAGTACCATAGTTACAAAGGAACTCGTGCCAGTGTCTGCAATAAACCAGATCTTTTACACTATTTCACCCCATTTGCAGCTCCCTTGGATGGGGTTTGGCATCTGCAGATTAAGGTGGTTCCACCACGACGGTCACTGTTTGGCTTCTGAAATGCACATTACCTGCCAGTTTCTTGACCTCAAAAAAGAGAACTTGGTGAAGAGTTAAGCCTTTAATTAAATATGTTCTTACAATTGTTTTAGTCACTAAAAACTATGATCTTGTTTCTACTGAATTACAATTATAGCATTGGAGTAAAAAAATTGCAGACTTTGTGCTGGCTTGTTATAAATATAACATAATGCATACTCTGCTCTCTGTTATTTAACCATATTTGAAGCAGGAGGCTCTCAGTCTGCAGGAGCCTGTCTTGCATTTTATGGGTAAAATCCTGTCACGTGTCGTCCACATCAATACCAGTTTGTGTCCTATTCCAAAAGCAGTGGGCAAATGGGTGAACAAAAGGGGATGGCTTGGGTTTCACACACTGGGTGTAAAACTCTTCACTGCTTCATCCCACTTGGTTAGTTTTCAGTGATGAAATTGCTGGACTTTCTTTTCTCTCTGGTGCAAAGGCACTGCACTCTGGGGTCACAGATAAACCTCTTTGCAGCATTTCAGTTCCTCTGTGTCCACCTTCAAGGTCTCCCACCACATCAGACAGCTCTGTTGTCTCCTGTGTCTCATAGAGCCTCGGTGCCTCCAGGTCCCAGAAGTGGCTCCATTTAAGGGCTGTGTCTCAGTGCCAGTTCTAATGAGTTAAGTTGTACTTGTTGTCATAAACCATCCCATTTCTGGGCAGGCAACAGCAGCAATGGCAGTCTGGTCCCTACGAGAGGAGAAACTGAGGCAGGGATGTCATCCTGGTTACACAATAATATGGAAAATTCCTGGTTCACGCTCATATGTTAATATTTATACCCTGAAAGTTTGTCTCACCTGACATTTAAAACCAGAAAAATCTTAAAACTTTTCCTAGAGAATGTTCTAATTGGTATATTACAATCCTGACTTTCAATTTTGTTCCTAGTTTTGATGAATAAGAATTGAGATGTTTGACTTAACTCTGGCAAACCTACATAGTAATTTATTCCTGTGACCAATCCTTTTTTAGGATTCTCTCCTCTGAAGTTGGTCTTGAGAGAGAAATCCCATTCCAGAATAGCAATGCAGACACGTGGGATCTGTTTGATCTCTGCTTTTAGCCTGAAGTCTGTGTTTACTGGGGAGTGACTTATGTTTTGATATAGTAATAGTAGTATTCCACAACCACTAAAATGTTGTCTAAAAAAGCAACCCTATTTTATTAAAAAGGATCTATGCATAGTTTTTCTTAGATGGTTTTTTGTAATCCAATTCCCAGAGGAAAAAAACCCCATCATATTGCATAGGAAAAGATAGTATTATAGAAAATTGCTAACTCTGATGCTGAAAATACTTCAACAAATGAAAATAGAAAATAATTTCAAAAAAAAATAAAAAGGGAAGAAATGAGACAGGTACATCTGTAAAGACTGCTTCCCACTCATGCAGCATTTTTTCAGTAATGGTTTTATTCTGAGAGAACTGTGTTTTAATTAATGAAGAATTAAGTAGGGAAGTTCACACAATCTCCTTGCCTGATTGTGAAGCCACTATGAAAACCAAACAAGGCTCAAAGCTCAAATCTTTGTCCAGTATGCAGAAATAATATATTGAAGGAGTTTAGTCTTTTAGGGTTGAGTCTCTGTGCTTCCCTCTGCTCTGGAGGTGATCAGCCACGACTCGTCTATTACAAAGCTGAAATGAACATTCTGCAAACACAAACTCAGGTTCATCCTCTTGTTCATCCTTCCTTCAGCTCGACGTTTGTCAGTGTTTGAACACTGGACCACAAAGCCACCCTGTGGTGGCTCCGGGACTGGCGGGTCCCTGTTTAAAAAAAATCGGTAAGAACTGTGTGGATCCACCAAATTTATAAAATTTATCTTAGTTAACATTTAGCTATAGCAGTGTGACGTTAGATAGCTTTGATGAAGTGTGTTAGTTTTAAAAACATACATAATCGTGTGTGAAAATAGTTCCTTCTTGTACTTTGCAAGATCCCTGTGCAGAGGAGGATAAAGGTGTCTTAATGTGAACATCAGATGCTTTTTCTTATCGATTCCTGGATCCCATTGTAACTGCTCTGTACCGACACACCAGGTCCTGCAGTGACTCCTGAGCACCCTGGGGTTTGCAGTGGGGTCTGCAGTGGGTGCCCTGGGGTTTGCCCGGACCTGCAGCGCTGTGGGCAGGGGATGTGGGGGTTGTTTGGGCATGGGGAGCTCTGGGCACAGACTCGATACCCGGGATGGATGGGGCTGGTGGAACCCGGGGTGGGAACACGGAACTCCTGCGATCGGGAACAGGGACCGCCCGGCACCGGCAATGGCGCCGTCCCGGCCCCGCTCCTCCGTACGCCGTTGCTAGGCAACCGCGGCCGCGCTTCCGGCGCCGGGCGCTGCCGCCATCTCGAACCCGCGGCCCGGACATGGATGCAGGTGCGGGACAGGGACAGAGCCGGGCCGGGCCGGTGCGGGTCCCCCTGGGTTTGGGAAGGGGCCGCAGCCGCTGTCGGAGGCCCCCGAACCCCGGAGCGCCGCGCCAGGCGGGGCCGGTCGCTCGCGGCCCGGCAGAGGCCGCAGCCCCGAGGAGGCCCCGCACGGCCCAGGGTGACACCCCGCCCCAGATTACTCTCAAACCCCGCTGCTAAGGGTCCGATTCTTAGTGTTTCTCTCTTGTATCAGACGACACGGGAAATCGGCTTCGATTCCAGCTGGAGTTGGAGTTTGTTCAATGTCTGGCGAATCCAAATTACCTCAACTGTGAGTACTTAAACACCAGGACCCTGAGGAGTTCATACAGTTTAATGGTGGTTAATATTGCTGCTGATGTTAAACAGGGGGAGAGGGCTAAACAAAGCAAAGGGAGTGCTGTCTTTCACAGCATAAAGGTGGTCTGTATATTATAACAGGTGGGTTTTTTAAGATGAAAAGTCTTTTATTAGTTGAAATGCAAACAAGGCGTATCTATTTGGTGGAGAAAAATTAAGTTCAAATCTGTTATTAAATAATAATGTTAACACCATTCTCACTCACCTGTAACTGACAATTCCTTGTCATTTTATTTCAGTTCTTGCGCAAAGAGGCTACTTCAAAGACAAAGCTTTTGTAAATTATCTTAAATATTTACTTTATTGGAAAGAACCTGAATATGCAAAATACCTGAAGTAAGTTATGTTTCTGCATTTTAATGGTTTGGCATTGACCTCCAGCAGCATGCCAGGGTTGGTTTCTGCCTGTAGCCTTACCTCTGGCCTCCCTGCTGGGGTTATATGGAATATAGATTTTCCTGCTTCCAACAGTCCAGATGTAGCGGGAATGGGCAAAATTATAGAACCTTTATTTCACGAGTTGTGTGTGGAATCTTCCTTTACAGGCTTTATCTGCCTTTCCCGTTGGTTTAAAGCTGTTGAATGTTAGGGTACACAACTACTTCAGTTAGGCCCAGTAAATCCATTTTCCGATTAATTTTGCATTGTTACTGCTTACTTGAGACAAAGGATGACTTTGTGTTTTTGCAGGTGTGCAGATTCCTTCAGTTTTTGGGGAAATGTTTTTTTGTCATGTTCTTTTAAATGGCCTCTGGAAACAGGTGTAATTGTTATGGATTTGCTGTTGCAAACCAAGCCAGGGAGGAAGCTCCTCTAAGCAATCAGCAATGTACATTTATAAACTGGACTGGACTCGTTTTCTGGCCAAGTTACCAAGTCAGAGTGTGTGGAATGTGTGCAGGCTGAAGGGGTTTCACACTTGGGTAAAGCACATACATGACAAAAATAATTACCTGAGACTCCAGATTTTGTGTCCCTTGTAAAAACCTGTATTAAAGTGTGTTTCTTTTCAATCCAGGTATCCTCAGTGTTTACATATGTTAGAGCTGCTCCAGTATGAACATTTCCGCAAAGAACTGGTCAATGCTCAGTGTGCCAAATTCATTGATGAGCAACAGATCCTCCACTGGCAGCACTATTCCCGGAAAAGGATGCGCCTCCAGCAGGCACTGGCTGAGCAGCAGCAACAAAATAACACCTCTGTGAAATGAAAAGCACGTGGAGTGGCGATGATAAGGTGTACTTTGTGTCAGTGAACTATTTAGAGGGGAGGAATGAACCTTGTATAGGTTTGGCTCTCGATGTGCGTCCCTTTAGTTTGGATTTATCAAGTGGCTGGGGCTTTTGTTTCATCAGCTCTTTTAAAGATTAATAAATACCTAGTGCAATTTATTTTGTAGCATGGACAACTCTGTAAGAGCATTGTTCTGGTGTCTCTTGATTTTGAAAACAAAACATATTGCTACTTCCTGACATAAGTATCTACAAAAAGTGTAGTTCCAAAGGCTGTTCCTAGGAGGCCTCTTCTCTGGAGAATAATGATGTGTCTTTTAAAGTGCGACTGCTGCCTACAGTTGTGGGACAAGCAAAGGTGAAGTAATGATATTCTACAACATCTAAATTGTGGAGTTTTTCCTTGAAACTAAGCTGAGCTATTACTTGTCATTTCTGTTTTCCTGGCAGTCGTTGCTGGGAGTTTGGCAGAGTTTTCCTTACAAGTACAGGTACTCAACTGTCAACCACTACCATGTGATCAGTGACTATGACTGTCAGACTCCACTTTATCACACTTCACTGAAAAGATAAGCCATTAAAGATCTTTGGCACTGGAAATTTACCTCAACAGCATCAGTAGCTATGTGGTCATATTTAGGAGGAACAAGGAGGTTTTTCTGTTTCTCCTCTACCCCCTTACTCACTATAACAAATGTAACTTAGCATTGTTCTTCAGAAAGTGCAGGCTGCTCTCAGTTTCTAACATGAGCTCAACTCCTTTGAAAAGAGGCTGTTTACAAACTGAGGTTTATTTGCACATGAAAGGAAAGATACAGCTTTTTGTTCCAAGACTTTAGTGTAGGGTTTGGACCCAGAATTTCATAACGTTTATCTTGACTAGTTGAAGTCATTAACCGTGAAAGTTTTAACAAAGGTCAATGATTCTTTGAAAAGACAGTGCAGTAATTTAGATTACCATCTTCGTCAATGATTAATTAATGAGGGATTTAGTCTTCAGTAAACAACATCCGCACAAGCTCTGCTTTAAAACATTCTTCTTCGACCAGCTTCTGAGGCTGAAAGAGAAGTTACAAGTTTTAGGCACAATTCAAAAACTTGTAGCCCAGAGCCATCTGTACACACGCACGTTAGCCACACCCAGCAAGTGTTGCCCCGGGGAGGAGGGTAGTGGGGTGAAGTAAGCGAGGTAAGAATAACTGAAACATTCCTGAGGGTTTTCTGGGCCTGGAAGAGGCATTTCTAAAAAAGTAACTGCTCATTTAAATAATATGCACAAGTTAAAACTTGAGCTGTAGTCTTAAGTCGAATGTACTGCACATGACTTGTTTCGCTCCTGTAATTCAGCATTTGGATTTTTCAGAAGTTGGGAAGCTGCAAGTCAAGAAGGTTAACAATATGTAGCTAAAAATTTTCTCAACCCCTGAAGCACTACAAGCTAAGTGTACATATTCCCTTTACTGCATGTAATGTACAACATTACACAGTGAGTATAGTGGTTCTCTCTTGAGGGCCTGTTTCAGTCATGAGGAATGCATGGCAGGGGTTGTTCCAAATGCTCTGCTCTCCTTGAACAAGAGAGGGTTCTTGGAGAACTAAGTAATTTACAGCCCTACGCTCTTTCCACATCCCCATTGCAGTGCCTGTAGATCCAGAACATACAACAAATCACTTACTGTTCCATATTTGAGTAGTGTAGGCACTGCTGTTAGTTTCAGATTCCTCCTGAATTCATTGTTGGGATCCTTCCAGCTGTCAGACAGAAGGGGTTAAGCATAGCTTGCAGAGGAGCATTTTTAAGTCAAAATTCCTTCAAAAGAATGATTCAAAGGCCTTTGCCTCATGCCTCCCCAACCCACTTCTCAGAACAAGCATGCAGATAGTTCACATTAGGAATAGTGAAGGCCTCAAAAAATGATTGATTCCTTACAGAGAAGAGCAGTTCTGTCAGTTTTTTCAATGAGCTAGGTAACCACCAGTCCACCAATGGCAAAGTTATCCCCACTGTTAGTATTCAAAGTTACTTACTAGGTTCTGTCTCCTACTAGGCAGTAGATGAAAACCGACTCATCAGGCAGGTTATGCAGTTCTTTCCTCACAACTGGTTCAGCTAGAGAATAAGTTTTAAAATCTATTAGTAGTTAATACTTGTACTGTGCTACGGAATCGCATGGGTTTACTTGGACCAGCAAGGCTGCTAATTAATGGTTGGTCTGTTTCAGTTAAGAGATCCGTCTTTCATTTCACCTGGCTATCCACAAGCTTTGCAGAGTTTATTAATCCTCAGTATTACGTTGAGTAAGGGCCAATTTCTGCTCTTAACAAGTAAGGAGAACATTAGTCATGTCCTGCGGGTGTGGGAGCGCATTGTGGCAGAGTGATGGCTCCTTAAGGCAGCTCCACACGTGCTCTGGCACGTAGGAGCCAGGTAGTTGAGCAGCGTGATTTGTGAGAACTGCTTTTGTCTCCAAACAGGACAAAAGAAACTTATCCAACACCCATCTGAGGTGAATAAGCCAATACTTCTTTATTCAGTACACTGGGAACATGAGGGATAGCTCCTCCTAGTGTGTACCCTGGACAACAAAATTTGTACAGGTAATATACCTTCTTGTTACGTAAATCTATTCTTCTATTCATTTTTATACTACTCTGTTATATAAGTCCATTCTAACCTTTACATTGATTGGTTCTATGTGCTATATATCTATACTTCAAAAACAATCCCTGGTCAATTCTCCTTAGTTTTACTGACTGGAATCCTTGATATGCAGATCAAGATGGGAAGGGGTGCGGGATTTCCAAGCAGCATATATGATCCAGTAATTTAACATACATGGTCCAATATCCACAGCTGCACACTTCAAACACAACACTCCTTAACAATTCTATACATAGTACTTCACAATTTTCTACCCTTAATCGAACCAGCTATTTCTTTTGTTCGTTATCACAACTCCTTCTTCCATATAATTAAGTCTTAATTATTTATCTAACTATTTGTAGCACCTTCACCTGGAGGGCACTGGGCCCCGCCCTGGAGGGCCCTGCCGCTCCTTGACACGCTGAGCAGAGGTGAATTCCCTGCTTTTGGATGCCGGGCCATGCACCAGCCTCGGTGGGTAACACGGGCACGGCCCGCCCGGGGGATCCCCCTCGCCCCTCCGCAGCCTCACCCGTCACGCAGTCGGGGCACCAGCTGCGGCCCTCGGCGTCCTTGTCCCCGCAGAACAGCGCGAAGATGGCCCGCCCGCGGTAGCGCTGCGCGGTGCGCACGAACTCCTCGTACCCGCGGGCCTGCGCCTCCTCCCAGCCCATGGCGGCGGAGCCCGCTCCTGCCTTCCCTTCCCTACCCTACCGGGCCCTTCCCTGCCCAGCCTGGCCCAGCCCTGCCTTCCCTACCCTACCGGGCCCTTCCCACTCCTGCCCAGCCTTGCCCGGCCCTTCCCATCCCGGCCCGGCCTCCGTACCCCGCGCACTCCCGGCGGCCCGCGCGGCGGGACCGGGTTCGAACGGCGCCCGGCGGGTCCCGGCACCTCGTTCCTTCCTTCCTTCCTTCCTTCCTTCCTTCCTTCCTTCCTTCCTTCTTTCCTCCCTTCATCCCTGCTTTCCTTTCTCTTCTCTCTCTCCCTCCTCCGTCCCATAGTCCGCTGGTGCCGGCCCCGCCGTGAGGGTTCAGGAGAGGCCGCGGCTCCTCCGGCCGGGCCGTCCCTCACTGCCAGCCCCGGGGCCGCTTTCGAGAGCCTCAAACAGCCTCAAATAACTTTGTTTTCCCCCCAGCCGCAGCCATGGGGCCAGGCAAGGCAGCGGTGCTGGAAGATGCGTATGAATTCTCCACCCAGCGATGCGGGAGTGAAGCAAAGGCCTTACAAACACAGGTACCGTTTGCTGCCTGCAGCGATGCCCGATTGGTTTTTTTCGTGATTGTTGCAAAAAGGTGATTATGACCCACTTCTAGAGACAGCCTACCAGGGAGTGTCATACTTGCTTTCCTGGTGCTGTCACATAATCTTGATGCTGTCCTTTTGTAAGGGTAGAAATCAAAAACTACATCCATAAATATTATTAATTGTCTGTTGTGGTTCAGTCCTACACAGCTGCCGGCTCACTCCCAATGGGATGGGGAAGAGAACTGGAAGGGGAAAAGTAGGAAAAATGGGTAGAGATAAAGGCACATTAATAGGGAAAACAAATGCTGTGTGCACAAGCAAAGCAAAATAAGGAATTCATTCCCTACATCCCATCAGCAGGCAGGTGTTCAGCCATTTCTGCAGCTTCACCACATTTGGCAGTGACTTGGGAAGACAAAGACTGTCACTCCAAACAGCTTCCCCTTCCTCCTTCTTCCCCACAGCCTTTACTGCTGAGCAGGATGCCACATGGTGTGGAATATCCCTTGGGTCAGCACAAATCCAAAACTGTGCCATCATGATGGGATCCATGCTCATACAAAAAAGATCCAATTTCCTTACTGTTGTACACTTGGTTGCATCACCCATGTAAAGTGTTCTGTATAACATCAGCTTTTTTTTCATACTTTGAACAGCTCCAGTTTAATAGAAATGTGCCTGCAGTTCCAGAGAATTTGGCTCTCAGATTCTCTCACCCCCGTCCAATTGTAATAGAAAAACTGAAGGCATCCAGTGATCAGAGAAACCCAGCTGGAAGTGAGAACCCCAGCCTGAGAAGCTCTGGCATGTTCTCAGTGGTATCTGAAGAGAGACTGAAATTGGCTGTCCAGCTGGCCAAAAGGGACATCAAACGAAGGCGTCTTGAAGAGCAAGTGAAACAGCAGGTGTTTGGAAACATGGTCAGTAAACCATTGTGGTCCCAGAAGCCACAACAGCAGAGGATTGAAGTATTTGCAAGTCCAGGACATAAAAATGCACTGAAGTCTCAAACTTGCTTGTCAGGTCAGCAGAGGCTCGACCAGCCTTCCCAAACGGAGTTTGCCAGGTCTGACAGGAATGTTTATCTCTACGTAGCTGAGGAGGGAAGGCCAAAACCAGCTGTTTTGGACTCTCCACCCACCCGTGACACAGGACCAGACCCCAAGCCAAATTTAAACAAAAAACAACATAAAAATACGCAGGAAGTTCAACGTCTGCAAAAGGAATTGAGGAGCTATGTCCAGAAAATTGAAGAAATGATTAAAAAAGGTGTAAGACTAAACAATGATTATGTTATATAAATGTACAGTAGTTTGTTGATTTTTTTCCCACAGTGTTTTGCCTTGGATTAGAATTCATATTTATTCCTGGATTTTTGAGAGCTATCTACTGTTTTTAAAAATGGATAAAAGCTAGAATAGCTAGGCAGGTTAAGCAATTGGTTCTTTTGTAATAATTAGCAGGAGGTGTAACCATTCCTAATTTTGAGTGCTTTACCTGCAACCTTGTCATAAAACTAACTGGTCATGTGACTTTTTAAGCTATAACTAATAAGGTATATTGTGTAGTCAAATTCTAAACAGAAACATGACCTAGAGTTACAGTAACTAATTTGCATTACTGCTAAAGGAACCCCTGCAAATATGTGGTTTGGTTTGGCATGGCAGAGGTTTATTGTTAAGTTATGCCTGTTGTCAGGGCTTAAATGGCATTTTCACAGGTGAAATTAAGACATAAATTTTTAAATTCTGTGCTTTTTAGGGAAAGATACAGAACCTTTAGATCCTGAAAACGAGCAGCGACTTTGCATTAGGAGGCAGGAACAAGCTGCACGGTCAGCTCGGATGCTGTATGTGCTCCAGCAACAGGTAGGAACCAGCATTTTAAACTGGGATACATAGCAGCTAGTTTATTGTGATGAATTTGACAGCAACAAACTGAAACAAGAGGAATTTGATCAGGTTATTTCTGAACTATCATGGCATTCTAGTTTAGATCTGAATTGTGTGACTAATTTCTCTCATGGCTGAAGCCCAAAATTTGGACATTCGCCCAGATGTTTCAGTGAAGATTTATTGTTCATTTATAGACATGGAGCTAATTCTGACTGACTTTCTTCCCTCCTTCTTCTTTCTTGTTAAAACAGGTAAAAGAAATTCAGGATGATATAGAGAAACTGAGTCCTCATACAATCAAACACACTAAAAAGGTAAGGTGTAATTGTCCTTGAGGCTGTAAGTGGCTTATTGACAGAGTTTTCTGGATAATTGAGTTTGATTGTCTAGGGTGCAGCTGAGCCCTCTTCAGAAAGGGGATTTTCTTTGTGTCTTCCACCTTTCATCTCATTCTCACAGAAGCATGGATCACTTGGCCTGATAGTGCCTTTGCTGCTTGCTTCTCAGTTCTCATCTGTCCACAGTAGACTGGAGAGGAAGGTGGTTGGTCTTATGCTATTTTGTGGCTTCTAATTCCTTCTTCATTCCAATTCCTTTTTGCAGTAACAGTGTGTTCTACTCTTGACCACTTTTGTAAACCTCTGGTTGATGTTTCTTGGTCTTACCAGCCTGATTTTCTTCTCTGCCCAGCACCTTTCAGAAGGACAGCACTGAGATCATGCCTGTAGTCTGGCCAATACTGTCCTGTTGTTCTCTTGTGCTTTTCCATCACTTGTATTTTCTTCTGTAACACAACCCAGAGGACGAAGAATATTCTCTGTGTATGCAGTTGTTACATATGAGGGTCCAGCCTATGCTTACAGTTCAGTGTTGGCACACAGAAACACCAGGACCTGTCACACCC
This sequence comes from Campylorhamphus procurvoides, assembly GCA_013396655.1. Taxonomy (NCBI): domain Eukaryota; kingdom Metazoa; phylum Chordata; class Aves; order Passeriformes; family Dendrocolaptidae; genus Campylorhamphus; species Campylorhamphus procurvoides. The sequence continues at coordinate 1,150,295 of WBMV01000850.1, forward strand.
AGGCTGTTTCACTGAAACCAGCCTGACATTGATAGGGACACTGTTGTGAGGAATCTTTAGTGGATTACTTCAGTGCCTGTTTTGTTTTGTCTCACAAATGGTTTAATATCCATCAGAATTATCTCAAGCCTGAGTGTTTCTCCATGCAATTTTGGCAGCAATTCTTCCAATAGTGTAAGCATCCATAGAAACTATAGTTCTTAAAGCTTGTGTTTTTCATTTTCCCAGTCCCGAGCAGTGTCCAGGTTGGCAGCAGCACAGAGAGGTGCTGTACGAACCTTGCAGGCGTTTGCCAGTCAGTTCACAGATCAAACAGAGGAGCACATTCCTGCCCACTACAAGGAGCTAGGCAGTCTCATTCGACAACTGTCTCTCTGCTCTGCCAAACTAGAAGGGGATTCTTCCATTTCTGACATTATCATAGATATTTTGCTGCAAGTTGAGGTAGGAAAAAACATTTTTGTTTTGCTAAGTAGTGAAATACGGGATTGTGTTCATGAAATGGCAGAATATCTTACTAGTTTTGTTTGTGGGTTTTTTTAAAGGCCGTATTTTCTAATGTATAAATGTACTTTTAATGTTTCTAAATAATGGTGGTCTAAGAGTGAGGTGCATCCTAAACAGAGATGCTACCTGCTGTTGGTCTTATTGCTGTTCCTGTTTTTCTTGGCTATCCTGGTAGAATGGGGACTGGCAGTGACAGTGCTGGAGTCAACTGTAAATACAAAAATGTAAGCCTTTTCAGTAAGATTTAAGTTAATAATATGAAAAAGCTTCTACATGACCAACTATTGGGAATAATCAGTCAGAAAAAAAACCAACAAAACCAGACTAAAAATGTTCCAACTGCTTAGAATCTCTTAAATTTGCTTCTCATTTTTATATCAGATTTACTGAGAGAGTAACTAAAACTCTAAATATTTGCTGCAGGATCTGAATTCACTGCTGGAAAACAAACAAACACCAAAACCAGTGAAGAAATGTATTTCAGCTTCTCAGGCCAAATCTCTGAGGAACACTGAGACATTTCCAGCCAAAAAGCAGCTTCTGTCTCCAAAAAGAGAAAAAAAACCTCTCCTCTCAAAGGAACAGCATAGACAAGAGCCTAGAAAACCTGCACGTGCCAGGAGTCTCTTGACTGGTTTGTATTTTGACTTACTAAATACATTTTTATCAGTTAATTTGCCCTCTGTAGACCAGTTTTGTAGTATGTTATATACTGTTGGTCAGAAGTGCATGTTAGCAAATTAGGCTAACAAAAATATCTATATGTGTGTTTTCAGATATTTATATGCATATAAATGTATGTATGCACACAAACTCCAAGCTCACCTTTTCATCAAAACAATGTAGGAAAGACAATTTCTTTAATACTTGTCAGGAAATACAAGGCTGGAGACAATTCTTGCCCCTTTCAACTTACAAAAGTTAAAAGTTTATGTGTTATTTTTGATACAGATAAACATTGACATGTTTCAGATATTTCAGCAGTTCAAAAGGCAGACAGTTGTGCTCATATATTTCACAATAAATACCAAGAAGAAAGTGACCTACCTTCTCCAGAGAGAAATGCCACTTTACAGAGAAGCACAGATGCCCTGGTGAGAGCTAGAGCTGTAAAAAAAGAGCCTGTCCTTGAAAGGGGTCCTTTGAAGAAGAAAGGTGTGTTATTGCCTGCAAAACCACAGGTATGGAAGTGATAAATCATTTATGCTGTCTTCTGCTTGTGCCCTGGGATTTATGTAATGCAAGACACTGTCAGAGCTTCACACTTCACAGTATTTCTGTTCTGAGCTAGGACACATAGGGGGACAGACTGTCATCTGACTGTTATTTCTAGTGGTTATGACTATTTTAGCAGATGTTTTTAGAAAGCAGTGTTACTGTTCCTTGGAAACATATTGTACAACTAGAAAAAACGAGTAACAGAATTAGAAAGGAAAATGTTCACTGAAACTAGTTTCATGGTTGAAATTAGCATGGTTTTTTCAAGTTGAAATTAAAGCTGAAGTGTTTTCCTCCTGTTAGTCATCCTCTGTCACAAAAAGTGCACTGAGCAGTAATGTCATGCTAGTGTTAGCAGGAGAATATAAGTTAGGCAGAATTACTTAATTGATTATAGAAATGACAAAATTTGACAGTACAAGTTCTGGTTTCTGCCGTGTCCTTCTTGGAACCAGCAAGAGGCTTCTGTAATGCAAATGAGTTCTTATAAGTCTAGTGTTAGATTTTGCAAATAGGTGGGTGCTTTTTTATTCCTTCCTCAGAGTATCACCTTCAACTTGAAGATTCAGATCTGACACAGTAACATAGATGTGTGCATGTGTAACTTTTACTGCTTCCCATCCTTGTGGATTGGTGACAATTGTGGGCAGGAAGGTTAAGCATTTCAGTAATTCATACTGAGGGGACGAGTCTAAGTGACCTTGTAGCAAATACAAAAGTGGCAATATTATAGTTTTTTGGCCAAATAAAATGGTACTTTGAAAACTATTTGGATTTATTAAGAGTTAACATAGTCTAATTCTGAAAAATTAAAAATAAGTATTTTCCCCACAAAGGGCAGCATTGGAAAAGTTGGAACTGTTTGCAAAAATAATAGTTGCAGGATTAAACATATGTTCTGTTCAGACACAGCTGTACTGCCCTTGAAAGCAGTTGTAAAACCTCCACATACGGCCAACTCTACAGCAAAGCCAGCAGGCATGACTTCAAGACAAAGTCTGAAGCAAAATGCAAAAGACTTTAACAATTCAACAACTGGAATGTATGGTTTTAATGTGCTGGTGTTAATTTAAGGGAATGCTGAAATCCCTGAAGTCAAGACAGGTACAGCCCCGGGGAAAGCATGCTGGGTTTCGAAAGCCAACTATAGCTTTCCAGCTAAAAGAGACCAAACGACCTGCTAAGGAGAGCAGAACCCCCTGCACCCCTCCAAAGCCTCCAGCTGCTCCTGTTCCACCTAACAGGTATGTTTACCTTGCCCTGCTTCCCACTGGGAATGCTGCTGGCTCTGGGTTGGTAACTGGGACAGAGTTGGCCTGGCTGCAGCCCAGGGTGGCCAGTGGCACAGCACAGCTCTCTGCAGAGGGCCCAGAGCAGCCTCATTCCCCATAGCCCAGGAAGAGCCAGGGCTTCAGGCTTTTGCCAGAGTGGCTGCCTGGAGTGAAGGCCAAACTGTGCAAGGCAGGGCAGTGACAGATAGACAGCAGGCAGAGTGGGTATTCACAGCACTGCATTAAGAAAGTAAATATTATCTCCATGTTCCAGAAGAACAAATACATATATTTGTTACAGACAATAATAGAGTGCAGTTTTATTTACTTTAAAGTATCAACATCATGCTAGAGCAGGGCTCCCCAAATTTAAGTTGCTTTGGGACTGGTGTTTGTGGCAGTTGAAGCAAGAGATCCAGGTGCTGGATCTGTGCTGGGCAGTGTGCAGGGTGAGATGAGGAGCTCATTTCTCTGGGCCAAGCACTTCCTGTTTGCCAACAGCAGGAACATAATTCAACAGTCTTGGTTCTCCACAGAATTTTTTGGCTTACATGGTCTTAAAGTCAGTATTAATTTTTTTGCTAAAGTTTCTTGCAACTTTGCCAAACTAAAAATCATGTTATTTCATTCTTTAGTTGTTAGAATGTGCATTTTGTAACCCTTTGTTACTGTGCTATTTTTGAAGACTAGCAAGGCTTGAAACAGAAAATCCAAGAGAAGGGAAGGCTCTACCTGATCTTCACAGAGGAGAAATTAAAAAAATACAAAAGTTAAGGTAATGACTTACTTTGAAGATTTCATAACTGGTATCACATCTGATAGACACTTCCCACTCCAGCATTCCCCTTGAAGTACACTTATGTATTTGGGTTTTTTAAACTATTGTTGTCATACCAAATTTCTAAATGGCATTGCTGTTTGTTCTTTTTGGTGCAGGCCACAAACTGTTTCTCTAGCCAAGCGTGCAGATGAAGCTGTGAACAAGGTACAGGAGTGGTTGGAACCTCTGTTACACAGGACACAGGTAGCACAGGTAAGCTCATGCCATTGGTAAGTGATGCCTTGAGAGCTGTCAAACATTTATAAAGGGGCATCACACAGTTTCTTTTCAACTTAATGCAAGCTGGAGTTTTATTTCTTTCTTTCTTGTATTGATTTTGTGTCTTTTGGATTTTTTAAGTAGCAGGTTGCAACAAATGCAGATATTTTGAGTGAAAAGCTGTTGGATGATCTTTTGGAAGATACTGCTCAGGAACTGTGGAGCATGGAGCAGCATGAAAGAGCCCAGAGCAAGACCCTGCCTATGGCTGACACTCATTGCCTAGAGTCAATGTGGCAAAGAATGGAAGAAATTGAAGTAAGATTTTCTGTCTTGGTTGGTCTCATTAGTGTCAATTTCTTGATTCCTGTCCATAAATTGTAGTATCTGTAAGTATCTACATTCTTAAATGAAGCAAAGTCTGACTGGGTCAGTGTCTAAAATCAAAGACCTGGAAGGAGTTTGTGCATCCAGCAAAATGCACTGTTAGATCAGGAACAGAATGTTTGATGAATCTGTTGCTGTAGACTTGGCAGACCTGAGTTTGTTTCCCACCTCAAGACTCCGTGGCTTAGATCACCATATGTGAATGGGAGAATCAGCATGGTGATTATGTTGATTGCCTTGCAGATTGGAAAGTATTTGAATATTAATTTGATTTCTTTCCCTTTTTTTGTGATACAGAATCTCATTATTCTAGTAGTGTGAACATCTTGAGGAAATACACTCTGGCAACCCAAAGTATTTCACAGGGCAGCATGGGGAAGCCAGACAAATACATGGTTATCTGTGCCCTTCTTTATTCGTCTTTCTATGTTGATATTCATAAGGTCATAATTTACTTGATTTGAGCTTTTCATATGTTGCTTTCTTAAAAATTTTTCTTCCATCAGTTTTTTCATGGTTTTTCATTCAATTCCCATTTTTACTTTCCTGTTCAGTGAAATCTGTCATGACTTAGAACTACTGAGTTTAGTGCCATTTACCTCTAGAGAGCTGTTCATCAGCTGGAGGTGTGAAGCTGCCATCCTGCAGTGTCCTTGTCCCTGGGGCACTGGAGCACCCACCCATCTGAATTTACTGTTGGTGAGGCAGGAGCAGCTTGTGGGTCCTTCAGTTGTTTGGCTGAGGGCTGTTGGTCTGAAATGGGAGGAGTTCCCAGGACTGGCACTAGTTTTGTATTCAAGTATGGCATTTTGAACAAGATCAATGCCTGTGATTTCACTCCCCCACCCCTTTGCTGTGTGATGTTAGCAGCCAAAATAAGCCTGCTTTGCCCAGGGAAGATCATGACCTACTTTCCTGTTGAGGGATAGTCAGGTATGTGGGTGATTGACTGCATTGTGTGTTCCACTGCAGAGACACCGGGACAGTGTCCGCAGGAGAATCGCCCAGATCATGTACACTGACTCCCATCTCTGGGCCCAGGAAGACAAAATGGGTAACTGTCTTCTTTAATGCCACTGGGGTTTCCTATAATCTGTAACTTTAAATTCAGATGTTTTGAAAGCAAGGTCATTGGTTTAGATGTGATCAAGTAGCACCATCCCGACACATTTTTTACTATAGGTGCATCTTTCAGAGGGCAGTTGCTAAAATGTGGTTTTAAAATTGATACTTTATCAGTATTCCTGTTCTTTATGGTATTTAATTGAGTAGCACAGTGTAGCTACACTGATTTTCCAAGGTATCTGATTACATACAGACTTTACTGGAACTGTGTTGTTTAACACAGGTTGGAAAATCTCACAATATGACTGGTGAAGATTTACCCCAAATCTTTATCGATTTTTTTCCATGTCTTGGATTTACTGCCAAGTTTAATAGGCTGATAGTTTTACAGTGGTATTTACTATCTCTCTGCTAGAAGTATCTACTAACACCACAAATGATTTATACTAAAACTAGCATTTCTAAAATGCTAGGCTTTAATACACTAAGTTTTTGGCAATCCTATATTGAATTTACATTTTAGGGGCTTCTCACTTTCAGTAGTTTACTTACCTGAAGGACCACCCCTTAAAAGAAGCAAAAGGCTTTGTGATGAGTTAACCTGCAGTAGATGTAGTTTTTCTCTTTCAAAGAAACAATTTTAAATTGTATTTTCTTCCTTCTAGAACAACAAAAGGCATCAACAGCTGAAAGACTCACATCTCCTCATCCAATTCAGATAACCAAATTAATTGGAGACACAGAGCTGGAAACAAACATTTTAGTTGAAAAACCTTTTGATGGCAAGTAAGTGGATTATTTGGTCCTACACTAAACTGTGGTGCATGAGATCTGTGTGACTTCATTACAGTGTTTTCGTCACACTGATTCTTCAAAAAGAGACTTGAAAATCTAGTTCTGTCTTGATGATTATTTTATATTTCCAGTGATATTGATGAAAACAAAGAAGCAGAGGAGAAATTGCAGACTGGAAATGACATTCAGCACTCCTTGCCTTTGAACCCTCTACAGAAAGATCGCTCTGTGTCTCTCTCTGTGCCAAGCCATATGCTCCAGAGCATCTTGGATTATAACAGCAGATACAAGCATCATTTAAAGCTTATTTCCCATGAGGTGGTGGGCAGTTTCGATCCATGGCAGATTGCTGAGAGGTATATGAATTGTTTGTGGCTTCGAAATTAATGTATCAGCTGATGACAGGTTTTTTTTGTTCTTACTCAGGAGAGGAGTGAGGAAGGGCCGTTTAAATTCCAGACTGAAAGCAGGCTTTGTGACTGAACAGCTCCTGAGCTTGTCAGGCTTGGGAACACTCATATGTTTGGAGCACATGCAGAACTGCAAAGTTCTTCTCAGGAGGCCAGTAAATAACTGTGTACTTACTCACAAACAGTCTTCCTTCTGTAGCATCTGCTGTGGTCTAGAGATCACTGAAATTTGACATTTTACTTAAAACTTTTCTGCTCTCAGTAAGGCCCGATACAGGGACAACTAAGATAAAAAGCTTCCCATTTACTTCAGTGGCCTTTGGATGACCACCATAGTACATTCACTCTTATTCCCAAGGCAGAATTAGTATCTTAAGAGTTTGAAAAAAGGAAACAACTGAGATCTCTCACTACTTTTAAGCTTAAAGTATGCCCTTCACTATGAACCTAACTGAGGATAGAATTTCTGCTCTTATACAACCCATATCAGAACATGTATCAAATCTTTTCTTGCGCTAAGCATTAGAAAGAAAAAAAAGTATCCATCTTTTAAAATCAGAGCACTGATATCCATAGCATGAATGAGTGGGATTTGAAATCTGACTTTCTGAACCTTTTCCTTCCCTCTGGCTCAGTCTTGCAGAGCAGCTGACAGAAGAAGCCCTGTGTGACGTGGCAGCAGAGCTGCAGGATGTTTGTGAGGACTATGCAGAAGCTGTGTTCACGTCAGAGTTTTTGCAGCCAGTGCAGTGAATTCTTCCCCACTTCCCCCATCAACATCAGCCTCAGCCTGACAGTCTGTGAGATCTCTGCACCAGACCTCCATTAAGGATTCATCTCAGGTTTTTATCAAACCATTATAAATAACATTTTCCTTTTCAGACCTGATGTTGTCTGACCACCATGCTTAGCACATACACTGGGATGAGTTGGGGATGTGGCAATCCAAGGAAGGATTCTCGTGGCACAGCACAAGTAGATGTGAACATTTGGCACTGGCTGTACCTGCAGACCTGTTTGGGCTCTTTCCATCAGCTTCAGAATGGAGTCCCTGGGTATCTCTGGTACATCATGCACAGACAAATGAGACCTTTCAAAAGAAGCGCATCATATATTTTTTTTTTAATGTTACATTTTTATTAGCACTTAGTGATTCAAACCTACATACATTTCTCTTAAGAATCCTATTGAAATCAAGAACAACAAAATAAATGAACAATTGGCATTTCTACAACATCGAATTAACCTGTTTGTTTCAAGTAATCAAGGTACTGGTTTGGGTTATGTCTGGAGTGAACAATGAGTAATTATTTATATAGTATTCTAGGGAAATGCAAATTCAACCCTTGAGGTAACCCAAAGAACAATACAACAGTCTGTTTCCTTTGTCAATTTTTTTTCTCCAATATTGTTCAACCTATAACAGATTAATTTTTAACCTGCTAAGATTATTTTTATTTCCCCTAATTAGAACATAGATTTTAAAAATAATTTTGTTTTTATTGAAGACAGGTTTACTATTTTGTCTTGAAATTTGCATCAAATGTAATGATGTAAATGTTACTGCTGATGTGTGATTTCTGTAATTTAAAACTTCATTTCTAAAATTATAGAGATAACTTGTTTTAAGTCAAAAATACGAAAGCCATAGTGCCTCTATATATTTGTATATATGTCTGTGAAAGTATTTTTGAGATTTTTCTATTTTTTAATAAACAACACTTGTTTCTTATGACTGAACATAGTTTTAATTTAAGATAACTTCCCTATGAACCCATTTGGAATAGTCAGCACGCAGCAGGCAAGGGAGCACCTGGCAACATCACAAGAGTCAGAGTCTATGCATCTTGAAGTAATGTGGTCATCTGTGGAGGTAAATTTACTTTCTCTCTTTTGTGAGGGGTGGCTGCTGGCTGAGGATGCCTAAATAAACTTCTATTCTGGATGAGAGTTTTATGGCATTAGGGTGTCTTTTTGGAGTAGAAATGTGTGGAGAGTGAAGGCTTTTAGATATGATCCTTGACTTCACACTTTTCAGTCCTTCCAAAGGAACTTAACTAAGGTATTTTGTAATGCATTATTTACACAGGCAGGCTAGGCAATTGCAAAGTTTCTAGCCTGAAAAATTTCATAGTTGTAGGGCTTTATCTTAAAGTGGGTCTGCTTGTCATTGTTCCTAAGGGACAGATCAGCACCAAGGGGGCTAAACATTATATATGTGCATAATTCTTGTCACAATATGTTAATAGAGACTTTATATGCAGCTGAAATGAGCCATTCAGCTGCAGTTGTTAACTGTGCATCTCATGAGCCAGGTTACCTGGCTTTGCACTAACTTAAAGCCCCTGTCATGTCCATAGTGCTTTAAAGCTAAGTAATGGGGGAATATGAGGAACAGTTTCAGCTTTAAAAAGTATTTTCATGGTATAGATACTGAATAATACATTTTCTTGGAGACTGCTGTTTCCCATTGCTGAAAGTCTTTGGAAACAAGTTAGATATTCAAAATATACTATTCTATCTGTTCTTGCAGAGGATTCCCTTCTGTAAACCTGGACTAGATTTCATTTTATGATCCTTACAGGCTTGGTTTTCTCTGGATTCTGAATGTGCACGTTTGTTCAATGTCAGAGCTGTGAGGGGGAGAAAGCAAAAACAGGATGAAAGGATTCAGTGGTTCTACAGATGTATGAATAACTCCAACAAATAAGTATCAATGACTGCAGTTAGTTTCCAGGGTGGTTTGGGCTGATGTAGGTGATAACTGGTAGCAGCCCATTGGAGCGATTTGGCACAAGTGCTGTGCCATATCCTGGGTGCACCAACAGGCGTTAATTGCCCCAACCAGCCTGCCTGGAACCCCTGCCTGTGGCCAGGAGCCCCCCTTGTAGTCAGGAAACTCTCCAGTCCTTGCTGAAACTGTGATGCAGGTAGAGCCACATCCCCCTGTGCCCTCATGTGCCCTTGGCTCCTGCTGGCTGTGTGGTGTGCTCTGGTGATGCCCAGGCTGTCAGTGGGCAGTGTGGCTGTTGCCATCTGACTTGCTCGGGTGCAGTGGGACTGTGCCTGCAGGTTCAGTCACTTCCCAGCCTGGGCCTTGGGTACCCTCCCTTCTGGGACAGCCCTGCTCTTTCTTCCTCATAAATAACCAGGTGTGTGGGACCCCAAAGACAGGACTGTGCATGTGCATTCTTATGAGCAGCTCCTGAAAGCATGCAACCTACTCTGTAAATATTTAACTGTAGAAATTAAATCTTTGTGCTCTTTGGAGGTAGTTATGGCAACAGTGTTTGCTCTACTAGTGCTTTGGAGAGCTACTTTGTTTCTACTAATGCTGCACCTAATTAAACGTCCATTAATGTCAGTATAAGAGCATAATTGCACTCCTTTCTCCTCCTTGGCTTGCATTGTCTCTGTGTTACTCCTGGAACCTAACATTCTGCACATTCTGCTTCTCTAGGGACTGCTCTTCTTCCAGGAGAAAGAGGTGGTGTTTTGGTTTGGATTGTTCTTTTGAGAACTGATTCACCAGCAGTAGGAAAAGGGGCTCTGTTCACGATGTACACGTTAGTCAGCTATCAGCCAAATAGAGGATCTGCTTCAGTATATCTGCTCAAGGTATGTTCTGAAAGAACAATAGTTTTCAAATATATTTTTCCTCAGAAGATCCTACCTTCTTTCTTGCAACATGCTTGAAGTCCTTGATGGTACTTATGTTTAGGATAGCAGTCTGGTCTGAGAGAAAAAAGTAGCAGGTTGAAGGTCAGTGGTCCGGCCTGGTCATTTCTCCTTAGTCCTTGTGCTTCACCTGTGTGTCTGCCTTTTGTCTCTGGCATGACAGAGGTTGCACCATGTTGGCAGAAGGGCTGCCTGGGCTCACACAGCTCCCAGCACGTGGCAGGGAGTGCCAGGCCACTGGAATTCCCACCTGCTACCACAACATTGCTGTGGAACAGAGATCTGGATGGCAGAGCCTGCCTTCTGAAACCCCTTTTTGGGACACCTGAGATAAATTCAAAACAGGATGTCATTTTAAACTGCAGGTATTACCCTGTGCTGGAGAAAATGTAACCCTATGTTCAAAGTTCATTCCTCACTTCCACTCATTTTGTGAAGACAATGTCTTTCTTTACTGGTTGTTTTCTTTTTGCTCTAGGAAGGGGTCTCTATTTCACTGAATAGACTCAGTATTTGCTCCTGAGGTGTATTTTTCAAGGATTGATTTTTATGTATTTACTTTTTGGTTTTAAATGTTCTTTTAAACAGTCCCCTAATTTGCCAAGATACTTTTGGACATGCATAACTTTTAAAGCAAAAAATGGCTGAATTCAGGGCTAATTCATGAGCTACACGAGTTTTCCTTCAATCAAACTCTTGCTATACTACATTATATGCATGTAACTCTAGTTGCAGATTCCAGCTTTATAAAACCCCACACAATATGGTCCCACAGCATCAAGGTTGTAGTTGGTGTTTTCCTTTGGCCCCATTTTCCCTCTCTGGAGATTTGTATGTTCAGTCTGGCTGTGCCAGAGGCACACACAGAAGCTGGGGTCATGCTGACAGCCTGGGGTATGTGCTGCAGGCAAGGGGGCTGTGTCTGGTGGCTCAAGGGGCCAAGACAAAGCAATCTCACAGTGGCCACAAGAAGGAGGCAAGAGCCTGTGTTCTGTGTGGGAGCCAAGGAGCCAAGTAGCTTAGTAATCTCCCAGCTGCAGTGACTGGTGTTAACTGGTCTTAGCCTGGATGAGAAGGTAGCCAGAGTGAAACTGCTGCAGCCTGGCAGAGTGCTTGCAGTTACCACCTTGCTATGCAGGAGGCAATGCTGGAATACTGTGTGTTTCCTTCTGGGGCTGGGAAAGCTGCCTGAGTACCAGCTGGAGGAGTGAGCCTGGTCCCTGCTCTGAGCTCAAGTTTCTAGAGCAGGCCAGCTCTCTGGAGGTTAATGCAGGAAGACTTCCTATGGGGAACACATGGTGCATCAGACCGTTGGATTAGTGTGAGAATTAGGGGAGGAAGAGATGGAAATAAGAGACTGAATTATGTCTGGGTATCTCTGTCATGCTCAGCTCTTTAGTATAGGGAGGAATTTTTCCTCAGGATATAACACAGTTGGGAGTTTTAATCATACTTTGTATATACTGAGAATTGTAACCTTACCTTATGCATTAAACACTGCACACTCAGGTTGATGCCTGAAAGCTCTGTGGGGCCAGAACCCCGCTGACTCTGCGGATTTTTGGAGCTGCTTGCTAGTCCTTTATACACTGACTAAAATCAGTAGGGACTGAATGTCACTGGTGTCTTGATCTAGTTCCCTTAAGGATCTGTTTCAGTGGTGTTTTTCAGAACCCCATTACATACACCTGACCTTGTGCCAGATGATATGATTGGGAGGGGATGCAGCCATAGTCAGAAAGGGCTGGACAGGTGTCTAACAGCACCCTGTTGTTGAGGGCTGAAAGCTGGGCACTGTCCTAACCTTCCAAACCCTTTGGCTTATCTCAGCCTGATCATTGTGTAATGTAAATTGGAATTATTGCTTGTGGCAGGAGCTGAGGAAGGAACAGCAGGTGTCATATAATCTTTTCTGTAGTAAGACTTACTCTGATCTGTGTTAACTGATTACAACACCTTTGTTATTGCCTCTTTTTGGGAAGGTTTTGGTGTCCTCTTTGTGTTCATGTCAGGGATAAGGAAAAACGATCTAGTAGCTTTGAGGCAAGGAAAGGCTGTAGCATCATTTTATGAGTGAAATGGCTCAGCAATTGTCAGGATTTGGCCTTCAGTTTGGGGCAATCTGCAAAGCACCTGGTCTTCCCGTTGTCAATTCTGCAGCTGCACCTGTGCAGGAAGCTGAATGGGAGCTAGTTCCCTGTCCAGGTGTTTCCACTGGAACTTTGTCTCTGACATTTGTAAATATGGGTGAAATTCAAATGAAAGCTTACACTCTCCATAATTATCTGTTGTCTGTTAACTGGGAAAAGAAGCTTGTTCTGAATATGTAACTAAGTAGCACCAATTAAACTAAAGGTAAGGCAGCTGCTGCTGCCTTCCCCCCACTCCAACCGCTTCCCTCTGGCTTCCCTCTTCTGCTTCTCCAGCCAGTCTTAATATTCAGGCTGAGGGAATAAACAGCCAAAGAGAACTGGGTGAGCTGGAAGGAGACAGAGAGCAAGTGAACTTTAAAAGGAGAGAAAGAACAGAGTGGTTGCTTCTGTGGTCAAGACACCTCAGAAGCACATGCTTAACAATGATTATATCCATGGGAGGTGGCACCATTGGTGTCAGTTATTAATAAACCTCTTGAAATGCACATGCTTTTTTCTTTCTTCTTCCTCTTTTTTTTTAAACTTTCTGCAGCGATTTCTGGCCCTTTTTGAGCTGGCACAGAACAAAATGTCCATAGTATTGGTGAAACATAAATAGCATTGTTCAAATGGACCCAAACTGAGGTGCTCAGGAAAGATTGAGCTGGGCTGTTCCATACATACAGCTCCCGGAGCTGGCTCTTCCAGTGTCCTCAAGTTTGTCCAAAACAAAATCAACTGCAGATGAAGGCTGCCCAGGGAGTGATGCTGCCCATCAAAAAAAGTCATAAAGTACCACATTTGTTTCCTTTATGAAACATCACCCTTTGCTTCTCCAACAGCCCTCCTTAGCCTTTGGTCTGGGCAGGGGGGAGCGCTGGTGCTAAAATATATCTCTTGAAGCGTAGAGACTTTGTTTTTCTTCTTGCTGAGAAAACTTGATGGCACATTTTTGTCTCTGTTTGTCCCTGTACGTTACACAGATGGTTCCACACCTTCCTCTTACATGATACTGGTGAAGAAGAGGGCCATGGTGCTACTGAATGGTGCTATTGAAAAATATGGGTGCTGAGAAAAATGTTGTCTAAGTTATTAGTCTGCGACAGGAGAGGCAGAAGGACATTTAACATCAGCATTTTTTGAATGCATTGGCCTCTTCAGAGTGTCCCCACTTGTAGATTAATGCCTGGTTCTGTGTTACACTGATGGCATTTCCCTGGCTTACATGGAGGTGAATTTGGAATGGAGCATATGCATGGGGGCCTGCATAATCAGTCTGTGCCTTACCTGGCTCCTGGTGTGACTGGAGGGAGCGGGTCCCTACAGGTCCATCACGCACAGAGCCATCCCCAAGCCTGGCAGAGTTGGGCCACTTTGCATTGTCCCTCCTGGGTGCAGGGTGAGCACTGGCCCAGGCTGAGCTCCTTCTGTGCCTGAGGAAGCCCATGGAAATTGGGGCTGGGTATGTCTGTGCAAACAGCTGCTGCACTGCAGAAGAGGAAAGCTCCACAGATGCTTCTAAAAATCCTGGTGTCACGGTTTCTCCCTCTCCCCTTGGCATTTCAGGGAGGAAACACAACTAAAAATAGCCTGCTGTCTAAAGCACCCAGAGAGCTGTGCTGTCTGATTGCTCCTTAATTTTGTTCTCATGAATGTATCCAGGTTTTTGGTTGTGGTTTTTTTTCATTTGTTTTTTTTTTTTGTATTTTTTCCCCAAATACCTGCTCTCTCATTTAGCAAAAAGAGCTGCATTGAGGATCAAGCTCATACTCATCAACAAATCTTGCATTTATCATAGCCCTTTCTCCTGCTGATCTTTCCTAATATTTTGCTCTGCGATGGACCAGCAGTCAGGGTCTGGGAAGAAGGCTTCCTAGCAACGCGTTAAGCCACTATAACAATGTTTTAGAAAAAACAGGCTGCCTTTATCAAAATAAGACTGGGGAACTGATAGACTTTTCTACATGGAAAAAATAGATGCCCTGTGCTTATCCCCTGAAATGGAGAGAGCCCATAATTTTATTACCATTTTCCTCTTTTCTTAGTGGAAGAATCAGAACAGGCTCAATAAAGCAGAGCAAATACCAGTAACACCACAGATTGGAGAGGCCAGGTTACTCTTTAACAGTGGGTTAAACTGGGGGAGGAGGGATGGGGCAGCAGAAGAGGACAAAATCTAAGTTATTCCATACCGAAAGAACGAGATCTCTAATCAGAAAGATTTTATATAAGCAAACCAGTATGTAGGCATTGCAGGTTAGGGCTTTTGGTTTTGGTGGATGCTGATTAACTTAGACTTCTTCTATGTGTCTGCAGCAATCTAGATAAAAACTGTACCTCTAGGTTTGTTTGCTTCTTCCTCCTTTCCCTCTCAGTATGGTGTTCTGTCACTGTCCTGTCCTGATTTCTGAGTGGAAAGCTTAACAAATGTGACCTGTATTCTAATGTTTTCAAAATTAAGACATTGCCCTCCTTTCCCAGCTTCCTCTTCTCCATGTCAAGACATGACAAAAAAGCTCCCAAAACAGCTCTAAAGTAACAGCACACAAATCTACAGCTGCTGCAATTTCATACTGTTCCTTTAAATTTTGATTCATGAATTTCTGAACACTTGTTTGGATTTTTGATCTTTTTTTTAGTCTGTGCAACTGGTCTTCTAAAAATTGTTTAGATCCCTGTCTTTAGGGGTGGTATTTGGAGTCAACAGGGAATAACCCTTTCTGCAGCACTACCAGGTATGCAAAGGCGTGACTATGGGCATTTTTAGATGTGGGAACTTTCCTGCAGAGTCTACAGCAACCTTTTACATGCTCTCATTTGTACCAAGAAGTTTTTGTGGTCTGTATTGCTGTCTCCTATCTGCATCTGGAAGCTCTCTGCCTTGTGCTCAGCAAATCTACCCCTTTTATTAAAGAATTGTAAACAGAGCAGAGAAAACAGTCTCAGTGGTTTTGCAGTATGGTAACAAATACTAGATATAAATGAATTACTTACAAAATTCGGCTGAAATCCTGTGATTTTAATTCTTGTGAACTTTTTTCCATCTGTTTTTTTACCTTATGCCTTCCTCCTCATGTAGCTACCAGCACTGGAGAGCACTGGAATTAAACCAGCAAGTAC
Organism: Campylorhamphus procurvoides; assembly: GCA_013396655.1. Taxonomy (NCBI): domain Eukaryota; kingdom Metazoa; phylum Chordata; class Aves; order Passeriformes; family Dendrocolaptidae; genus Campylorhamphus; species Campylorhamphus procurvoides. Next base: position 1,165,917 of record WBMV01000850.1, read on the forward strand.
CATTGCTCCTTGCCTGCCTTTCAGAAGGCCTCAGCCCTGATGTTACTCATCAGTCATGGTCTGCTCCTGCTCTGCCAGACCTTTCATTGGAGAGGCAGGGGAAAAGAGCATCTTTGAGTTCAGAGACAATGAAGAAGTGACAGATGAGGGGACTGAGGGGTTGAGGACTGAGCTTCTCTCAGCTCTTGTTCCTGCAGCTATTGACAGGTGTCTGGGCCATTAGTTAGACCCTGCTTCTCTGCAGACCTAGGATACTGTTAAGGAAAATTTTCATTGCCTGGCCCAGGCATTTGTCTGGTTGCCTTGTGTCTATTGTGGGTTACAGCCATACATCCAGCTTCAGCTGCAAAGCCGAGTATTCCTAGTGTCAGTCAGTGCTGTCTTTCTGGTACCTGAGATTAACCAGAGCTAACAGCAACCTGGCAACATCACAGCCTCCTCACCAAGCAATGTACCTTCCTGCCAGAAAATTCCCTGGGAGTATCAGGAAGTCTGTGCTGAGACCAGTTGCTGACCCACTGGTGTCTTCTGTTTTCCCTCTGTGGATTATGGTTTTGTTCCCTTCCATTTTTTGCAGATGTCATTCTTCTCTGAAATGCTGGGCTCTGACATATCCTGTCTCTTTTTTATTTTGGCAGTTTGGTGACGCATAAACAGTGCAGTGAGGTCTCGCAAACTATTTGAAGTTCTGTTGCCAAGAGTTGCCATCTCAAGGCTTATTCTTGGATCCTGGACAGCTTCTTTGGTTGTTTCACTGGCAGGAGCAGCCACAAAGCAGGTGTATCTGCCAGAGAATTTCTCAGCCTTTCCAAGTAAAACAACATAGTGCAACCCATTTCTAGTGGGTGGCTGACGTGTAATGCTTGGCTGGGAGCTGCGTTATCGCCTGCTGTTTTCTCTGACTCAATGTGGTGTCTGCTCCTTAAGGCTGCCTTTCAAGTCCTGTGGTGACTTCAAGGAGGACATAGAAACTGAACTTAAAAGGTTCTGCCTGTCCCTGCGCCCTTCTCATCAGCTGCTTTCCTTTAGTCCCACATCTGCTGATGAAACCGCACTTGCATCACCCTTTCTTGAAATAAGCAGTTATCTTCTGACTTTGGACAAACAACATTGGCTCTAGAGGACAAGATCTCCCATTTCCCTTCCTAAGTAATCTCCTGATTTGGCCCGGAAGCCTGCTTAACTCAGGTTGAACCTGGTGTCAGCAGGTACAATGCTATAGTAGCCAGCTTTGAATTCAGTACTGGAAATAGTAAGCAAACAAGCAGCCTTCAGCTTTGCTGCTTAGGCCCTGACGTGCAGCTAGAGCAACTCTCCCTGCCCAGTTTGAGCAGGTTTGGATCATTAGGTGGGCAGATGTTTTCAGGGGGGTACTAGTGCCAGTTGGTACCATTTTGCTCTGAGCTCCCATCCTTGGGTGGCTCTGTACTGCCTCAAAGCACCAGCTACCTATTTTGTTGATCTTTTTCAGAATGGATTAGCTGCAAACCATGTTTTGTAGGTGGTTTTATTTCTATAGTTAGATATTTTGCAACACCAGAAAAGCTAGCAATGATTGGGAGCATCCTTTGACAGAGGCTTTGTCTTAAGAGGAGTTTCTTTGCTCCATTGTAAGGAAGAGAACTTGGGTCACCAGTAAAACAGAATGTGTTTTCAATTAAGAGTAAATGCGTTTGGAATTAGATTATTTGGCTACAATTCTTGCAGAGATTCCACATGTCCTCTGTAATGCATGAAAAAAAGCTGTGCCTTTGTGTACTGAAGGGATTTCGTTGCAATCTCTGACGCTTTTGCAAGTCTTTAGGAGAAAAGGATTTCTGGATGTTTATGTTGTCAAGGACTGGCAGTTGTCTGCTTTCAGGATTCAGGACAATGTAAATTAACCTTTTCCTCTCGAGGGAGGCATTGTGGTGTCTACTGCCTTCAGAGGCTGCAGGTAACTGCCTGCTCAGGCAGCTGTGCCAATCAAAAGGGGTTTTTTTTCAGTCACTGCCTCTAGTCCAGTGCAAGAGAGCCCTTAAGGCTGAATATTATCTCAATACAGTAGTTGGGATCTATCTTGTAGTGTGCTGTCCCTTCAAGGTGTAAATTTGCTCTTTGTGATGTAAATTGAAAAGAGTTTAATGAAGAACCTCTTGAGCATGCTGTGGACAGGTCACATCTGTACAAAGCAGTAATATCTGTACAAAGCTGTACAACAGCTTGTATGGAGCTGTTGCAGTTGGAAGCAGCACAGAGCAGGGAACTTACTGCATTTGTCCCAACACACTTCTGCCTTTCAGACATTCTCCCCTAAGCCAGTACTGCCTCCAGCCTTCCCGAAATGACATGAAGCTGAATCAGGGGAGACTTAGATTAGTTATGAGGAAAAAGTTCTTTCCCCAGAGGCTGATTAGGCACTGGAACAGGCTTCCCAGGGCAGCAGTCACAGCACCAAGCCTGCCTTGAGTTCAAGGAATGTTTGGGCAATGCTCTCAGGCACATGGTGGGAGTCTTGGGGTGTCCTGCGCAGCGCTAGCAGTTGGACTTCATGATCCTGATGGGTCCTTTCCAACACAGCATATTTTATAATTCTGTATATACTCACGGTCTTTCTCTAGGATTGCTTTCTTTGGTGGCTCAGTGACACCGTAGCACCTTTGAGAAAGCAATCCTTGTCAAATCTTTTATACAGGACTTCAAGCCCAACAGGAGAGACAATGTGGCTCGAGGGCTGTGGCTCTGTCACCTGGAGCTGAGGGAAGGTGAGCCATAATTTACTTGTCGCTGGTTCTGGGGGTGGGAATTGTTGGGTGTTGTGGCTGTTCCACTTAAGGTTCAGACAAAACCACTTAACTCAATGTGTTCTCAGGGGTATTTGCTCTGGGTCCTTGAATGAACTGCTTAGCAACACCCAGAGCAAATCATGTATTTATACCTATTAAATTGGTCTTGGCGTAGAGCCTGTAAGTTGCTTGAGCACTCGGTTGCATTGTTTACTTGGCTCTATAATTGTGGGCTTCTTTAGGCAAAACTTTTGTTCACTGCACCTTACTTAGTGGTGCTCTTGACACACTCTAGTAACATACAAGCCTTCCTAGGCTCTCTGCCAGCCTCTTCCCATCGTTCCCACAAGATGGGCTGCAACTTAAGACATTTCTTAAGGTGAATTTCTTGCTCGGAGGGAGAGGGCTGGAGAAGCTGGCTTCTCTGCTTTTAGAGATACTCCGCTTCTGAGGCTCCTGAAGAGGGAGAAATCGAGTCTCGCCCTGTTAAGTTCCCTAGTCCAGCTCTCAGCAGGCTGTAAGCCGCTTGCCTATGGCTGACTTAAAAGGCAACGCGTTGCAGCAGTTCAACCACTGCACTGACATGGGGCTTGGCAGCACCCGAAGGATATTTGCTGCTAAATTCCAGAGCAGCCACTCGCAGGAGCAGTTGCGGAGGCATTGCCGCAGCAGTGGAGCAGCGGGAGCCGGGCACGGTGCGGGGCAGCATCGGAGCAGCATCTCCGACTGCTCCGCGGGGCGCCCAGAAGGCAGCGAGGGAGCCCCGACCCCTCCCCGGCGGGGGCTGCGGGCAAGGCGAGCCCCTTTGCCCGGTGTGGGTATCCCCTCCGCCCAGCCCTTTACCTGGGGGAATGTCCCCTCCGCCCAGCCCCTTACCCGGTGTGGGATGTCCCCTCCGCCCAGCCCCTTACCCGGTGTGGG
>WBMV01000850.1:1169815-1270999 GCA_013396655.1 Campylorhamphus procurvoides
GGCGCCCCGCGGGCGAGCACCTGACGGGGAGCACCTCGAGCGGCTCGGCCGCGGGCGGGCAGCCCCGACATGGCGAAAGCTCCGCGCCCAGGTGAGTGCGGGGCACCCCGGGATAGGGGCGGTGTGATGGGGGCGAGGCTGCTGCGGGACAGCCCCGGGCCCGCTCGGCGCTCGCTCCCCGCCACATTTGCCCCCTCCTCCGCTGTGCCCCCGGTGCCCGCGGGGTGGTCGCTGCCCGGCCCCCTCCCCGCCCCGCTCCGGGCTCGGGAGGGAGCAGCCGTGGCCCGGGAACAAATCAAGGTGTGCTGCTGGGTGGGACTGGCCGAAAGGCGGCGGGTGCGCCCTGCTCGTTGTTCACGTGCTGGCTCCGGAGCCTGGCAATGCGGGGCTGCGGCTCGGGGGTGCTCGGAGGGAGAGGGGCAGCCCCGACCGGGTGGTGTATGCTCTGTGTGCATGAATGGGCAGAGCAGAGCAGATGAGAGCTAGCAGATGAGAGCTGCATTACTTGGGGATGCTCGGTGGCAGAGGGGCAGCCCCGACCGGGTGGTGTATGCTCAGTGTGCACGGATGGCCGGTGACAGCCAGCAGAGCAGAAGAGAGTCCGTTTACTGCTGCAGAAGTGGTTTCCTTCTCGGCTGTGCACAGAGCCCATTGCTGTTACAAGGGAAGGCCTGGCTGCTGTGACTGAATGGTCAGTGTGTGACACTCGCCTGTGTTTGGTGCCAGCGCTTGGCACAGCTCTACAGCAGCATGGCAGTCTACAAGCTAAACCCAAAGGGGTTTTGGTATTATTCCCCCCAAATAGGCATGGATTGGTGGCAGCCCAGAGAGGTAACACACAGGAACATGAGAGCATCAATAATTTCAGAAGATGCAAATATAGGACTGAACTAAATGGTTGTTTTCAATATTTGGAAGGTAAAGAAGTAAACAAGTGGGGGAAAGTCTAATAGTTTTATTCTTTGGCATTAGTTTGCAGTCCTTTTAAATTTGATATGAAAATAAGGGGGCATTGCTTTGGCTTTCTGTAATACGTGAGTAATGCAGCCTGCATACGTAGCTTGCATGTTCAAACCCAACTTTGCACAGGAATTTTAAAGGGTGGTATGTGTCTTGGATGTGATTCCACTGACTTCAGTAGACAAAATATGTCTTTTGATGTCAGCTTTGTGGTGTTGTAACTACTTCTTATTATAAAGGAAGACCAGACCATTCACTAAGGAGGTCTGTCAGAACACGGTTAGGAGTAGGGGAAATGTGCTGCTTTTATAAATTGAGCCTACTGAGTTTATCAGTGTGAGCTGGAATATGCGCAAAGATAGAAATGTTGTGTCCATTTTGCTGTTATGTACCCTGCCAGTGCTCTAGCCTTACCTCAAATAGAAAGAAAGACCTAATTCCAGTGAAAATCTGCTGCTTGATCACTGTTGAAGGACAGATGTGCTTGTACAGGGCTTTTAGACCTGGTCCACACTTGACTCATTTGAGTAGCAAGATCTCACCTAGTGAACTCCAGATCTTAAGCACTTGGAGTAGTCCCTGTGCAGAAATGCTTGGACATTTGCAAGATCGTAGGTTGTAAAACCACACAGAGGCAACAGCACATCACTACCTGACATGTCCCTGTGGGAGTGGTGTGGTATCTGCACTTCATCTCCTACTTCATTTTTAATGGACAGCAGTGACTCAAAAATGCCAGATCCTTCTCAGAAAACCAGAATCTCTGCACTGTGAAAGCAGAGTCTTTCAGATATGATGCAGGCAGTCCACCTACAGTCATTGCAAGAAGAGGTTAGAGAATATTCATATCTTCTCTGGTTTTGGGGAGTCAGTTTGGAGGAGGTGATGATACTGCTGAGAGGGAGGGTGAAGTTAATTTCTGCTGAGGGGAAGCTGACATCTGAAGCGTCAAGAAACAGCTCTGGGAGATGTACCATGTTTACAGGAAAGCTCTGTCTAGGATTTGGAGCCTGGACAGCCATGTTAAACCTCTTCTCTCTCTTCCTCCACCTCACTAGTAAGCCTGTAGAGTGCAAGATTGGAAATGCCATTGGTACCTTAAAATAGGAGCTTAAAGGCCTGCATGACTTAATTTCTTGATTTGTTTTCTTTACTCAATACACAAATACATGCCTGTCCTTACCATCTGCTGCAGAATTGCCAGTGGAAGGATGTACAAAGTAGGTAACTAGGAACTTGTCACTGTGGAATTGCTGTGAGATGAAAGGCATTGAATGAGGAATGGGAGAGAGGAGTTGGTTGTGTAAGGCACTTATGACCATAGAGGTTTCTGGACTGTTCCATCACTTAGCTTTTTCATTTCTTGACAAGGGAACCTGCAATTTATGTGGACTTTTTTCTGTGTGGTTATGTCTCTGGCTTTGTCAGCTCTGCTTTTTGAGAAGAGGACTTGACATCTTCGTTGCTTCCACTTCTTTCTTCCCTATCCCACTCGGCTTTGTATGCTGTCTTTGAGTTCCTTGTGTCCCTGCTATCAGTGGTGTCAATGTATGGTCCATCTTTTTTGGTGGTCTTGCACAGGCAAGGGCTTACTCTGAGTGTATGTTAGTTTTCACTCTGGAATTATTGGAGGAAGAATCAGCATCTCTCTCTGTCTTGCCTGAGCTCCTGAGTCTGAGCAGTGCCTCCAGTAGTTAAATTCACATCCTTATAACATGCATCTTCAGTTTTGTGTTTGCCAAAGAAGTAAAATATGAAACTAGAAAACACAGTGGGTGATTTTGGCCTCTGGTAAGTCTTAACTGCGTAGTCACTAGGTAACACTGTGTGGGTAGCTCAGTTAAATCACTTAATGGGTAGGCAGGAAGCATCTGAAACCATCAGAACAGAAAGAAGTATTATTACGCAACAGCAGTCAGTGGCAACAGCAAAGGTCATTCCTTCTACCCAGCATCTCTTTCCAAATGGAAGAATGACTTGTGCTTTTTAATTTTATTAGGAAAACTGTCCCTGAATTCAAAATAGTCACAGTTCTAAAACAAGTTTTGACAAGTGGAAATGTTTTTAATCTGTGCAACAGTCTGGGGTTTTTTTAATTTTTTATTGATATAAATTCAGTCCTCAATTCTCTGCTATGTGAAAGGCTGGGTTTTCTGGTAGCTGTGAGAACACTGTGTGCTGCTTCATCTCTGACTAGGTTGGTGTGGTGATAGTATTCAGGAGTGCCTTTTTTGTGGTTGCCTGTGTCTGGCATGTGCTTATGTATAGGCTTCACTGGCAAATGCTTGTTACCAAGCAAAAGATGCAGCAAGACCTGGTGCAAAGCTTGAAATCTGTGATAATGTGACAATGAAGTGAATTGTACTGAATTAGTTTTACAGGAAAGCCCCCTGCTGTATTTGCATCTGGTGAAAACTGCTGCTCTTATCCCATGCACCTCCCTGGCTGGGCCAGTGTGAGCACACCTAGGCAGGGATGGTCTCTGGGACCAGCCTGTCAGACTAGTGATGCTGCCAGCACACGAGGGGCTGGTGTGACGGCATTTGGATCAGTCTGCTTGCTTTCTGCCTGCCCTGTTTGCCTGACAAGGTAACCAGTGATCCGTGCATTGGTGAGAAGAGGGACATTCTGGAGTGACTTGCACACTGATGCTTCTGGACCGAGTCTACTGTGCTGCTACTCTGCCCTCACAAATATGCTTCAGGAATTAAATCATTGCTCTTTCATTCCCAAAGTGTTTGTGCTGGTCCTGCTGGTGAAGTTCTACTGTAAACAGTGATGATTTGAGTCATGGTTTTCTTTTTCAGCTGCAGTCGGTGTTTTTAAAAGCTATTTCAAGATGAGGAGAAGGCAGAACTGGAAATATCGAGTGACAGTGATGAGCTTTCTCCCTTAGGATGCTTGGGACTTACAGGATGAGTGTGTTTTGGATACCAGGCCTTTTAAAAGGATGTAGGAAAGTGATTAAAGTTGGGATTCAGCAGTGTTCAATTGTCAGAGGAAGACCTTTGTTTCCTAGAGTGCTTCTCAGTGTCTCTTAGGCCTTCTCTTCTTACCTGTTTTTCTGCTTCCATTTCCTTAGTCCTGAAAATGTTGGCTACAGACCAGCAGATTCACTTTGCTTCCTCTTGTGTTTTCCTTTTTTTTCCCCTTTTAGAATCACCCTGCTATCACATGGAATGAAGTGTGCTCATGCACTGCTTAATTGTCATATCACTGCCAATTTGTCGAAAAAGAGTGGCACCTTTGGAAAGAATTTTGGTTTATACCTCCTGACCAGGAGAAGCTAGAGACAATTCTTCTCTTATATATACATTTCAACTGCTGTTGATCTCTTATGGAACAATGATAAAATGAGCTCTGCTGGTGTTCGTGGGTGAAAGTGGAATTGGCATTTTTCATAACTGTTCTGCTCCTTAGGTCTATTTGTGGAACAAATCAGAGCTTGCACCATCATAGTGGATTGTTCCTTCTCTGGATGGACAGCATTAGAAGCTGCTGATATGTGAGTGGGAACTGTTTCTTCTGCCATTTGCTGGGACTATGTATAGTCACTAAACACCAGGGATGAAATTTGCCTCGCATCTGAATTAGGATGACATCCACAGAGGTGCAGCCTGACTTGCCTTCAACTGAGAGTGTCACATAATAGAACATGGGGCTATTTCTGTAGCAATTTTTAGTCAAGTAAGATCCTGGCTCTTTTGCTGCTTATCACAAGAGGATGCAGCTGATCATATCTGTGGCTCTCACCCTTATGGAAGCTGTTGCTGTACAGGATATAGGTTTCAGCTGTAATCTTTACTTACACATCTTAGGAGTAAGGAAATCAATATCTAATGTGGGTAAATTGGCTAATGAGCATATTGTAAATCTGAAAATCTCTAAATCTTTAACGGATTCTTTTTCAACAACATTCAGAAGTGATTTTGTATAAGTTACTAATTAAAAACAGTGACAGCTACAGTGAGGTTGGGCTATATTGTGAAGTATGGTGAATCACAAACCCTGATCTAGCATATCCACAATGGATATACTATGGAATAGTGTACATGTAGGACTGTTGTTTTCTGTAGGTCCTGCAAGAGTTGTCTTTGGGTAGAGAGGATAGTATCAGCCATGGAAGAAACTAAAATGTGAAAAGAAGGAGTGCAGAGAAAATGAAGAGAATGCTTTCCACCACTGCATTTTACTCATGCATCACAGCACCTCATGTCATCAGATCACTGATGCAGCAAAGTACCAATGAAATTCCAGCTGTTCTTTGTTGAAAAAAAAGCAAGACTTTTTTTACAGAAGAAAATCACTGACTATAATCTTTATTATAATTAATTACAGTTAGTGGTAGCCTAACCAGAGCATTCAGCATGGTGCTGCAGGATGCTCTGTTCCTGTCTTCTCCCCAGCATTCCTGTGGCTGCATGTTCAGGGCCAGCCCCTGCCAGCTCCCTCTGTGACAGGTGACTCTCACAACCTGCAGCTCTGTGCAGAGAGAACAGCTTAGGTAGGAAACTTCACCTCTGCTTCTCCTGGAAGGGAAGCACCTGTGCATTTCTGTGGGCTCTCCTGCCTCTTGGAAGTGTTGCCTTTGTATCCTAATGTCTGTCTGTTGTGCTGCCCTGACAGCCCATGAGGAACTTCCACTTCAACTGTATGTGCTTCCACTTCAACTGTTGTGACTCACAGGTTGGTCATGTGTAGGTTATTGGTCATTAGTGGGTTCCTGTTAAAAGTATTTCCTCATGTTGTCCCCTTCTATCAGCAGAAATTGTGATACTGAACAACTGAAATTAAATGAATGCTGCTACCCTGGATACAAAAATTGCTGAAATCTGGCTGCTAAGAATCAGCTGACTAATCTAATAAAGAGTAAGTTTGCTGCCATAGAAGCATCAAGTGTCATTACCAAGGAGCTTGCCTGTGTTCTGAAGTAGGGCTGGTCTTTTCATTCTCTGAAGAAAAATAATAAAATAAAATATGCAGCAGTTGACACTGTAAATCAAATCAGTGAGTCCAGGCAATGTCAGTGTCTAACGCAATCAAGAAATGTTAATAGAGTCTTCTGAAGGTGGCTAATGCTAATCTGCTGGCACAGAAGGAAGCAGACTCTCTAGGACCAGTGTATTAGGGCAGTGCAATGCAGTCCAGCCAGCAAATCCATGTAGATGTGGAGAGCTGCTGCAGTGAGATCACGCAGATTTGTGCTGCTGACTGTGGATATGTTTAAGCTGCTTCTAAATCTAGAAGCATTCCCAGTGCAATATAATAAAACTGATGCTTCCAAGGGCTTTTCTCATACCCAGAATTTATGCCTGGATATTTTTGACACTTTTCCCTGCCCTCCCTTCACATTCTGCATTACACTCCAAGATCCCTGGAACCATGAGCTTTCTTTGGGGGGCCGGTACTTTTGCTGATTTCCACCCAGGCTAGTGACAGCTCTTCTCCAGGGAATTGCTGTTTGCTTTGAAGTGCTTTTGAAGTCTTACAATTTTATGTTTATATAACTTTCTCTCCTTCCCTCTTTCCCTCTCTCTCTTCCCTCCCTCCTATTTAACAGTACATGCAGTGGCCAGTAGCTGCCAGATACACTGGATACATTCCCAATACATGCTGTACTCTTGTTATGAATGCTGACTCCTTAATAACTGCATTTTTTTACCCTATTAAGATGCTATTAGCAGATTGGTATTTTTCCTCTCCTCTTGGCCAGCTAAAATCTGCTTCCTCTTACCACTCTTCAGTTATATTTCTGATGAATTCATCTATAGGTGTAGTAAATGAAGAACAAAAGGCTGTGACCTAGCAGCATGTTTTGCACAGAATAGTATAGAAAGTGCATCCTCTGCTTGAGTTGCTATTTTACTGCTGATAGAAGAAGAATGCTTTTGTGGCAAGGGGCTCTGGGTATTATATTCAGGTCTGATGTCATCATTTGCAGAAATGAATAAAACCAAGGACACTATTCTGGTGGGTTATGAGTGTCCTTTCTACAGTAGTGTTGTCAGGGGTATGGTGGATTTGGTGCCTGATTCCCCACTGATTATGGGGAGACTTCGTTGTTAATAGAAGGAATATATTTCATTACTACTTTTTAGTGTTGGATTGCTGTAGATGTGAGGATAACTGATACAGTTAGGCAAGTCTTGGTTACTAATTACACATTAGTTTGAGTATGATAATCCATTGGGACCAGCTAAGCTGTCATGGCTGTATCTGCTACTGTACCTATTCTAATGTGGTTTTGCCTTCCTGTCTTCAAGTGGAAACTTCAAATGAAAGCCCCAGGCTCCAGCACAGCAAAGCTCTCTGATGAAAACAGTTCAGTGAGTGAGAATTGAGTAGTTTGTCTGCAAATCTGTGAGCCAAATAGGATGGCACTTCTTTTAGGAGTGAAATTGAATTTAAATGGGAACTACTGCCATGTCCTGGGGAAATGCTGCTTTGTGTCTTAGAAACAATGTGCAGTTTGAGTGTTGGAATGGAATGGCCAGATGAATTCAAAAGGCAGGAATTTATCTTTTGAGGTCACTGCATTAGCTGAAAGCGATGCAGGCTTATCTTTAAGAGGAACTTGTTTCAGTCACTTTTGTTAGGTGGAGGCATTTTTGTGCCATCCTGAGAGCTCCGGCTGTCTGACTGTTGAGACTGAAGTATGGGTGATGGCCAGAATGATCTTCCTGAGCCACCTCCGCAGACTGCTCGTTAATGTGCTGGGTTGTGGTGGTTTTTCTGGAGCAGAGGTGAGTGTTCCCTTGGGTTAACGTGGGTGTCTCTGTGTTCCCAGCTGGCCCCTGCCCGTTCGGTGGCGCCCAGAGGCACATGCAGAGCGTCCTCAGGGACTCCGTGGAGAGCTCCGACGATGAATTCTTCGATGCACGAGGTCAGTGCATGTTTTTTCTCTCCTCCCCTCCCTGTTTTTTTCCCCTCAATTTTGCAACAAGCTGAGCTCCTTTGGAAGGTGAAGCGACAATATTGTCTTCGTCAGACAAAAAACCCATCAGATCTTCTCTCCAGGATTTATGAAGGGTCCTAAATTTACAGGAGTTGGGTGAGGGGCTGGAGTGGATGAGCGACCTGCCCTGAGCTAAGTCTGGTGTCAGAAGCAGCAGAACTCCACCAGCACAGACCTTATGGAGTCTCCTGGGCCCAGCTCCTTCCCAGATCAGGCAGTGTATGATTTTACAATTGGACTGTGCTTGTTCACAGTTCCTGATGAAGGCCATGAGTGTCCATGTTACTGATGGCCAGCTTTTAAGACCAGTGGTTTACGTTTTCCACTCTGTCAAAACTTTCACTGGGGGGACTAAGACCTCTGCTTGTTCAAGGAGCAACAATCTGAGTGCTTGTGAGTTTAGTCACAGAATATTCTGAGTTGAAAAGGACCACAAGGATCATTGAATCCAGCTCTTAAATGAATGGCTCAAATGGGGATTTAACCCATGACCTTGGCATGATAGCAACATGCTCTGACCACCTGAGGCACCTGCAGTGCTCATGACATCCCCTGTGAGACCCTGAAGCTGGACACAGCACAAGTTTTGTTCTGAAGTGGGAGAAGAGTTTGTAGATTGTGTGCATATACAACATCCCATCTCCAGTGGGAGACCAGGGCTCTGGTTTTGGTGCTGTTTGCAGGAACCAGATCTAAAGCTTTTCTGACATGTTTAGTTTGCTTTTTCTGAAGAGCGTAACCAGCAAGGGAGAATTAATTCTGCTACTACTGTGAAATTCCACTGTAGGATCTTTCATAGTGTAGGCTGTTGAGGTCAGACTGAGCTGTCTTTAGTGGCTTTTGTAGCAAACTGCATTCATTAAGTATGGCTTTGAGTAGTCTGATATAGTGAAGGATGTCCCTGCCCAAGGCGGGACCTCTTGGACTAGATGATCTATAAAAGATTCTTACAACTCAAACAATTTTATGATTTTATGAAAATGAGAGGGATTCAGCTCCCCCTAACTGTTTGTTGACACTTTTCTAGTTTAAAGTAAACAGCAGTCCAAAGTGGGAAAACTCAACTGTCCTATGGGAAACTTAGCAAGGGTTTGGAAGTCTTTTTATTTTGTTGCTTCATTAATACCACATTCAGCAGACATTCTGTTGATGTCACTTGCACAGCTAAGATTGTCATTCAGTTTCTCACTCTGTTGATACTTCTGATGCAGAGAGAAAATCCCCTCCAATCCCAGCATTTTGTTCCTCTTGAATAAGGCCTATTTCTGAGCAAATTGGTTTTATTTTATAGGACCACGTTGGCTTTATCTCATTTCTGTGTACTGATTTGGTGTCTGGAGTTGCATGGTGGATTTGCAAATGGCAGTTAGTGTTTAGAAGGCAGTATTTGGCATTGAAGGTCTGCTGTCTTTAAGTGAACTTAATTTTCCAGTATGTTTTAATTTTCTTTGTGAGTGTAATTGTTGCAAGAATGGTTGATGACCAGTTCTTATGTTTTCATGCTGACAGAAGCTTGAGTCAAAAGTCAGCATTAAGGAATTATGTCAGGAGCTTTTTAGTTAATTTAAAAATGCAGAGGGTAGGAGGTAGGCAGTGAAAGGGAAACAGCTCTGTGGGGGGATCAGCTTTGTGCTCTGAGTGGTTTGGAAGCTGTGCATCAACTTCACTGATAACTGACTGATCTATTTCTGCAAGGCTGAATTTGTAACACTATTTTTCTAAACAAGCTGTTTTTGCAGAGACATAATTAATATTAATCAGATTATTACTGTGTATTACTCAAAGTACAGGTTTGGATTCAGGATGCCTTGACTTCAATTTGTCTGCCAGTTGCTCTGACAGTGATGGTGACTATCTGATGCTGAACCACTTATTTTCCCATTTCCTTGCTGTAAACTGCCTACTATAGCTATCAAACATATGACAAATTTAAACTTGAAATACAAGCTGCTCACATGAGAGTTAGATTATTTTTTATCACCACCCTCTCCAGTAGGCAAGCCTCCATTAAACAAGGGAAGAAAACTTTTCAAAATAAACCTGAATTTGAAAACTTGGCATCAGATTTTGGCCTTTCCTAGAACATTACAACTATCCATTGAGATTGAGCAGGTCTAAATGGAGAAAAATATGGAATAGTGTTTTTTAAGAAAGTCAAATGGTCTGTCTTTGGTTGATCAGATATAGCAAGATGAAGCTATTTGATGTGGTTTATTCAGGAAGTGTGGCAAAGCGGTTTAATGCCTCTAGAATCTGTGAAATTGATTGTGGACTTCACTTTCTTTCAGAAACATACTGGTATCCTCTTGGTTTCCCAGAGTTAGAAATGAGTACCTGGCTGTACAGGTATGCTGCAGCCTTTGTGCAGAAAGAGATGCAGTTGTTCTTTTTGACTTAATTTGAAAGGATGTCCTGTGGTAGTTTTTTCATTTGTTGCCTGTATTAGTATTGCCGGTATTCAGTTCAGATATGCCTCAAATAGTGTTTTCCCTGTTTCTATATAGTACTTACAGTACAGAGGGTTCTGTATCTGAGAATCAAGAAGTGATCCACAGAAAAGTAAAGAAATAAGTGACCTAAAAAGGGAAAATAAATTAAAGGTGTTTTTAAAAAAAATGTAGGGAGACTGAGGCACAAAAGCCTGACTACATCTTATCTGATGTCACAATGCCAGCTCATGCCCAGCCTGAAATCAGCTCAGATCTGCTCTTCTGAGCTGGGATTTAGCAATCCATCTCTACTTGAAGAGGGCTTTGAGAGCTCTGAGCTCTCTGTGTGTGCATGCATGAGTCTGTATTTCATATTTCAAAATACATTGCTGAACACTGATTACTTTCTCCTTGTTCTGAACCAAACAGCTGTCTTATCTGAAACAGACTTTTAGCACGGGGATGTTCCAGCTGTCTGCACAGAGAGAGGAAAGAAATATGGATGGTATATAAGCTCATTTGTCCCTTGTAATCTTTATTGTCAGTGGGTAGGCACACAGACTCTGCAGCTGGTACTCAGATGATCCTTCATTATTATGGGAATGTAAATTGTCATGGGTACAAAGCTGATGTGGATGTGTAACTGAGGTTTTGGGGGAGAGGCTCTGTGTGACATATGTGTGTACATACATATGCTTGTATGCTTTTGGAAACATAAGAATGGTGGCTATGTGTCTTGTGTTTTGGAGGCAGAGCAAAAACCTCCAGGTATTGTGTTATTTCTCATGAAAATTCATGCCCTTTAAATCCATCTCAGTCTCTGGAAGTGTCTTTGCACTGGGAGAACCAGTCCATGACCCTGGACTCTCTATGGGAGGCAGTGGTAGGTAGTGGGTAAAAACCAGATGGGCTGTGGGTAGATGTGGCCTATTTCAGGGCACTGATTTTTTGAGTCATATACAACTATTAGTTTTATTTCTAGGTTTTCATTTTTCCAGTTTTAAAGCTATGAGAAATCTTTTCTGACAGGTGGCTGGAAATTGGAGTGGTATTTAACAGGAAGCTGTCAGTGATGGTTGTTATTATTGAAGTAGCTAGGAGGTGATTTCAGGCTTTTTGTGGCCTCCTGCAGAAGAAGCAAAGTTAACAGTTGTTATCATGTTTCTGATAAGATGCAAATGGTGCTATTGCAGAGGATCCTGTCGCCACTTTCTGACCTTTTTTAAATTCAAAGGAACTCTGATTTCAGCAGTTATTCTGGATTTAAACTGGTCCAGCAGATGCGAATCTGACCAATCAGAAACATACCTTTTCCAGAATTTATCTGTGCATTAAGCTTCTGATTTAGAATGTGAAGGCTTTTTTTTTTTCCTTCCTGAGTGTGTAACTTGCAGATGTTATAGTCAAAAGCTTGCTGACAGCTTTTCCAAAGATTCAAGAGGTGGCATGGAATGCAGCTGTCTCGTTTTCCCCAGCTGAGTTTGATTGGTCTGCATAAAAACTTTTGTCATTAGCTTTGCTTTCTTACATTGAGCCTTATGGCACTGTCTTCTCTATTACTGTGTTCACATAAAGCTGAAGCCAGTAAATACATGGTGCATATTTCAATCCAGGCTCTGTGTGTGCTTTCTCAAGATTCTTATTCATGATAGAGACTATAGTAGCTCTCTGCTAATTAAGAGCTATTCTTAATTTGCTGCACCTTCCTCTCCTGAAAATAGATCTAATAGTCTCATTTATTTACTTTTAAAATGCTCTGCTGAGCAACCTGAATATAATTTGAAAATGCTGCCAATGAGCTAAAGTGGAAGTTTGGGAGGTCTAAACACTCCTTAGCACGTTTGGGCTCTAAGGGAGCTATGTTATTGTATAGTAGAGCTTTCCTTAAATACTTCAGTTTTTAATGTCAAAAGCAGTCTATGTAGTCTAAAATGCTTGTAATGACAGTAGCTATCATTTTAATAATAGTTACTTGAAATAAGAAGTGACTGCTGTGTACAGACAGTGAACAATATCTATTACTGGGTTGTTAATCCTCTAATGACAGACTTTTAGTGAGAGATAATAATATGTGATAAACTGCTTATGTAGGTAAAAATTAAGTGTGCATTGTAGACATCTAAGCATGAAGAGAATGAAAGATGGTGCTCTCTTCCCACTGGGTATTCAGTGAGAATAGGATACCTGAATTGTTTAAGCTCTATTTAAATCTTCAGCTTTAGTGAGTGAAAGAGTTGGAAACAGAAAAGAAAAACAGCCTGTGCTGATTTTCTTCCACCACACCTTTGTGCTTTTCACTGATCTCCTACCATGTGGTTAAAACAGCTGTCTTGAGGATTTCAGCAATGTTCCCAAATTCCATGTGTAGCTGGAATTGCAGCTTTGAGCAGATCTCTCTGTGAGGCTTTGCTACCCTTGAGGCAGTCCACAGCTCCTCCTAATTTAGTATCATCTCTGCTTTCTCCCAAACAGCCTTTCAGAAATAAAAGTGTTTAAATGTCAGGAAAAATAAATGTGCTCAGAAGCATATATCCTAGTAAAAGAGGCAGAAGGCATTTCTCCACTCAGAAGCTGCCTTTTTGGTAGAGGAAAGTGTATGTGTGGGCTAAAGGAATTGGCATTATCAGTAGATTAAACATAGCACCAGAGAAACCACAAGAGTTCATCTGTGCTGGAGTGAGGAGAACCTGTCCAGGAGAGAGGCTGTGGCTCTCACCTCCAAAAAACGAGGTAGCTTGATACCTACCATTTGTATGTCTCCAGCATGACATTTTCTGCAGTGTTTCTTACCTGTATTTTTCACCCATTCTCTGTTAGTTATACAGGGAATATTCTTCAGTGTTTGATATTCTTGCAGCTGCACAGTGCAGCTGGAGTTGGGCACTATGGAGTTTCTTCATGGGAGAATCTGGAAGCTGTCCCAGACTCTACTTCTGCCCATGTGTAATTTGTACTTCATAGACAGTCTGAAGTAGGAGGCAGAGGGCACAGCAGTGGGCACAATTAACACGTAACATTAGTGAGCTGCTTTTGCATTCTGAAAAACAGCTGGGGTCAAATCTCAGTTCCTCAAACAAAGAAATTTCTGGCTGACAGCCTTGTAAACAGAGACTCAGGCACCTGTGTTTGAGATGGAGCAGCTGTACATGTTTTGACTGTTGATTTGTCTGTCCTGGCTGGCAACTTAATTTAGTGGAATCCATACAGAAAAGGGAGAAGTAATATTTCACTGTTTTATTTTGCCCAACTTTCCTTTGTATCTTTCTTAAGTTAGGCAGGAATTTTACACTTGTCAGCATGTTGCTAACTAGTGATATTTGCTACAGTGAACTACCCTGTAATTTAACTGCAACTGTTTGATCACAGAAGGTGAAAATTGCAGATGAATACATCACCACAAAATTGTCACAATACAAAATTCCACTGTTTAACTAGCATTTTTTCCCTCAGATTTGAAATCTGCTCAAAGAAGCTGCATGTTCCCATTTGGCCATTTTGTCTCACTTCCACAACAGACAGGCAAATACTCCCCCAGTACCATCTCCCCACACTTCTGCCCTACATCCTTTAAGCAAAAGAAGAAAAATCTTGCAAAACTCAGCCCTGAAGGCACAGTTCCCTCAGGTTCTTTAAGTTCTTTTCACTGGTCTAAGTGCCTTCTTAGGCACCTGCCAGGGCTAAGGGCCACCAGCTGTGAATGCATTTTACTAGACTTAACGTTTCTGGGTCTTTTAGCTGCACTAGATTTTTGTGCTTTTTAAATACAACTTATTTTGTTAATTAAGAAGCTAAATGCTTCTATTTCAAAACAATCACAAGAGTCCACAGTTGTGGTTTTAAAGAAAAAAAATATAAACCATCGCTAAACCAAAACTTCAAATTAAACCAATTGAAGCATCACTCTTCTTAACTGGATTGTGAGGGTTGCAACATAAATGAAAAAGAGTTCAGGGCAAGTGGGAAGTAAGGAGAGGGACACTAGCTGAAAGAAAGATAAATGGAGCCCATGGAGCCCTCTGTCTTCCCATAAAGAAGATGTAGGATGAAGCCATTTCCAGTAAGGATAAACTGTCTGTTGCTTTTACTTGCCAAAGGAGACGAATAGCAAAGAAGACTCCAGTGCTATGCAGTGGAACTGCATATGAAAATGTAGGTTGTTTATGGAGGTCAGGACTGTCGGTGAAACAGGAGCTCCTTGGAGTCTGTCTTGGTTTGCATTAGAAAAAAATAGCTTGACCCTCATCCAGCACAGCAGAGAGAGGCTTGTCCAGTCCTTGTGCATTTCTGCAGCAGCCAGTGGCTCCTTTTGACTCCTGACACTTTTCTCTGAGTACAGAGATGTGATAATCTGTTTTGTGCTAGGGAAAAAAGAGTAAAGCAGAGACTTACTATTTTTGTCTGCAGTCTGGTAAGGAGTTTTTTTTCACTTTCATTGATGATACTTGCTTGAGGTTGAAATCCATAATGAAATTCAGAATGAATTGTTTCCTCTCTTTCCCTTCCATCTGTGTACATTTGAGTGGATTTACTTTGAAATGTTATGCTGAAAGGCAGAGCTGGGTGTTTATATCCCTTTGTAGAGTGGTCCACAAGCCATAAAATTGCTGTGAAAACTCACAGGTCCACCTGCCCAGGTAAGACTAACCAGATACCTTGAGTTATATGCATCAGTTTATTCCAGCTGAGAAACTGTCTTGCTGACTTAGGTGTGTTACCAGGGATAGAGCTGGGGTCTGGAGTGCACAAGGCACTGGTGTGAGGAACTAAATACCACTGTATTCCAGTTTACACTGAATGTTTTCTGTCCTACACAGAAAGCTGACAGAAATGAGAAACAGTCTGACCTCTAATCTTATTTCATCTTTCTGCTAAACAGTAAGACCATCTGGAGTGCCTGGCTTGGTAAATGACATAACACAAAAGCAGTAAAAAGTACTAGATCTAAATGCTCAGACCATTCTGGAGCCCTGTTTCTCTGCAAGAGACTGTTCTTTAACGCCCTTTCGATACAATTCCTAAGTGCTAAAGCCAGCACTGGGCAGATCCTTTCCCCAGAGCCAGATGGCTAGAATATCACACAAAATGATGCCCAGCCTCTTCTTGCTGGGTGAGGCAAGTACCTTGGGAGGCTCCTGAGGCCAGGAGAGCTTTCTCCTCAACAGTAACATGAAGATGCTCCATGGTCAGTCCTGCCTTCCCTCATTGCACTTCATGGTGCAGTTGATGCAGGAGCTTCTCCTGCAGTGGATGAGCTGCCCCCGAGCACTGGGAGAAGGTTTGGGTGGCTGGGGGGGTCACAGAGGTGCAGGATGACCATGGGGCACTTGGTCCAGCCATGCCTTAAGCCACCCAGTCAGGACACTCCACCCCTGGGCTCTTTCCCTTGTCCCTTATAGAACTTCAGCTAAATCAGCCTCTGAGAGAAAGTAGCAGAAACCTGAGGGAGATGCTCTGATAAGGGCTTGATACTCGTTGCCTCAGGGAGCTGCTGAGATTGTGTGTGGCCTCAGGGGCTTTGCTGGATCCAGCTTCTCTGGTAAATCTGACAAATGACCTTTATCAGTGTGTGACTGAGGGAGAGATAAGATATGGTGGTGTCTGTGAAGTGATTTGAAGTCCTTTATATGGTTCCATCTTCCTCCCTCCTGAGTATCAAGGTCTTTAAATGAGAGAGATACATATGAGGCAACATGAAAGAACATAAAATTTCAGATCATTTAGAGACCCACTGCGAAGTCTGGTTGCCCACAAATGCACATCTCTTTTTTTTTTAATTTGAAAATGTTGATTATTTTAGCCAGAAATGTCCTGGTTAAATTCTTCTGTGTTTACTCCCACATTAGAGGCCTTTCTACAAAAGGCAGTAAGAGAGGGCGAAATTTGACTCATTCCCTCAATCTGCCTTAAAAAGTAAAGAACTGTTATTATTTATTTTAACTTTTTTTTTCTTTTTTTTTTCCCCTCTGCACTCACCTTAGGTAAAAAGACCATTCTGGACTGTACACAGCCAGGCTGAAGTGCTTTCAGTAAATTTATTCAGGAAGGATTAATGCACCCTTCTTACCAAACAGCTGTTAAATTGAAGGAAGATATTTTCCTACAGCTTCTAGGCCTGTTTAGAGTTTGGTTTTTAAGAAAGAGGGTGAATCTCTATCTACAGTTTGTGTTTTGTTCTTTCAGCTTTCCCTACCCCACTCCCTGGATGGAATCCCATTAAAAGATATGGTTCTCTATGCTGTGGGCCTGGTGCCATTCCATTATGTATCTGTGCCTGTAGATGAAAATGTAAAGCTTTGTGTAGCACAGGTGGCTTTGATAAAAGGAGAAAAAAACATTCTTGACAAGTTCTAAACTGGCCTGTGTGTCTATTCTTCCCTCTGCTCTGCCTTTTGAATGTTCTTAAAATGAAAAAAAAAACAAAATAGCAAACCAACTAACCACTCAAACACTCAAAGTTGTTATATAAAATTTTTTTTAAAGTGACTGCTCAAGGTAAGAGAAAAAGTTCAGTCTTTTGCCTGGGTTTCCTGCACAGTGTGTTATGAAGCATATAGGTTTGCTGGAGAGTCCTACATATGCTACCCTGTTATCTGTTCCCATAAGGGGCTATGCTGAGTGTTTATTTCTCTCTCAATTACTAGTTCTCACCCTGTCTTTTTTCTCTTGTTTGTCACAGCAATTTATTCAGTTCTCCTTTTTTCCTCCTGCAGAAGAGATGGTGGAAGGAAAAAGTGCCATTCTTATAGGCATGAGCCAGTGGAATTCAAATGACCTTGTTGAGCAGATAGAAACAATTGGGAAGCTGGAAGAAAATCAAGGTAATGTTTAGTCTGCATTACGTATTTATTTAGAGTTAATAAGGAAATCTTACTACTGAAGCGATTAGTTTTGAGATATTATGTAAATTCTCTACAGAAATGTCATTTTACAGCATTCTGTAGTTAAAAGATTTATATAGACACGTAAGTAGCATTTAGTACTGAGAAATGAGTTGCAATGATCTCTTCCAGGAGGAAACTGTGGCAGGCCAGGTAATACAAATTCATTGGCTTCAGTGGGCAGTCAGTGTTGGACTGAGCTCAACAACTGCGAGATAGATTACAAGACTAAAACTTACTTTTTTGAATGTACCCTTGTATTCAACATACGAGAGACTTGTTCCTGGGTTATTTTGCTCCTTAAGGTTTGCAAATTGTTACTGGAATTTCTGTGGTGACACTTACCCTCAGATGTATTTGGGGCCAGTTTTATGTAAATATTTATGTAACTGGGCCACTGAAATGAGTGGAAAATGGGCACTGATAGACCAGTAGGAATCTGGGACCGAGGACAAGGTTCTAGGCAGTCTAATTGTTACTTTGGCTCTTAAGTTCCCTAGTTGTTTGAAAATGAAAATTGCTTTGTTGACTTTAGGGAGAGAGAAAGACCTAACTTGCTTCTCTGTCAGTGGCATGAGGCTCGGGCATAATGGTACTTGTTAATGAAACTAGCTTTTAAAAGAATTTGATGTACTTGTCTGTTTTAGGAGCCTTTTCTTTATGGATTTGCTACATGTAGTCAATCCTGAAAATAGCTATGAATAGGTCTGTTCTAGTATACAGGTGTACAAAAGTAATATTTATCTGAGTTGCAAACTTCTTATGACCTACCATAAGAATGATTTATTTTGATAGTATTTAAGTGATGGAGTTATACTCCATCCTTCTTCATACAGAGTGTTTCTATTTTCATTCAAGGTAATTCTCTGTGATGTTTTACAAAAGAAAGAATTCTCATCTGTTTTTTTCCTTCCTTTCATTTCTGTTCACACACACATGTTAAAAGCTTTGGAACCAGTGGATGTGACCCAAAGCAGCTGATGAACTGACCTGTGCTAAGATGTATTTACATTCTCACGCTGCAAGTGGCTTTTGTGTCACTGTTCATTGTGATGAGTTGGACTGTTAATTATAGATATATTAGGCAAGGACTGAAGTTGTTGGGAACTGGGCTAGCACAGATCTGAACAAATGTTACATGTCCTGTATCCTGGTAAATCAGAATGTGATTTCACTGTTTTATCCATGCAAAAGAAAGTGGAGTTCTGGCTGTAATGCACAGTTAGAAATCTTCACTGCTGCACCCCTGCTCAATAAATCAGATTTCTGAATAGGCAAGGCAATTACATGTGTTTCCTTCTTTCCTCTGCCACCTTACACTCACAGATTTAGTCCTGTTGATTATCTACATACTGGGTTATTGCCTCCCCCATACACGTGCTCCTCTGTGTGTTCATGGAATTATCTGCCAAACGCTGATCGGTGATATCACACTGTTGTTAGTGCAGATAATTGTACCATGCTATTGTTATAGCTTAACAAGACTGAATAGTGGTACTGATTAGCAATTTTAGAAAAATCTCTGAGTAGCAATATCATACACAAACGAAAGAAGCAAAGAGGGAGGGAGGAGGACATTGGAAGGAAGACTGTTGTCTTCTGTGCCACAGTGAAAGGTATTTCAGCCTTAGCCCAGCTGTTTATTGCAAAAAACTTAAAAGTTCAGCTAAAGCTGGATTCTCTTTCATCTGTAGATAAGAGAAAGATATCTTCCTATGGTATCTTTTCCCAGGGTACTTCACTGGTTCAGTGGAGTTACGAGGAGTATGGTTGTAGATTCAGGGAAACTCCCTCCCCAGATGGATTTACTTTGAGCTCTGGGAGAATGATGAGTTCATTGGTGTTGGTTGCAGAGAGCTTTGCTACAACTCAGCCAGTCTCTAGGGCCAGTGGTTTTGCTATGTGCCTGTGCAGAGAGCAGAGCACTGGTTCTTTTTCATGGTTTCATAAGTTGATTAATAAAGCAATTATTATGGGCTCTTTCAACAAGTGAAGATGCATGAGAAGATGCAGTATGCCTTGGGCAGAGCCAAACACACACTGGGTGCTTTTTATTTAAGTAATGCTACGGTTCCAATGTGAGACAGAGAATATCCTCAGGAACTTTGTAAGTGGCAGGTATGTAATTTAGTTCAATCACTGATTCTCAGTAAGTACGACTGAGAGCACTTGTCCAGCACAACCTTTTTTATCAGAGGTAGAAATAAGTCTTTGGGAAAAAACTGGTAGCAGCATATGAATTTATTAAGTTTTCATTACAGAAAATAACACAAACAGCAATCAAGCCAAATTTAAAATTCGTACAGCTGCATAAATTATGTTGATGCAGATGCCTTCTTTGTTGTGGAACAAAAGCTTTTTTTACACATCATAGCCATGCATTGAAATCCACTCCTGGTGCAAAGTATCTGTCCACTACATTAAGGAAAACTGCATGTACTCAGCACTGGGAACAAATTCAGCCTGCTGGATTTCAGTGCTTTGCATATCCTCTAGCTATCTTGAGATCATATCCTTACTTTAAATACATTAGTGTTTGTGAGGCTGAAGTTGGTGGGTTTTTTTGGTACTCCTGACAGAAGCGGGGAAGAATTTCTTCCTAATGTCCAGTCTCAACCTACTCTCGGTTTAAAGCCATTCCCTCTTGTCCTACCACTGTGTGCCCTGCTGAAGGGAAAAATCAACCAGGCCATCATCCAGAGTACTCAAGAGCTTCCAGGACTGGGTGGTGTACCAGCCTCTGCAGGGTTAGTTGGTCCATTTTGAGAGCTGGAAGTTGTGCCAAAGAGATCGGTGCTAAAAACCTCCATTGTCCTCAACTGGTTGAGAGGGATTT
This sequence comes from Campylorhamphus procurvoides, assembly GCA_013396655.1. Lineage (NCBI taxonomy): Eukaryota > Metazoa > Chordata > Aves > Passeriformes > Dendrocolaptidae > Campylorhamphus > Campylorhamphus procurvoides. The sequence goes on from WBMV01000850.1 coordinate 1,189,874, forward strand.
GGTTTCAGGTCCTGGATTCTGAAATAACCACTATAAATTCATGTAGTGGTCAAACCACTCAGTATGACACAAAAGTCTCTACACCGTCATGACTGCTATAGTGAGTTTTACCTTCTACTACTGTTTCTCCTCCTCTCCTCTGAGGACTACCTTGCCTAATTTTTATCCACAGTGAATGTTCTGTGTAAACAAACTACTCTCTTCCTTTCCCCCTGGAGCATGTGACCTACCCCTCCTTGTCATGCCCTGCTGGACTCATATAATTAATTACAGGGTGTTGTTACATAGCTGACTGTAATGTTTATGCTGCTATTAAATTTATTGCAATAGCATCTGCTGCTGCCTATTAATGGGAAGAATGGCAAACAGAAAATTTGGCTCAGTGAATAGTGGAAGGGAAGGATGAAAAACTACAATAGTCATCAGCATTCCAAAACACTTCAGATGGCTCATCTAGAGAACAGATTTTACTTACAGCAGCAGGTTTTAGGGAAAAGCAGTGGACTGGATTTCTGCAAATCCTCACTGCTGGGCAGGTTACCAGTGTTGTGCTGCTCCCATCATTTAATTTTCTGATGCTGTATGTTCTAGAATGCAGCTCAGCAAATGTATGCAAAATGAGGGAAACTTAAACTAGCTGCTGCTAAGATATCTTTTAGCTGAGTCCTGCTGCAGAGAGCACTGCTTTCCTTGCAGTCCCTCTCTTTCCCTTTTCCAGGCTGCACCAAGGTCCGGTCCACATGCCGGAATCAGCATGTGTTCTTGCATTAGTTCCTTTGGGCCTCGAGTTTCCCTGGCTGCCATTCCCATCCAGAGGGTCATACCATCTGTAGGTGTATTGTCTCCTTTCCTCTCCCTCTGTTTTCCCAAGTTTCACATAACTCTGCTCACACCAGTGTTACATTTGCCACGGCATTTAAAGAAAAAATCATTAACAAAACAGATTTTTCTCTTCAGAAGTTAATTTTCACAGTATTCTTGCTGGGGTGAACGCCGTGTTCTAAAGTGGGGTGTGAATGTTGTTTGTTCCAGTGGTATGGTTATGTTGTTATATGAATTCAGATGATTAGAATACAGAAAGTCATGTGCCATAAATCCTCTTGGCACTCTTGTAGCCAGTACTGCAAGATTGGATGTGCAGGGGAAGAAGGAAAGCAATGATCCCTCTGATGTCTCCCTGTGCTGACCTCTGACACTGATCCCATCATCAGTATAATCCCAGGAGAGAGCAAAACAGGAGACAAGAATGGTACTGTCATGAAAAATGAGGAACAGGCACAGTAAGACATTCCAGAAGGCTTAAATCTACATGTTAGAAACTTATATTCAAAGTTGAAAATTGTTAGCAAAGCTTTGAAAGGAAGGAACTGTTTCTTAAACCTACCAAATAAAAATGAATTTTAGTTCTGCAGTGGAAGTGTCTTTACATTCTGTCAAGAGCTGTTTTTTTGGGGTGAGTTTCTATCTGCACAGCCATTCAAAGCTGCCATGTGAAGGAGTTTTCTTCATAAAACCCATTGTTTTCCATGTGATAATTTGTGGAATTGTGTATACCAGCACTTCAGAAGGCTGGCCTGTGCTCTTGACATGGAGGCCTGGATTTTGCTGTTAGCTGTCACATTCCTGGGAGCTTCACACGTTCTTCCCAAGGCAGTGACTGATGGCTGCTTTGCCTCAGCCTCTCTGTGAGTGATTGCAGTTAATATTTTTCCCCTAATAAGTTGAAAGCAGGTCACAGTTGTGACCCAAGCTCTTTGTCAGAACAACAGTCTGTGAATTGTCCTGGTGAGGAACTGAAAATGTATGTGAAATTTGGAAAGTAGCTAATTCCAACAAGTTTCGTTCTTCAAAAGTGAAATACAGCAGTGTAGTGCAAGTACTGCTTGCACAAAGGGTGGACTAAAGCAGATTTCTTTGCTGTATATTAAAAGCCTGTCATTTTTATCTCCTCTTTTTACTCCCTTCGAAACCAAATTGTCCATTGTGATAGCTGGGGCATCTGAAGCAAGAGAGAATAGTTACAGAGTTCTTATTCTGTACTGCTGCATCCATCAGAGGAGTTAAACATTAATGTTAGCTTTTATATATTAACCCTAGTTGGATGTAGTGTAACAGCATCTTTAATTCATGAGCTGAGACACTGTGCTTACAAGTCCTGTAGTGTTCTGAAGGCCCTGGGCAGAAGCTTCCATTGAGCACAAGGAAATCAGTGAGCAGGCGATGGCAGCACGGGCACTGTTTTATTCATGTGTCTTGGAGTGCCACCAGCTGCCCTGGTCCTTGTCATTTGCCAGCCTGTTCTCTGGTGCCAGACACATGGAACAGAACATCACCTCTGCTGTGGAGTCAGCTGGGCCCAGTTCTGTGTCTGTGAATATACTCGAGGGGTAGGCAGGCTCCAGGAACAAGAGGAAGTGTTGCTGGGCCTCTGAAGAAGGAATCGAGAGAAGGAATGGTGTTCCCATCCCAGCTCTGATGGGAGGTGTAGGCTGATGCCTTTGGCCTTTGGTTTCTCTTGTGGTGGAATGATGGCAAAGGTATTCACCCTCGATGGTAGAAATAGCCAGAGTGCTGTATGAGAACTTTATCTACAGAAAGGGCCTTTATTCCCATATCCTTGTGTCTCTGTATGTTAGGTTTTTGTATTTAGATCTGAGAAAATCCCTTTGTACTTGCACCTTCTTTTGGACTGGTGGACTGTGGCAGAGAGTGGAAGGACAGAAACTTTCTTGAAAAAGCTGCCAATTAGATATTTGGAATAGGAATCTGTTCTGTATTGCTAAGTAAGTTATGCCAATTCTTAGTTATTTAAGATTCACTGGCTAATGCTGCAGGTTATCAAATAGATTCCTAGCTATAGTTTTGTTGCCCAAGATGCCTCTCTTGAAATAAACTCTAGCTTCTAGACTAACCATTTTGATGAACAGCAGTTGTCAGGTGTGTCATATGCTACGCTATTCCCACTGAAGCCAATGGGAATTTTGGAAATCACCGTACTTGTCATTTGCAAAATATTTACTGCAACACAGTAGAAAAAGTAAAGAACTTGATGTTCCTGTAAAGCAATTTTAGTTCACATTGTGGTTTCTTCCTTTTGCAGGTGAAGAGTCTGCATTTTGCTCATCTGGCTTTTTACAAGAAAAACAACGTGAGTCAAAGCTGTTCTCATTTTTCTTTGTGCAGAGGCTGTTCAACAACTAGAGATAGTAATGGAGGAGACTGGTTAAGCAAGTGGTCTGTTACCCTGAGAAGAGAAATGCATGTGGAGGGACCAGGATTCTTTAAAGTTCTATTTTATTTATTTTCCATGTGGATTATGAGACTTCACCAAGAAAGTGCCTGTGACATTATTTAGGGCATTAGTGCCCTGTAGTGTTGTCTGGAGTGGCAGAGGTGGAGCAGTGGAGGGTGAAGCTGCTGGTGTACATGATAGCTCACACAGGACAGGATGACATGGCTGGATTTGGAGTGTAGGAGCCTTCAGGGCTTTGTGCTCTGGACGTCCTTCTCCTGGCTCTGCTTAAGGAGGTGCAAGAAGTGTTGCTGTTAAAATTTCTGAGTGCTCTAGGAATGAAAAGCAGTGCCAAGACTGGCATTGCTAGGGTTCCTTTGCTGCTGGTGCCCAACTTCAAGGAGTCTATTTACATGTGGCTCTGCTGTTGATCTTTCTCTGCTTTGGCATTGCTTGTTAAAGAGCAGAAATTGACTTACAGAAACGTGTGGTGTTAATGAGGGTGTTTTCTTTCATCACTGTTCTCTCTGGGAACAATTGTCCACTGCCTTCCTGGAGTTCACAGTGAAATGTCTGTTCTTTATTCCTGCAGCTGTGTTCATAAGCACATGCTGTCACTCTGTGCCAACCCTTTCCCTTTTGGAAATCATACTTTTCCCATCTGGCCTGGTCTGATAACTGGGACTGGGCAGCACTTGGAGTTGAGATCCTCGACTAAACCCTGTGTGTTTCTTCTCCTCCAGTGCTCTGTAGTAGTCATGTACAAGATCTGGTAGCAGATGTGTGTAAGGCTCATTCAGTGAGGAAACTGTGTGAGTTAACACAGGCACTGCCTCATGTTGTGGCTTCCAGAGCAGGACTGGGCTCAGTGGCGTGTGCCATTATTTTCCTCTAAACAGTGCAGTTTGCAAACCTGCATCTGCAGCGTCTTACAGTGTTCTTTATCATTTGTTAATAGAAAGCATATGTCACAGCCTTCATGTGAACATATTTCTTATGACGGATTTATCATTATGAATGACTGGTAATAGCACAGCAGATGGCAGGAAACGGCATCATTTCTCATGGGAGCTTGATCATGGAAATAGCAGTTTTCTTTTGGGACTGTCACCACCTTATGCTTTGTAGCTAAAGTGGGTTCTTTTTTTTTTACTTTAAATTTATTCCTAATTAACATGACAAAGTATTAGGGATATTTGAAATGGTCTGTGGATTAAAAAAACAAAGGGGACCTGGCTTGATTCTTTACATGGATTTGAACTCTACCTCATGATCTCAGAAGTTTGGGTATGATCATACGAATTGTATTCTCCTAGATTCAGGGTGCTTACTTATTTTTTTGATTGTGCATTGAAGCAGAACCTTTCATGGCTGCTTTGGGGTCTTGAATCACTGTCTGAGCTTTGCCTTTCACCTGGCTCTCCTCTTGTATTGATCTTGAGATCTGATGTGCTCCACATGAAGAGATGGTTTGGGCAGTGAGTTAGTTCAGGCAAGCTTGTAGACACACAGCTTGCTTGGTGCCTGTCACTAGTGAGCACATAGATATATTTATATATCAATTCCAGTGGGAATTTGAGTCTAAAACAATCCCTACCAGACACAGTGGCTCATTGGTATCAGCAGTAGCAGTGTATATTTCTGTCTGCAGAACTACTTGGTAAATCTCTTGTCAATAAATTAGTTGGCTTAGGTGATAGCCACTGTTCCTGGCTGTTGGCTGCTAGACTGAAAAGCAGTTTCTGTATTGGGCATGCATTTAATTTTGGACTGTGTGCTGTTGTCCTTAGAATTCAGCATCTGATAAGCAATAGGCAGATATCATTTTCACCTATTTCACATTCCTTTGTTTTGGTCCCATGTGTTTCTAAGAGCCATTTAACTACATAAGGTGGTTCCCAGTGAGCTGAGACATGGTCCTGACAAAAAAGGCTCAGTAGTTCCTGCTGTTTTTTATAACACAGCCTTATGTTTTAAATGACATCAGTTGATGATCCCCCTAAAACTGGAACTTTTAAATTTCATAATGTTGGCATGGATTTTAATAATGAGGTCAGCTTTAAATTGCAGAGAATTCCAGAAAGCAGTTGCATTTGGTGGAAGCTTGGAGTTTATGGATGTATGTTGTCTCTTTTGGGTTTGCTTTCTGATTGGTCTTTGTTGTTGTACTCTTTTGTTTTATACAAGTATTAAATGACTAGTACATTAAATCCTTGTCTGTCAGAAAGGCAAGATTAATGACCTCATCCTTAAATATGGAGAAATGCAAACAGGCTAAATAAATTTCCAGTGGCTCTAAGAAATGATATTGGTAGAATCTGGGGTAAAATTCACTCCAAGTCTTAATGCAGAAGAGTAGATTGTTCAAAATGTGCTTTGGACTAAATTCAGTGTTTTTAGAATAACCTGACCAGACCCTGCTTAACCATTGTTCTTGGTGAGGTGAAAATTACATTCTGCTCTCTTAGGGTCTGGCAAACTGCCTGTAAGCAAATGGAGTGGAACCACAAAGAGGGTGTGAACTCCAAATGCCAAGGAAAAGTAAACTGAGTCATCTCTAGCATTATTTGGTGTATTTATTTTTTTCTGGCATGCTGGAACAAACAGAGGAAAAGGTGTCTAAATCCTTAAAGTTGTCTGTTATCTTTTTAGGAATCGTTACTTGGTACAACGCTCTCTCTTTAACTCCTAAATCTTGTATCTGTCATGTAGGGAAGAAGTCCTCACAGTTTCTCGAGGAACAGCTACCCTTTGTGAGATGAGTGGAATTTTAAGGCTGCAATACTGCAGTCAGCTGACATTTTAAATTATAAATTTCTGGTATCATCATTCAGGAGGGTTTCAAAGCCTCCCTCTTCCCCACATGAGAGGGAGGAGGAGTTGTTACAGGGATAGGATTCACATCTTGCCTGGAATTCCATCACTTGCGGTAGAAGGGAAAAGCAGATTTGCCCTCCCCAAAGAACTGACCACAGCAACATTTGCTAATCAAATTTCATCTTACAGCTGTTTCCCAGGTAACATGCAGTGGGAGAAAAAAATACTGCATTATGAAGAGACCAGAAAGAGCCTGTTGTAGTTCTCTTCAGTGACTGAAAACAGAAAAAGTAGGGAGTGCTTTATCATCTTCTCTGCTCTCAAGAACAGAGATTGGTTCAGAGGGCAAGCCTTTTCACAGGCAGCAGTGAATAGGACAGGATAGGATAGGAGCAGTTCCTATTATTCAGGTTGCAGGGCTTTCTGCAGAGAAATTGTCTTTTCTCAATGGTCTGTTACTGCTATTTTTCATCATGGTAATGGAGCAGTGCAGTTCCCTCTGGGAGTTTCCTGGGTAGTCACAGAGGTTTTTGGAAGAACCGCATCCTGAAGGTCTTTGGAAAGTGAAAGGCTTAATTCACTTGCCTATATATAGGTGTATAGTGCTATTTAAGACATACCAGAGTATCTAAGATACCTGTATGGAATGAGCAGAGCAATGCAGGACCTCAGGTGACCTTTTCTGCTGCTGCTTCAGAAAGCTGGTACTACAGACCTGTATATAAGGACCTGAATCCTGTTCTAAGTGTTGCTGTTAAGAATAGAAGAGCCTCTAATATTGTGTGTTGTTCTGTTTGTCCACAGGATTTCCTGTGAACAGAACTTTCTGTCTTGAAGCTAGAAATGTCCCATACCTCCATAGTTGTCTGTAAAAGATGTGGTAGACAAGTATTTATATGATCAATATGTCTTTTTTCCTTTCAGGTGAATTATATAGAGCCTCTTTAAGAAAGCAAAGGTTCCCTGCACAAGGTAGCATTGAAATACAGGAGGACAATGAGGTAAGATTATTTCCTAAAACAGGCTGGGCTTTCCAAGGAGTAGACACATGAAAATACTCTCATATTGTATTATGGAATTATAAACTCATTTGATGGCTTAGTGTCTTTCCCTTGTTCAGTAGGTGCACATGCAATCAACTGAGAAATTTCACTGGCTTTTTAGACATCGCATACTTAACTTAGGTGGAAATAAGACCTAGTTCTCTGAAGAGAAATTGTGATGTCTGCTCAGTACTTGAGTGGAAATGCAGCTTTTGTGAAGCAGATTCAGCAGCAGTCATGAAATTGATAGCAGAATTGCCTTTTCTTAGAAGCAGGAAAGAATCTATACAAATTGTGGTTCTTCCAGCAAGCTGATTAAGGTCCTCTGTCCACACATAGGACAGGTAATGGAAATGTCTACTTTTACAATTTTGGAGAATTCCAGTCCTACAGCCCCCTGAAAATTATAACAGTCATTGATTGACTTCAGATGTCCAGTTGATGAGCCCTTGAGGCCCTTGACTCAGTCATGGCTGAGCTGCTGCTGAGAGGCAAATTAATTTTATTCCATTGAGTCTTCCTGTGAAAGATACCAGTTAAATCCAGCTGAGAGACCTGTTTAGAGGCTTCCAGCTCCACCAACCCATCAGCAGTGCTGCTTATTTACAAGCAGGCAGTGGCTGTGGAAGGAACTACTCTTAGCTTTCTAAGGGAATTAAATTTCCCTTCTGAATAACTGGAATGGACACATATGGCGAGGGAAATTGTAAATCAGTGCAAGGGAAAGCAGAACCTTAAAAATGCTTATATGATCCTGTATTTAAGCAGATATAAGTCAGGTCAGCAAAATGCCTTCACAGTGAATATTTCTACTGGATCCTAAAATTCATGAGCTGAAGAGAGATAGTGGCTTTATGGAATAACTTATAATTCTCTCATTTTCAGCTGTTTCTCTTTCACCATTATAAAAGTACTAAAGTTACCAATTCCCCTTCATTCCAGAACTTAAGAATTAAGTGTCCAGAACATTGCCTGATTCTCAGTAAATCACTTAGTCTAGACAAGAAATATTACTGTTGTTTTAGTTGTGTGTTCATATTTGGTCAGGAACTAGAAGTCTTCAGAAATCGTATGATCTAAAGTGAAGAAGAAAATGGCAGTCAAGATTTAAAAATAAAAAGTCTAATCTTCTAATGTATTAATGAGTTCTTTGAGTGCACATAACTCCCAAGAGATAAAGAGGAAAAAAAGGTTTTGTGAGACATTCAAACTGCTATTCCAGTCTGAGGTAGAAAATATCTTGTTTATTCTACAAAGCTAATTATTGTCTGTGCCTATTCTCATATTCATTAATTTATTGGTGCGTTTTATGGATATCAGCAATGATACATTTTTTTACTTTTTCAGTGTGTGTCTGGGTGAATTAGCCCCATCTTTCATTTTAATGAGAAGCTGCCAGTCTCTAGAGGCTGAGACAGCTGTATCATCTGCTTTTGCTGGATGTTTTCATTGGCAGAGAAATTTGGCTTTTTAGAACCTTTGCTAATTTGAATGAGAACCCTGCCGGTAAATGAAGCAATCCTTCAGGATACCTAGACAGACAATTGCTTAGGCTGCCTGTGGAGGTTGGGATTCTTCTCCAGTCTCAGAGTATTTAAAGTAGCTTTTGATGTACACAAAGCTGGTTTAATCTTTGTTGATCTGAAGCCTCCATCTGTGCTGCAAAGGTTTTCTGTCAGAGACTGGTGGGTTCTACCTGGGTCAGACATACTGGAATGAAATGGAAGCTGGGGCATGTGTACATGCACACACACAGCCCCACCCCTCCAGTGAAGGCAAAGGGCACAAAATGACCACAGTGGGGGTGGGAGAAAAAAATTCACTGCTGGTGTTGGCACCAGGTATACCAACCATGTCCATAAAAATGCTTCCTCTTATAACCTGTTTTTCTCACAGGAAGGAGTTCAACACCAGAACTGCAAAACTCATGTATTAATTTTGATCCTGCATGGAGGGAACATCTTAGACACTGGAGGTGGAGACCACAGCAGCAAGTTGGCAGACATCAACACCTTCAGTTCTGTGTTTGAGAAAGTGACCCGAGCCCATTTCCCTGCCTCTTTGGGCCACATCTTAATGAGACTTGTTCCCTGCCCAGCAATCTGTTCAGCAGCTTTCTCTCTTGTTTCCAAGTAAGTTGATTTGCATTTCCTGCTGTTTGGCTTTGCATAGTGGTTTTGAAGGGCTTTCTGTGACCCATCTTGTTCATAATGAAGTGCTGCAAATACTTCTTAATCTTTTGCTGACCGCAAGACTTGGAACTGTCTTTCATCCTTTTTTAAATGGATGAATATGGTTTTTTTGTTCGATGTATCCAGTTCGGTAGCTGCTTTTCATTGCCTGCTTTTTCAGTCTTGTAGTTCACTCATTGAATGAGAGAACATTTCCTTCCTTAGAGATGTTTTCCTTGACATAAATATTTTAAATGGCATGGTAGACAAAGGAGAAAGAAACACATGCTCTTGGGACTGCTTCATCTTTTCTACAGGTGCAAACCAGGATTAACTGATGAACGCAGGTGAGGGGAGAAGAGAATCAGATTTTCTTGATTTTTGTTTTTCTAAGCAAAGAGAAACTTCTCTTGGTTTTGTCTGGGGCTTCCCTAAGTGATGGTTGCTTTTATAGTCTTTTTTGGGGCAGTGTAGTGCCCAGGGTTACATTTGAAGCTCATGTAGAGCAGAAAACCCTGCAGAAGAGTTGAGGAGGTCTACAACCATGTTTTGGGCCATAAGATACATGAATGTCTGATGTCCACATGTCAGACTTAGAGAAGAGAGCTGGAGAATACACTAAATTTCTGAAATCTAGTTGGACTTAAAGGCATATAGAAGGAAGAGGTGTCAGGGTGCAGTACAGACTGGTGGAACTTGTGACTGTTTGCATCAAGGGGGAATACATGGAAACAGCCAGCAAAGAAGTGTGCGTATATCCAAGGTGCTGCCCTGTAAAGTAAGAGGACTGATAGAAGAGGAGGTGAAACATCAAAGAGTGTTTGGAAGATCATCCTTGCCCATTTGGGCCATTGGTTAACCAGGTTTTTTCCTCTTTACCTCTTGAGAGTTATGTGCATTCAGAGAACTCAGTGTCCCTTAGTTATGCCATGGTGCAGTGCCTGCAGGTCTCAGCTATCTGGAGGAAGAGCTATGAGGGCAGAAGAAGAGTGTGTGCTGGCAGCCCAAATGAACACAGCTCCACCTTTCTGCCTCTGCTTTTTTATTCCCTCTTACTGCAGTACACAATATAACACCATCCTGCATGTTTGAATGTCATATAGAATCATCCTGAGCACTGACATAACATTGGTATTGCAGTGGTATGTTCTTGTGTGGAGCTGCATGTACCCATTTGGGGCTGACAAAAGGAGACACACCACTCTGCTCTCACATTTCTGCACCTTCATGCCAGCAGCTTTCATAGCCAGAACTCCAGAATGCAGCTGTGGAACATAAAGTTGTGATAAACATTCCATTTAGGAGACTGTGGTGGAGGAAGGATAGTTCTCATCACTGTAGTGTTTCACTGAGGGTGAGCCAGATGACTGACTAAGCAGCAGTACAAGATTTCTTTGGTTTGAATGTAGCCTCCGTTTTCTGAAGATGCACTGTGAGTGTGTGCCAAGGCAGTACAGCCTGGTGTTTACCTTGGCATGGGTTTTGAATCATGCTGTGCCTGTGTGCAGAGTGCCCAGGTTCAGAGGGATTCCACTGGGACACTTTATCTGAATGCACCTATGCAGTTCTCCTCTCTGCCTTGCAAATAGCGGCTTAAAGGAAAGGGACCCTTCAGGGCAAAATCACTCCATGTAGTCACTGTTTCAGATTGTATAAAATGGTTTTCTTCCCATCTATTCCCATCCTGTTTCCTCTGTCTCCATATAAATCAAACACACTGTTTATGTAACCTGTATAAATTTAAAATGCATAACTGATCTCCTGTGACGCTTGGCTCTGTCATTGTGCCTAAGAAAAAAAAGGGGTTAAAACAAAGGCATATTTTTGTTCCAGCTAGATGACTTTCAAGCCATTTCTTCCTTTTTCAGGGAGAAAAATATCCCAGTGTGGATCAACTGTTATGCTTTTTATAGCATATGATTCAATGAGCATACATTGATTCACACCTCAGAGCAGAGCTCCTAAATTACAGTATTAGCCAAACTGGAGAACAGTTCTTGCAAATTTAGAGGGGGTGGGAAGGAGAGACGAGTTAAAAAAGGCCAAAACAAAACTTATATTTAGGAAGCAAACAGTTTTTTGCTCTTCCTTATTTTTTTATCCCAAAAATGGAGGATGTAAATGCATATTCTGGCATTCAGAAACAGCAGTAGCAAGTCCCTGGGACTGTCAGCATGGAGTGCAGATATACTTCTAAACTATACTTGATAAAAAAATGTCGTGTGACAGTTATCCAAATATCCAAACAGATGTTAGATATGGGTGATTTCCCCCTCTCCTTTCTCCTCTCACCCCCCTCTCTGTGGTGCAGTCTCAGTTATCCCTTCTGGAGGTGCCATCAGTCTCTTCTCCCCTGGGAGCCAGGTGTGCTCTTCCCACCATGGAAGGCCAGGTGTGTCCTTTGGTGCCTTTCCTCAGGGTGGTGTTGGGTTCTGTCTCTGGCCACTTTATCTGTCAGGCTCTTACACAGTGGTTTCAGCTGCTTCCCTCGGATTTCCCTGGCCATCCCCAGCCTTTGTGCAAGTGTGATGTTTCGAGCTGGTGATTTTCAGGGTAACAAAACTTGTGCTTCCTTCAGCTTCAGCACTGATATCTCACCTGTTTGTCTCAGGTTCAGCACTAGTACTCAGCATGTGCCCTATGACAGCAACTTCCTCCTTCCCTGGTCTGGATGTTTCTTCCCTTTGTGTTGTGTCTCCTGTAACAATGGAGGTCTCTGTGGATAAAACCCCATATCCTCATTTCTAAGCCAGTTAACTTTGATTGTCTTGACAATAATTGCTCTATTTCAGTTTGATCTATATTGCTTTAGCTATGGGGGAAAAAAACCCAATAAATTGCCAGCTATTCTTTTTTTCATTGACTCTGGTTTGTGTGGGCCTCTTTTGAATATTGTTTGTATTTAATTTTTATTATGAAAACATATGCAGGTATTTTTTCCATTTCAAACGTCAATTTAATACGCTTTTTTCCTCCTATTTTTCTCCCTTTTCTGAGTTATCTGCCACTTTTTTAGTAAATGAGACTTTTTGGGTGGGTTTTGAAGATTCAGTTTTCATTTTTGAGAGTTAGTATTCATAACTGTATGTCTGCTACGCATTTGGATGATCTAATCAGCTGGCAAAATGAAGCCATGTTAATTGACAGAGCTTGGCAGACCAGCTGAGCTCAAGGACATAGAAACATATTTTTTCGATGAAAAATACCAAATCATTGAAGTGCTTCAGCCAGAGGCAAGTGTGGAAAAGTCCAGTGAGGCTCGGGACAGGAGCACACACCAGCAAATCTTCTGTTCCATTACCCTGGTAATAGTCTTAAGGATGTGAGTTTTAGCAAAAACACAGACTGATTCCATTTCAGGCAGCTTGCTTTTTAATATTGTGATAACCTGCCAAGATCCCAAAAAAGTGAGTACAAAATAGAGTTCAAGTTGCCTGCCTGTAGCTTTGGATGAACTTTGGATGTGTTGAATTATCCAAAATACTTCTGACTTTCCTTTACCTCTAAATGACAATCAGCTTACTGTAAGAGAACCTGGCACACACCTTCCATCTTTAGGTCTCTGTGAGTTGTCCTCCCCACTCATCAGAAACTTGCAGGGTGCAAATCCAAGCTGAAGAAAAGCTGGTGTTCTATCAAATTTGAGTTTGTGTTTTCAATCAAGTCACCTCCTTTTTGCCAAGTGTTACTGTGCAAACATTTGCTGTGATTTCAGACTGGGTGCGGCTTTCTTTCGTCCTTTTGAAAAGATGGGACACTGGGAAAAATGTCTTTATATGCTTTTGAACAATACACCTGTTGCACTTGTGTTCTAGGAAACAGTATTCCATTGTGATGGTTGGATTGTGCTCTCTGATGTAGTAAGTTGTTATATGGGGGAAAAAAAAGCTGAAATGTAATCATGTCATTCCAAATTGTGTCTACTTGTATGTGACACAGTTGCACCAAGTATGTTTAACTACAGAAATGCCTTCTAGTGTAATCTCATTCAACTAAAGCAGTGACTCCTTGATATTTTTAAGCAGTTGAATCCTGTGAGGAAATGATCCTTCCTTTGTTCTCTCATTGTGAACTGCAATAGCCCAGCTCGTTTCTGTTAATTACCATTCTGTAACACTGTGTGCTGGCTCTTGCAATTTTCCTGCTAATAACATGTCATTCTCCAGCCTCAATCCCTACAGCTATGATGAGAGCTGTCTCAGCAGCAGTGAAGACCACATCCCACTGGCTGCCTTGCCTTTGCTGGCTGTTTCATCCCCTCAGTACCAGGATGCAGTTGCCATGGTGATCAGCAGAGCCAATCAAGTTTACAATGAGTTTCTCAAATCTACAGATGGGGCCGGCTTTAATGGACAGGTAGGACTATTTTTTCTTACATCAAATTAAAATTCCTCTTTCTTTGCAAGCCGTTGTGTTGAGGGGTTTGAGTTGTGTGTGCAGGACAGCACTGCAAATATGATAAATGAATGTTGGTGTGGGATCATCTATGCAAAATACCTTCTCAGTGCCCAGCATGAGAAAGGCACTTCTGGAATCCTGTGCACTGTCTAGTGTGGACTTACCCAGCTGGAGAGAATTATATACTTTCTCCCACAAGCATTTTGACCCCTGAGCTCTCACTAAGTATTGCTGCAGTGTGGTAAATGGGGAATGCTGAGCAGTGAACAAGCATGCCAGCCCAAGACAAATGATAATCTCTGTTAATGAGTTCTTAACACATCTGCTATAGCTGATGGAAAAATTGGGGAACCTTTAAGATCCTAAAAAAATCCAACATTTAACTATTGTCATTTCTTTTTTGCCTCTGTCACAGTAGTAATAAAACCATTCACAGTTTTATAGAAGAAGCAGAGAAGACAAATTCTCAGTTGTCAGCAGCACTGCAGATTTCCTGGGTAACTTTGGGAAAGTCCTGCAGTTTTCCTGTTGTGACCCACTCACCAGTGAAGTCATCCACAGGTTTCTTCTGACTGGTGCATCAGTTGCTGTTCCTTCTTTGCCATCTTTAGACTACAGAAAAGAACATTCCTGTTTCACAAAGGAATATGATATTGATGCCCTGTGTGAATTACTCAAGTTATTTTGCTTTGGGGCCATCTATGTAGCCAGAAACAGGCACTTCCTTTGAATGCAGTGACCTTCACACTTCAGAAAAAGAAAGAAAATACATTTAATATATAGAGTACAGTGTAACCTTTGAAGGAAAGCATTATTGCACAAACAAATTCTTTTCCATAGGAGTAATAAGATTATGCTGCAACATATCAGTATTTTTAGACTAATATTTGGTTTGAAGCCAATTTCACTACGCATAGTAAACTATTCTTGCTTGAAGCATAAAAACAGCCCAACTGCAGTGACAGAACATGATGAAAGGTGAAATTATGTAAAGAAGAATTGTACCAGTTACAGAATAATATGAAAACAATTTTCTCAATAGAAATTGAATGCTATGGTTTCTTTCTTTGACAAAGCACCAAAGAAGTCTCCTTGGTGTGTTTTACAAATCAGATATATTATTTCATGTGGAACAGTCTGCTTAATCCTTGTATTATTATATACCCATCATCAACAATAACCAGCACTGTTAAAATGGAAGTACAAATCTGTTGTGATCCTGTTCCCTTTGTGGCTCCAAAGGAATTGCTAAGTGGCTGGAAACGTTTGTGACACCAGTCATCTGGTGATCTGGACTTTTTGAGCTGGAATCTGGCTGCAAGTAGCTGGAAGAGTTCTAATCCATTTGGCAGAACTCCCACTGGTCAAAATAGTCCCTGGGACAGATATTCTTGGCATAGGGCATATTTCTGGAGATAAAAGGAAGTGGAAGAAAGTGGCTACACATTTTTAGCTGCAACAGGAACCAAGGGTGTAAAACCCAGTAACGAGGGTGTGAAGTAAGACAGGAACTCCTCTGCAGTGCTGTGATGCTTTTTGTTTCTTTTAAAACACTTGCTATATCTCCCCAAAAAATCTTTCTGTTTTCTCAGGTGTGTCTCATAGGTGACTGCATTGGAGGAATTTTGGGCTTTGATGCCATCTGCTATAATTCAAATACAGCAGACGAGAGTCGGAACAGCAGCAGGAGAGGAAGCATCAGCAGCATCCAGGTGAAGAGAAAAAAATCCACACTGCTGAAACCTTACAGATTCATTCCCTAGAGGAAATCAACTCCATATAAGCCAGAGAAAATTTAAGGATTTGCCAAATTACCATGATAGAATGGGATTTTGCTCACGTATCAAAAATTTGCTGTTTAAAAATTGTTTGTCAGCTTCAATTTGATGATACACAGAAATCAGTAGTGAAGGCTTTATCTGTAAACCTTTAAAGTAGGGTTAACAAGTGCCCTTTATTGTATCCCTAACTGTAGATACAAACATGTCCTCGACCAGTAATCTCTGTTAGACTTCTGTTTTTGTCAGAATATTTTCTTTTTTTATATTTTTTTTTATTTGTTCACATAGGGTTTGGAATTCCTTATGCTACTGCTTGGGGGTAGTCTAGCATTAAGATGTGTTACAAATAAGTTTTAGTGACTGGTGAAAGAATAACCCTTCATAAGGAGTGGAAGTCACCTGGGGATCTGTGAATGGACCACTGAGTGTCTGTACAAGTGCTGCATTTGCAGAGAAGGGAGGAGTAATTCTACCTGTGATCCAGGGAAGATTGTATGCTAGTTAAAGCACGGGTTTTTCATGTAATGCTAGCACATAAACTTTATTATTGTGTTCAACACTTAAGAAAGAAAATTGAAGTTCAATTAATCTTACGTAATTCAGGCTCAAGTGGATGCGGTGAATTAGAGTTGGTACTGTGTGAGGTCCCCATGCTCTGTTCTTTGGCTTTGTGACCCTGGCAAGGTTGTTTCATGTCTTTAGTTACCTCTCCTCAAAAATGGTCTCAATGACACCAACCTGCTTGGTTCAGGTGAGAACCTTGTGTGCTGGAAGTACTCTCGAGCAAAGAGATCATCTAAATTTTTCCAGGAAGAATTAGTCACCATTAATAACATGGCTCTTGGGAGTAGGACTAACTATTCACTTGTCACAGAAGCCAGGAGATCCTCTTGGCTGTTGAAGACTATAGGTGGAACTGTGTGGAAGGGTTCACCTCATATCTCTTTTGTCCAATGAACTTGTTCTTTCTGTAGCTGCAGAGAAACAGATTCAGTTAGTGTGTTTTCCATAGTCTGTCTGCATGTCTTTGGCCAAACCTCTTGATCTATCATGCCCAAGTCCTCATCTGTAAACCTTGCACTCTTTCTCCTTTATTTTGTTAGTAGGAGTTTACACATTTTGCTCTGTTCATTTTCTGAAGGATAATCCCCTCTTAGCAGAGGACTCCAGTCTGAGTGACAGCAAACCCCTGAGCAAAAGCAATATTGACATCCCTGGAGTGATGGAGGATGAGGAGCCAGGGCAGTCACTGCCTCGGAAGCAGAGTGACTCCTCCACCTATGACTGTGATGCTGTGACCCAGCATCATGCTCTCCTCTCCAGGTAACTCATGTTCTCAGTGACCTTGCCATGAATGAAGCCTGGAACCTTCTAATACCATTGTCCTTATACAGCTTGAGTTGGTTAGAATTTGCAGCAGAAGATTCAGAATAATCTCACGTAAATCTGTACTGCTAAAAGGGAGGGGAGGTAAACTTTAATCTTCATAGTCCTTGCATAACTTTACCAGTGAGTATTCTGCAGAATGACTGTAGAAAACTCTTGAAGGTAGTACATTTACTGAATAGCCACACTGAAAACCATGGTAAGTGGCTGCTAAGTGCAATATCAGTCTGCAGTTTCAAAGTGTGTTGCTTGGACCTAAATACAGGTGCTAGAGCTTTCTCATTTTTCCTGAATGGCCTCTTCATTATTGTTGATTCAGTACATTTTCTTTGCTCAGCATCCACTCAAGTGTGTTGAAAGATGGTGCAGACCTTCCTCCTGTGGATTCCACTCTCTCAGAAGTAAACCTGGGCCGATTTGAATTTGAGGTGTCTGATTTCTTCCTCTTTGGGTCACCACTTGGTTTGGTGCTGGCCATGAGGAGCACTGTTCTACCTGGCCTGGATGGTAAGCTCCTCCTGGGGTTAGAGTCCAGGGTGGGTAATGACCTTCATAAACACAGACTCACACTAAAAGGAGGTAAATAAAGGAGCCTAGTTAAAGACTAGGGAGTGAGGTAAATGTTTTCCTTTAAAAGAGGGGAATGTTAATGCAGGTAGGTCTGAGATGGTGAGGGTTGTTCCGGGGATGTCATTGCTTACCTGTTTGCAGAAGTGTGTCTTTTGCTCTGCTGTTAACCATATATGCCATATCATACACCATGAAACTCACACTTCACCAAGGATCAGCCCTTGAAAACTATACCAAAAATAATGTCTGTGCTTGGTTCACCTGTTGTTCACATCTGGCTTCATGGGTGAATTTGGCCCTGGGTGTGTGGGTGTGTTGTTTGTGAGCCATTCTTCCTCTTTGGTAACAGAGCCTAGAGATCAGATGCGTAGAGGATATATTTTAATTTTATTTCTAATCTGGATTTAAAAAATTTTTCAGTTAAAGCTTACTTTACTTTTCAGTGTTCACACATGATTTGTCTCTTTGCTTGGTATGAGCTTTGGATAGCACAGCACCTTCATAGGAATTGGTACATTCATTTACCAGGTGAGGCAGAAAAATCCATTGCAATAGTGAGAAGAGACAATTCAGGACTCCAAATCTTTTTTTTCTAGCCAGTAGCCCTTCTTTCCCTAGTCTCAGCTATGGTACCCTCCACACACTTGACAGGCAAAAATCATGCTAATTACTAGTATTTTAAACTATTTTCTTCAAATTAGCTCTCACTTCCATCCTTCCTCTGGTATCCTGCGGGGAGCATGCTTTGAGAGCAGCTCAACTGACCGGCATTTCAAACACATTCTGAGGTGAGCAGAGTCTACTTGAAGCATAATTAGTCTGTAGAGGTACATATGATAAAAGACTCCCATTTTAAAGGGATAATTATGGCACAGTCAATGGGGAAAGAGATGAATTGAAAATTACCATGCAGACAGATGGAAGTTAGTTGAGAAGAGTCAGGTGCCCTCTTTACTGAAATGAAAGGGAGAAAGCTACTTAAAATGTGACAAATAAAATTCAGTTTTTATTCATTTGTTTTGTTACAATCAGTTTTAAAAATATAAGGGAGGAAAATTTTATCTAGAGGTTTGCCTGTTAATGTCTGCAGAACAGATGCCTTTTGTTGTGTTTTACTTTCTAATTATTTATTTTCACACTAACAAGACTGTGTATAAAACCAGATCTTCATTCCATTTTTTTATTTCCTTGCCAAATGCCTTTTAAGTCTCATCTGCCCAATATTCTGTTGGTCCCTTAGTGCTTCCTTGGCAGTTCTTCTGGGTACCCTCTAGCCCAGTCTTCTGTGGTCCTCCCACTGTCTAGACTCAGTGCTTACTGTCTAAAGCACAGATCATTGGATCTGTGTGCAGATCATTCTTCTACTCTGTGTGCTGGATATCCTTGGAAGAGGCTTGCTGCCCTATGCAAATCTCAATTCCCACCAGGTCATGAGCATTTAGTTCCATCCACAAAGCGACCCTGTCCTGCCCTGGGGTGGTTGCAGTGTTTTACACTTGTTCTCAGTGGGAACTAATACTGCTGAGTGCCACAGTAGTAGGGAGGGAAACACTCAGCTTAGCACTGCAGGTGTCAAACACAGGTACAGAGCTCAGAAATTTGGCAGTAACACAAAACTGGGAAGAAGATAATTTCAGCTTGCATGCACTTATTACAGTTTTGCATATTAAGCCTACAAAATGGAAAATTTCATCTGGTTATTAACAACATGAAATCTTCCTCAAATCATAACCTTGCCTACAAATGCAAAACCAGAACCCTTTATTATCAGATTTCATCCATATGGTTTTCTTCAACTGAAATATTTCATCAGAATTAACATAAAAGGTGTTAAATACTTTGCTGGACCTGAAACAGGCCAAGTGAAGTCTCTATGCTTCAGTTTTGCCCTCAGCTCAGTGGCACTGCTTCATTAATTTGCACAGAAAATCATACAGTCTCAGTGAATATGAACCAATATGTGTACTTGATGCTTGGCTTTATTAGCTGTAAGCCTGGCTTCTGCAGGCAGCTTTAGGAATGACAGATCCAACTGTGTCACAGTGCTACTAATTTCTAAAACTAATCTTTACTTGCCCATTTATAAGACAAGGAGTTGCCACGTAGCCTCTAGGATTTATTGTATAGCACAGCAGGTTTGAAAACATGTCTTCCTTGCATGGAGTTCGTAGGGAGCAGATCTAATACTCCCAAATATGTTTTATAAATAGTCATTCTTTCACTCTTGTAGTTAATAAACTGGCTGTTGTAACACATAATGCAGTACTATACAGGCTGTACTAAGTTTAATGAACCCATAATGAATTGATTTGATTCAGTATGATTGAAGTGTGGTGTGGTGAAAAGTGACTGCATTGACTGCCTTATAGACCTTAGCAGGCTCGTGTGATCACCCATCTGAGTCTAAGTTATGCTTCAGTGCTGTGTGTTTAGTTAAAAGAATGTCTCATTAGCTGAGGAGATGATTTTAAGATCTGCACTCTCAGTTGCAGCCCCAAAACTTCAGGTGCTGCACACCTTTAGCAAAAATCGTGAACATTGCTTTGCTGTTACAGTATGACCAGCCTCATTTCCATACATGAGCATCCTTAAGGTGACTGGAGAAACTGCAGTGCTTTCTGTCCCCTACCTGCTTCTGCTGTCATCTAGGTCTAAGTCCTCTGGATGTCACAGGCCCATCAAACCATTATGCTGGTAAATATTTGAAGTGCTGACCATTTGAAGAGCTGTAATGCTCACTAACATACTTAAAAGATTTTTAAACTTCTTTCTCCTTCCTTTCTTCTGCTTGTTTCTCTTCACATCTGCCATGTGCCTGCATCTCAGATTGTGATGTCTCTGTAAACTCGTGTGCAGTGAAGTGCTCTTTACATAAGAAGTAGGAAACAATTTAGTTAAATTTCTTCTGGCCAGATATATGCTAATCTGGAGTTTGCAGAAGACCATATTAACCATGTTGCTGTATAGACTCCTTGAAAATTCTAAAAGGGCAGTACTGAACTCTCTTTCTCTGTCTCCTTCTCCTCCAAGTATGCCAGGTGCGACCAGCCTGCAGCCAAGTGTACAGTTTCTTTCACTCTGCTGACCCCTCTGCCTGCAGACTTGAACCATTGCTGGAGAAAAGATTCCATCTCCTTCCTCCATTCAGTGTCCCGCGGTACCAGAGATACCCACTAGGGGATGGAAGATCTCACCAGTTAGGTACAGTGCCTGTTTTCATAGCTCTCATTGCCTCTTGTTTCCCACAGCTCAGGAGGATTTGAGATACCAATGTGCTCACGTGCTAAAGCCAAGTCACCTGGGGCTGAGTAGCACAAACATACTGAGCAAGTGTGGAACCAAAGATTACTAGGAAAACATCTTTGCATCTATGAGATTTTTGATGCTAGTTCTTCTAAAGAGCAGTTGGAAGGCCATACCACTGCTCTAGTTGAAGTGTCACTTGAAAAATTCCATGTCTTTGGCTACCATTGTAAATAATTTATTTTTGCAATTAGTTGACCTTTGCCTAGAGATTCAGATATTGTTTCTGTTGGTCACTTGTGGTTGGTTTATTGTGGATATCTACTAGCACAGATCAGGGGACTGACTGCTCTTCTCCTGGACAGGCTACTACATAGTTATGTTGGCTAATAATAGTCTGAATCCAGGAAAAAAGTGGAAATAGAGTGATTTCTATTGAGGAAAGAGAAGGACATGGATGAGAAAGGTGCTAGTAGAAGCATATGTGCTTTTTTTACTTTATATAGCAAATAAGATAAAATCGTAGAAGTGTGAAATATCTTTGACTTGTCACATTCTGCACAAGAGGACTTTGCCAGTGTGTATCTGTACATGCTTGCACATTAGACTATTAGGCTATTGATAAAATAGCTTAATAAAATAAAATTATTTGAGGCATGGTTTAAGTTCAGTTTTCTGAATGTGATATATGGACAAATGAAAGTAGAAGAAGCTGCACTGAAAGCACAGCCAGGCACACAGAGCAGGGGAAGGAAGCATTTCCCTTCCTGCCCTTTCATCTGTGATGATTGCTGAGAGAAGCCATGGCAGGAGGTAATGGTTCAGACAAAAGTGTGATCTATTAACTGGTGGGGTTCTTCACTGTAAGGGCAAGGTACAAGTTCAAGGTTATGTTACAGCCCAGAGAAAGCCACACTGTCTTGCCCTTTCATTAAACAGCAGCTTTCTTAGCTGCTACCTAACTGACATTTTGTAATCAAAGTGCTTTTGTTGCTATTTTAAGTGAGCCTTAGATTTGTGACAGGTCTCTGATTTACCACCACTCATGTCTTTCCATACTTACTAACACGTGGGATTTAATTCTGGTTTTTGCTTTCCTGCTTATGGCATGATGCATTATATCTACTTTGGGGTTCAAAACATCGTTGTTATGTATTAAGGTGTTTGAATATAGCCTACTTTTTAGACATTTGACATAGCAGGAGGTAGATAGTTATTATCCTCTTTACTGTTTGAGCTTCTACCTCACATTTTACTTTGCAACACAATTGAAATAATTGCAAAATTTTTCTCTTGAGAAGTTTTATTTATAAGGAATGTGCAGAAGTGCCAGTCCAGACTGTGGCTGATCCAACTGGTCTGCTTCAATATGGGTGGATTGAAATTAACATCTGAAAGCACAGTACTTCTCCAATTGTATATGCACAAGATAAAAGATTGTTAATTTTGCCTGGAGATAGTTACTCTGTGGTTTTGAGGTTTGGCCTCTTTGTATTAGCTATAACTATCATAATTATCCAAGATAAGACTCTGTAAAATGACCCGCTTTTATTTTTTTTCTTGTCCAGCATAAAAGGAAATTTAGATTAGTGGGACAAATGATAACCTTTAGTCACTCTCAGAGCCATGAGAAAGTTGCTTCTTTCACTATAAAAAGCATATAACACTGCCTCATCTTGTGAGATAAGTAATTAATAGAAAAGTAGTGTTGTGTTTCCTTTTCTTTGACTGTGTTTGAGTCTATGTAGTTTGCCTGAGACAAAGGAAGTCATAAAATTATCCTCCCATTCTTTTTACCTGCATCAAGCTCCCCTGCAGCCACGCATGGCTGCACTACATGTCAGCAAGATTCCTTTGGAAGAACAGTGCACTGTAGTTTCCTTAATGAAGATCCCCACATTCCCATGGAAACTGCAGTTGAACATATTCTGTCCAAACTGCACACCCATCACGAGGTGTTAGAATTGAATTGTTTCTCTGATTCAGTTGCAGCACAGCTCCCACTGTTGTCTCTTGCAGTTGAGATATTAAGGCTTATGTCAAAACAAGCCAGAATCTTTCTGACCAAGTCTCCTTTTTTGAAGGAAGGAGATTTTAGGTAACTATACTGCTATTCCTTTTCATTTAATGATGAATTGTTTTTCCAGTTCTGATAATCTATAGACACTTATGCCTCCAGTGTATTTTTTTTGAATGGTGTCCTTTAAAGCAGCAACTTGTTATTGTGGCCTCCTGTGTGCACCATGAGGTATTCATTGCACTGAGAGCTGGTAAGACTTGAAAAGTTGCAGAGAAATTTATTCCAGCCCTCCAGTACAAAAAGAATTGTATGACATACTCCCCAACCCAAGACCATGTGAAAGATGAGCAAGCATAGCAATCCTACAATTATTTAACTGAATGGAACTGAAATTCTCTCAGAGCAATACATCTTCAAGGGCTGTCTGCTTTCTTTGTGTTATGTGCATTGAACTGGATCTCCTTTTCCTTTTGTTCACTGTTTTTATCTCTCCAAGAGGTTTATTCTCTGAGAAACAACACTGAGTAGTCAGCTGCATTTGATATGCACTTTGCTGTATAACCTGTGTCTCAGCTGAGGAGGAGTAGTCAGGCTGCCTCAAGCAAAATTGTCAGTAATGCCTTTATTTTAATGCCTGCCTGTTGTTACATGTTTCAGAATACCTCGGGAGGAAGGCTGTGTTTTGTTTCATTGAGTAGAGGTATTACTCTGGCTTTGTCACAATGGCATGAATAAATGAGAATTCTGTTCCACTTGGGAAGATGCAAACCAGTAGATAGCCTTGCTGAAGGTTCTCTTTCTAAAGTCATTTTGTTTGTGTCAGGAAGTGCATAAGAGAAGTATCACAGACTCCCAGGACTGTGTAGTTCTTCTTAGAAAGGGACTTTAAAATTAATAGAGTTGAGTGTGAAGTAAAATGGCCTCCCAGCATCACTCCCCAGTCTGGAAGATCCTGGCCAAAAGCACTCCACTGGCACTTTGGTGGCAGGAGAGTGTGTTCTGCAGACAGTCATGCTGTCTCATGCTGTTCTCACTTTGAAAGAGAGAGCTTCATCCATGGGCATTAAATGTGATATTGTTCAGGAAAATGCTCAGTGGCTCTGTATTTAAAAACAAAGTAATATATAAACAGATGAAATATACACACAACACTAATTTCAAAGCCATGATGTTCATCTTTTTTTTTTTTTTTTGTTATATTCATTTCTGGTACCTGCAGGTGATGCTCTCCACAACCACAGTGCTCTGTTCCTTGAGAACAGCTCTTTGAACATACCTTTTTCTCAGGAGAGTCCTGGATCTCCAAAGACATCTGATCAACCACAAGGGAAAACAAGAAAGTTGAGCTTGGGCAGCACAAACAGTGAAAACTCAGGGTC
This sequence comes from Campylorhamphus procurvoides, assembly GCA_013396655.1. Classification (NCBI taxonomy): domain Eukaryota; kingdom Metazoa; phylum Chordata; class Aves; order Passeriformes; family Dendrocolaptidae; genus Campylorhamphus; species Campylorhamphus procurvoides. Next base: position 1,213,914 of record WBMV01000850.1, read on the forward strand.
AACAGAAAGCTTGCCATCAGCATGTCTCACCAACAGTGAGTGAAAGCTGGTGTCACATGTTGTTGGATGTGGCAGCAGCCCTTCCCTCCACAATGTTTATGTGAAAAAGTTCATTATGAAAAGTATCTGCTTGGAAATCTGGGGAGAAAAATTTATATAACACAGTTTATCTCCCTTTTCTGTTTGTAACTAAAGAGATAAAGTAATAGAAGTCATAGTTTTATATTAAAGGTGCCACTCATAAATAGTCACAACAGTTTCATAGTAACAGGGGTTTACCACTATGTTCCAGGCATGAAGTAATATGGATAGATAAGATTTGTTAGCCATAATTAAAAGTGCTACAGATCATTATAATGTCCTGCTGTGGATAGATAGATAGATAGATATTCCATTTACTATTTGGGAAGCATTTGCAATTATGATCCTAAAAGTACTAGTCTTTCATGGTACATTTTCCATGGACCAGGCAGCACTGGGAATCGTAAAGAGGTGATTTCTGATTCCCAAAACTTGGACCCAGAAGAACTGTTTAGATTGGTGCCAATTAAGTGATGATGCAGTCAGTAAAAACACTGCTTTGGTGTATGATAGATAACCTTCAACAGACTCTAAATGTCAAGATGAAAAAGCAGAAGGCTTAAGTCAATTGTCTAGCTTGAAAATAAAAAGAGCAAGAAATTTGTGAAGATACAGAAATGTTATGCTATTTTGTTTCATTTTTCGTAGTTACTGCAAAGTGGTGGGGAACAAAACGAATAGATTATGCCTTGTATTGTCCTGATGTGCTGACAGCCTTTCCAACAGTGGCCCTTCCACATCTCTTCCATGCCAGCTACTGGGAGTCAACAGATGTTGTGGCCTTCATTCTGAGACAGGTCACTGATCTTTTTTTTTTTTATTTTTTCTTATATTTTAAAGAAAATTTTGATTGCATTTTCCAAGGGTCAGTCTTTTAGTCTTTGGTTCAGTTAGATGGCTAACTGTGCAAGTTTCTTGGTAAGTGTGTGATATTTAGGTTGTAAGAATGTGTGGTTTGTATGACGTTAGGGTTCTGCATGTTCACGAGTTGGACTTCAGTGATCCTTGTGGGTCCCTTCCAACTCAGGATATTCTATGATTCTCTCACTGCCTTTGCATGTTACTAGCCACAAGCCAAATCCTGAGCCTATCTCCTACTGCAGTGGTGAGGAATGCCCAAAAGGTGATAAGAACTATTCTGTCTGAGTAGATGTATAGAAGATGCACACAGGTGGAGTCAGGAGTCTCACCTCTGCCACATAAAGGACATTAAAAAAATGCTTCTGTGGCTCTTCAGCTGCTTTAGGACTTTGCAGTCCATAAGCAGACAATGTGACTGTCACTTGATACCCAGCTAATGTTTTCACCATTTTCTCTGTAGGAGTGTGCAAGCTGTTGTGAATGGAAAAGCTGTTCAATGAGTATTTGAGATGAAGTGTTGGCCAACAGAGTGAAAGCAGTTTATTTGTACCATTAATGGGAACATATGGCCTGTACCTCTCTCTATCTACTTCCATTGTGCTGTTGGCTCTGCAGTGTCATTCAGCTGTAGCTGCAGTATGATTTTCTCTTTCTTTGCCAAGTACCAGGACTCCCCAGGTCACACACTATTTGTTAAAATATTAATATGATTTCAGGTGATGAGGTATGAAAATGTGAATTTCAAGGAAAATGACAACCTGGATCCAGAAACGCTGAGTCCATCTAATCCACGAGAAAAATGGCTACGCAAAAGGACACATGTCAAATTGAGAGTAAGTTTAAATCTGAATATAAATGGCAGCTATGGAACATGGGTTTGGCAAAGATTTAAATGGAGTTTCAGCTCCTGGAGTAAGAGTTTACGTAACTGAATATTACTAAGGAGTAATAAGCTCTTAATCCAAAGGCAAACAAACTAATGGTTAGGGAATAGGAGCAGTTTATTCTTGGTTTATCACTACGTTAGGAGAAAGACTATATCCTTCTTTAAATAACAGATGAACCTTAATTTTCTGTTATGCAAAGAGGTTTCTTTTATACTAGACAAATCCATAAGTCAAGCAAAAATATTTCCTCCATTCTTCAGATGCTAATTGGGTTAGAAATTCAGTTAAAATGTGTGTGTTCTGCACATAATGATGTGACTCTATGGCACCACTTGAAATGAAAGATAATTGGCATTGCCTTAAATGTTCTGTCTTATTTTATTGTCTCGAGCACTCTCGCTAGAAAGTCTATTCAGGAACCCACCATCAGTGGCAATCAGGCTGCAGTTGAAATGGGAACACAGTTCTGCTCTGCGCTCTCAGGTGCAGTGATGTGCCTCAGGCACGCTGTCCAGGACTGTGTCTGTGTGTCACTGTTCATAACACAGTAGAGACAGAAGCCTCAGTACAAAACCATACAGTTCCCTTCTTCTGCTCTTATTTCAGAACGTGACTGCTAATCACCGAGCTAACGATGTCATTGCAGCAGAAGATGGGCCTCAGGTGCTGGTGGGGCGCTTCATGTACGGACCTCTGGACATGGTGGCTTTAACAGGTGAAAAGGTGAAGGCCAAGTAATCAATTTCCTTATTTTTGCTAGAAACAATTGCTGAATGTAGCACACATGTATAGTGTCAGAGAAAGCCTTACAGAGGGGAAATGCATCACTAGCCCCCATTACTTCAGCAAAAATATGCTCTAAGTAGGCTTTCCTGGGGGCTGACCTTTTCCTCACCTCTCACCCCTCATGTGATGCTGGCTGTTTCCTTTGGTTAGTGGTGAGTGTGCTGTGCAGGGATTTCTGTTCCTGCCATCCAGCTGTACCACCTACTGGAGACAATCTCTGAGCAAGGAGGAAAAAGAATTTTATAGTAGTTGACAAACCACTTAAAGAAAATTGTGTATCATCCTATCCAGGTAAAACAACCAGATAAAGGAATAGGCATCTGGAGGCTGCGTGGCTGCAGATTCTCTTATGCACGAGCAAGTAAAGATTAGTTTTAGAAATTAGTAGCACTGTGACACAGTTGGATCTGTCATTCCTAAAGCTGCCTGCAGAAGCCAGGCTTACAGCTAATAAAGCCAAGCATCAAGTGCACACATTGGTTTATATTCACTGAGATTCTGTGCAAATTAAGGAAGCAGTGCCACTGAGCTGAGGGCAAAACTGAAGCGTGGCCTCTTTCAGGTCCAGCAAAGTATTTAACACCTTTTATGTTAATTTTGATGAAATATTTCAGTTGAAGAAAACCATATGGATGAAATCTGATAATAAAGGGTTCTGGTTTTGCATTTGTAGGCAAGGTTATGATTTGAGGAAGATTTCATGTTGTTAATAACCAGATGAAATTTTCCATTTTGTAGGCTTAATATGCAAAACTGTAATAAGTGCATGCAAGCTGAAATTATCTTCTTCCCAGTTTTGTGTTACTGCCAAATTTCTGAGCTCTGTACCTGTGTTTGACACCTGCAGTGCAAAGCTAAGTTCTTTAAATTATGAAGGCAGTAAACCCTTGTGTTATGTGTCAGGAAGCATTTGCTAAGTGAGAGCACTCTGAAGTTTTTACTGAGTTTTGAAATTCTTTCAAATGCCCTTGTAAGCTTCGAGTATCAGCCAAGGTTGGAGATACCAATATGATCTAGGCTTGGCAGGCCCTGTAAATAGGGGGTGTTTTGCTGACTGTGCCACTAGCTCAGTGTCTGTTGGTTTTGCAGGTGGATATCTTCATCATGACTGAGCCATCTTCGGGTAGGTGGGTGTACTTTGACACAGAGATATCCAACAGCAGTGGCCGGATATCCTACAACATTCCTGAGCAGAAGAGGCTGAGAGTTGGTGTGTATCCCATCAAAATGGTGGTCAGGTAATAGCTCCAACCTGGAACTAAAGATGTGGTCAGGAAGGAACTTCAAAACTGAGTAAAATCTTCCTTTGAATCCCTGCTTTGGAGATTAAGGGGGTGAATTTAGCTGAAACAGAACATGTTGTTACCTACCAGATAACAAAGTTCAAAGTCAGTGTACAATCTTATGAAGTGCTAATTGAGGAGGAGAAAATGTTTTGCCTCAGTGCAATAGAAAAGACAATCAGTTCAAGAAAAGAGAATCATTGAAACACAGATTAAATTGTATTGAGAAGTGAAGCTTTAAACTGCAGGAGTAAGTTTCAGAGAGGAACAAAAGAAATAGTTCTGGTTTTGCTTGCTAAGCTCTCAGCACATATTTTAAGAACCTGCATCACCAGATATAAATTTCTAGATCATACAATAATAATATTTCCAAAGGAAAGAAAGTGTGGTCTTCAGATTACATTTTTTAGGGAATATGAGGTGGTGGGATGGGAAGAACTTTGTAATGCCTTGTGATTTATCCATTTTTTGACATCCAGATCTCTTGGGAAGAATACATCTCAAGGAAAAGATTGCATTTCATGTGCTTTTCCATGAGCAGAGCCATCTATGACTGCACTGCTTCAGGCAGGCTTTTTTTAAAATTTTTCTGGACTGACATTCCCATTGTGATTTGCAATGATAGAGGGATGGCTGATGATTGTATTACCAACTGTTTAGCTTATGGAGGGAGTTTGAGTAGTAGCTTTGAGTACTTCAGGCTTGTTTGGGGTTTTTTTTCCTAATTCTTCTAGTTATTTGTACACATGTGATTTCTTATTGATGGTTAGCTTCCAAATTTTTCTTTGGAAAGCTGTTTTCTAGAAGTGTAAGTTTTAATTGCCCCACACAGGACTGGAATCAGAAGCCCTATTTGGCAGCAATTTTTAAAGCTATAGGTCCAGACAGATCTAATTTCAAGTATTAACAGAGAACTTGCAGGAAATACATTCTGACATTTTCCTCTTTAAATGAATTTATTGCTTTGACTCTCCAGAGGGGACCAAAGCAGTGCTGCAAGTTACCTGACTGTGCTTCCCCGAGGAATGGAGTGTGTTGTGTTCAGCATTGATGGCTCATTTGCAGCAAGTGTTTCCATTATGGGAAGTGACCCCAAAGTCCGAGCAGGGGCTGTTGATGTTGTCAGGTAAGTGAAGTTTGAACTCGAAATCTCTGGATTTAAATTTCTGCTGGAACACAGTGGGAAGGAAAAGGGGGTTTTTACTAAATAAACAGCAATTCTCTAAGGGCCAAGATTCTTTGCAGATACGTTTCTGTATTTGCTTGGACATCAGGTCTGTCTCATTTTCAGAGGAATCCTAGAATGATCTGAATTACTTTGAAATTTGTAGTTTAAGTTGCCTAAAGGTTAAAAGTTGCTTCTTGGGAATATGGCCTTGAAGTGTGTGCAGTGAATTAGTAATGATTCCATTAGTATTTTGTGCTTCATTAACTTCACGTTATATATCAGGTGCCATGGATGCAAGAATGTGTTTTGGAGGCAAAATTAAAAGGCCTTTCTTTTAATTCTTTCAATTCTATTTCAATTTTAATTCTTTAAAATCCATTCTTGCAAGCCTGTTAATGTGGCACTGGATGGGGAAATGGAGTTCTCATTTTGGAACCTGCATGGGAATGTAGGGGTGTCAGTTTTCAAGGGTTTCCATTCATAGAGCTGAAATAGCAGGAAATCTCATTAAAGGTTTCAAAGGTAGCAGGACTTGATGTGTAGCAAGGTCTCTTCTAAGTACATTTTTAAGTAGCTCTCGTGTTTGAGATAATAATTGGTATAACAGTCTCTCCTGCTTTCCTCTGCCTCCCTCAAGGTGTAGACAGCATGACTTAATTTCTTGATAGGAACAGAAGCTTAGGCATTCTGCTCTTCACTTGTTGAAGGATAACATCAGACTTGTAACTGGGCTGAGTAAAGACTGATGCTGATCTGACCTGTGATTTTTGTTTCTTTCTGCACCTACATAATTTACGTGCTGTTTCTGACAGGCATTGGCAGGACCTGGGATATCTGATTATTTATATCACTGGCCGTCCAGATATGCAGAAACAGCGGGTGGTTTCATGGTTGTCTCAACACAACTTCCCACAAGGGATGATCTTCTTCTCAGATGGACTTGTTCATGATCCATTGCGACAAAAGACCATTTTTCTCCGGAATCTCATGCAAGAGGTACTAGAAACCTATTTATAGCCTTAGATCCTCTTTCCAGTGCATGTCATTCAGTAAAGTAAGAGATCTCCCTTCTTTCTGAACTGTAAATCTCACTGGCCATCACAAAGTCTTTTTGCCATTCCTCATTTCTCACTTTCTAAAGAGCAAGGAAGGCTGATAAAACATCCAAAGGGACCTCCTATCATGACAAATAAATAAATGAACTGCTTGTTCTTTCCTTTGTGCATAGCTGTAGTTCTTGCTGGCATGCAGGCAGACATTTAGCTTTCTGCAGTTTACAGAGTGAGATGGTTAACAATCGTGTGCTGCTTCACTGCAAATCAAGTGCCAGCCTTGTAGTTGCAGGGTGTTTGAGACAGCGTTCACTTTGGAAGTAATGTTTGTTTCAGTGCCACATCAAAATCTGCGCCGCGTATGGTTCCATGAAGGATATTTCTGTGTACAGTGTCTTGGCTCTGTCACCATCCCAGATCTACATAGTTGGACGACCCACAAAGAAATACCAGGCACAGTGTCAAGTAAGTAACTCTTGCTGCTCAATCAGGAAGTCCTACAGAACACAAGGACATGCCTGTGGATGCATGTGCAAACACACCCAGAACAGTGACAGTTTTTCAAAGAAGGGCAATTTTGGTTACAAATGAGGCATTTTCTGGCATGAATGGTAAAGAAAGTTGAGTGGTTGCAGGTTGTATCTAAAAGTGCATGCATTGCATATTACTGAGTGACAGAATAGAGCAGGTCACTGAAAAAAGAATTAAGAGTGTTAGTACTCTGTAGGAGTCTAACTGGGATGCCAAAGATCAAAACTTAATTCCTCACAGAGCACAGAGGTCAAGGCAGCAGTCATTTGTAACTCCCTTCCTTTCCTTCCTCTCTCAGTTCCTCAGTGAAGGTTATGCAGCCCACTTGGCCTCGCTGGAGTTCAGTCTCCATTCCCGACCCAAAAAGAACAACTCTCGGATGATCCTGAGGAAAGGGAGCTTTGGGCTCCACTCGCAGCCCGAGTTCCTGCGCAAGAGGAACCACCTGCGCAGGACGATGTCTGTGCAGCAGCCTGACCCTCCCTCCCTGAACCCCAAGCCAGAGCGTGCCCAGAGCCAGCCCGAGTCCGACAAAGAGCACGACAGGCACTTGCCCTCCATTGCTTGGGTTCGAGGGGGAGTTCACAAGTTTGAATCTGTTCCCTAGGAAGATTGGGAATGTAGATCTTGGGTGCACCCCATTAAACTCGTAGGAATGCCTCAAAGGTAATATTTAGGCAGCTCCAAACTAAGAGATGTAGGTGAGAACCTGTACCTTGGAGTCTTCCCTGTTCTGAAATCTGCCTTCTTGCACCAAGTGGGGAACTTGCAGTTTGTTCCTCTTGTCATGTTTATTGGGAGATTTTAAGACAACCTGAAACTATTGCAAGTGGTTACAACATCAAAGCAACAGGAAATATCTTCTGTTATTTTTTACAACAGATATAATATGTGCAATAAGAGAAACAGCTAAAGCAGGTTGATTTTACTCAGAAGGGTTGTGGTATGAGCTAATTAGCTGGACCCAAACCAGTATAAATGGTAGGTCCCATAGGTTACAGGGCAGGTTTACACTTTAAATAGTCCTGTCTGTTTCCACGTCACTTTTGGATAAAGTGACACAATTGTAAGGGAAGCAGAGATGAGAACTACTAGAAGAGGAGGTCAGAATTTGTGTAACAAGATGCTTTTTGGGTGCTTTAAGCCCAAGATTTCCTTTCAGCTTGAAGTGTTGGTCAGCAGACCCCAACATGGGCACTCATGTTTGTGTGAGGTGCTGGACAAATAAATGAGAACTTCACTTATGAACCAAATTATAAAAACTTTATGTTAAAAATAAATGTCTGCCACAGTTTGAAGCAGTTAGTGTTGCTGTAAACTAAGTAATGTGCAACTGTACAAAGATCACATTGTTTTGTGGAACTTGGTGACTGTGCAAAAATGTGTGGACTACTCTGGGAAGGAAATGGCTCTGACCATCTCAGTCTGAGGGTCAGATCTTGAGAGGGTAAGCTAAAGGGAACCCTTTTAATAAGGGATCTGCAAACTTCAGAGCAATCACTTTTTTCATTATTCTTACTAGAGTCTTTACACTGGAGAAGAAAAAAGTAATGAGGTAAATTGTTAAATTGTTTACCTTCTCATGCTTTATAGCAACGGCTGTGTTAAGACAATCTGTAGCATTCAGAATTACCGCATTTGAGCTTCAAAGAATGAACATGTCAAATTGCAGGTGCCAAATAGACATTTTTCTACTGATTTCAATTTCTCTCTGATCTCCCAACGGACTTAAGTAGAAGTAAAATGTGTAACATTTTCCCTAAGTAGTAGTATTTCTAAAGTGTTGTAGTTAGTTTAACATAGTTGCAGTTTGCAGATTCTTCATGGAGATACTTCCACTGAGAGAAATTCATCAAGAGGACTTTCATGACTGAACTGATGCATGTCTTAAAACCTGCAATGAAGTTACAAATGCACATAACAAAAACCTTTTTTTAAAAGTTAAAACCAGACTATTGACACTGAGAAAGCTTGAAGTCAATAGGACATTTCTTTTTCAGGTTTGTTTGTTTGTTTTTAATTTCAGGGAACTGGGGTGGAGGGGGTGTTGTACCTCCCCACCCCCCTTTCAGGTTTTGGTAGACAACAAGTTGGTTAATGGTTTTGATAGCTGACAGCAAAACAAGTAAGAAATGCAATGGGCAAATGCTAAGACACTTCAGAAGTAAACCTAAGTCTGTACTCCCTGCTAACCCTAAAGTTTCAGTGTGCTTTTGGAAGGGCATAGGAATGCAGCTTTTGTCTTAAAAGGCAGCAAAATAGCTTATAAACGGAGGTCTTTGATTTATATTTTTAGACATTTCTTGGGAAGATTGTCAGTTACCTGTCAGTCAAACTTCCTGAAATATCTCTGGCACATCAGCAATGTTTTTGTGTCCTTTAAGGGCACACATTATAAAGATTTAAGAAAGAAGTAGAAAGTTTAGTAGCTGACACTTACTGGGAGCAGATAAATACATTACAAGGGGCTGGGTTTTTATGTTGTTACCAAGTCAGGCAGCTACAAAAGCTATAGGAAAGATAATTCACAAACTACATTGAAAGCAGTCTTCAGGTTTACAAATGCTTTACCAATAGTATTACAGTTCTTTAACCCACGGAACTGGAGGGATTATTCTGTGCTCTGTCTTGGCCCACTGCATGTATTAATTCTAATCACAGAGTCTGTTTCTTCTCTGCACGAGGAGGAGGTTGCACGGGTGCACCAGAATCCATCTCCCTCCAGCGAGTTCACTGTTAGCAGGCTGCTGCTTCTTAGTTCTACATAGGCATGGGAATGCAAGGCTTGGGAGTGAGGAACTCACTAGGCAAGTTGTAAGTTTGCTGAGGGGACCTAAAAGCAACACTGACTGATCACAAAGTTCTTTTTAAGCACTGAGTGTTGTGTAGCAAGTCTGACAGTAATCACTGTTCCTGCTGCAAAGTTCAAAGCTATTGTTGCTTTAGCCATCTACCTCTATCATCCAAGAGACTCCAAAATCTATTTTTTGTTTTAAGTTGTTGTAGTGGAAAGGTCGACTTCCATTCAGAAGAGGGATCTGTGTGTAATTCTGTGACTGTATTGAAGGAAACAGTGTCTGAGAAATCTCCTAAAGGGCTGCCTTTTACTCTTGGAGACATGTCATTTTGCAGAGTACCACGTCATGAAAACTCTGGGTTTGTGTATTTCTATTAATGGCTGGGTCACCTTGTCACCTTTACAGTAGTCACTGTGCTGGCTTCCCTTTTTATTACGAGCTAATAGCAGTGAGACAAATATATTTGTGTGATTTAGAGTGGTAACAGTTCCAAAGATTCTACACATGGTATTGAAATCAAGGTGAAAATATTTTCCCTGACTTTGTTTCCATACAGTATATGGCAACTTAAGCTGCATTTGCATAATTCCAGCACTGCTTATTGCTCATTGATAGAATGTTTTCTCTCCTGATCACACACTCCAGCTGAGCACTTTGGCAAAACAATGTGAGGCATTAGCTTGGAGGTGAAGGCTTCCTGCTAATTAGGAACTGATCTTCTGAAGGCACCAGCCAGTTGCCACTAAAAAGGTAAAACAACTTCTCTTGGAGCTGAGAGCATGAACAAGATGAGTGTAATTTTAGATATCTCACAGCTAGGCTGGCAGTTCAACAGATAATCTGTGGCAATAGCTGGAAACATCATGCATGTTGAACCACTGGATTTTCATGGGTTTTCCCCCCAGCTATGCTTGGGACAGTCAGTTGGGTTTGCCTAATGAATCACTAGTTTTATAGCATCATTCTTCTATGTTTTCTCTTAAAACATTTCTTTGTGGTCAGAATTTCAGTTACACCCTTTGGCCACATCAAACTGCATGCAGTGGTTCATGGGCATTCAGTTTTACTTGTGTTTTCATGGGAGATCAGTCCTCCTAAGCAGGCTGTTTGCTGAGGGTAAGTTTGAGCCTACAGCCATCCTGTTCTCTGATTGCCAGTCCTCATTGCTTCAGTCTGTGTGCATTCAGCACTTAAACTATATAGGCTGTGAGAGTGTTAAAGCACACACAGAAGGGAAAGGGACAGAGATGAAGGTGGGTGCCCACACAACACACAAGACTCATCAGTTGTTTCAGCACCTTCAGTGCCTCCAGACTGTAACAGAAAAGCACATTCTTTTAACCTGCTGAATGGAGGAAGCATAAATGGAATTGTACAATACAGAACTGTTAGTCCAGCGGGTGCCAAGGCTGCAGTCCAAGTCAGTGCAGAGGAGGCCTCCGTTGGAAGCATTTACTTCTTTGTCTTGTTGATATGGATCCATTTTAAATTACTGTAAAAAAATGGCTGTGATAAATAGCAGTGGTAGAGTTATCTGAGATATTGTGAAAACACACCCTCACAACTGTGGTGTTTTGGTTTTGTCTGTGTGTATGTGTGTGTAGCTACTGGAAGATACTAAGTTTTGGTTCTGCTTTCACAGCAAATTTGTAACCAGTACACTTAAAAAAACACAAAAACAAACCACCAATGGCTGTTTATTCAATTTTGTTGTCTAGTTAGGTAAGTTTGGGAAAAGATATCACTGTATAAAGTGCAGACTATTCCACAGACCCACCTGAATAGTGATGTTGGTCCAAATCTGCTTATTTTTAATAATTTTTTTGTTTGTTTGTTTGGATACATTAGTGCTCTTGGAATAGACTCTTGCTTGATCAAAGTATTCCTGTTTAGTTTTGTGGCATGGTTTATATCTATTCAGCATAAACTTTTGTTAGGTGTAAAAATGACACAGTGTTGATAACTCTTGTTCATTGGGGTTCATGAGAGCTGTCATTTTGATTTGTTTACATTAAACTAGTCTTAATTTTTACAGATTACTTCACCTGTTCCTCTAATAGTGAGGGAAGTCACTTCTAAACAGCTAAAACTTTCACTGGTTATGCAGAAGTGGAAGTATCAGGAAACTAGAGAAAAGATTATACATCTTAGTCTATCCAGGACCATGACATTGTATCCAGAAGCCCCACCATTCTGCAAAATAGCCTTTGATGGACATCATTGGTTGTCCTGTTTATACATTGCAGTATTTTTTTATCCAGGACACTACTGATGTGTGTATTTAAGCAAATCCCCAATACTTAGCTCTATAGTATCATCATGTACCTCATGGAATAAATTTAGAAAGGGAAAAAAAGAATTTTTCCCCTCTTCCTATATTGTTTTCTGTTTTAAATTTGTAAAACTTTTGTTTATAAGCATTTTAACAATACCCAGAACCTAGATATTTTTAGTTTGTAAAACTTTTATGTGGAACATTTGTTACTGAACAAACAGGATTCCTCCCAGGTTTGTTTTCCCCTCTTGCCATCTAAGACACAGAAAGGTGAGTACATTAGTTAATAGTACTAGATGATTGGAGCATGGGCATCTTTTTGGCTTAATAATGGAAAGAAGAAGAGATTTTTGCACCCTGATTTCATAATTTTTCTGATTAGAGATGACATGTGGGATCTGAACTTGAGATCTCTCCATCAAATCGTTCATGTCAGGTGTGCAGGGGAGAAGGTGGTACTTTCCATCCTCATCTGGAGCTGATACAGGGTAGAATTCCTAGAAACTTTCCAGCCTCTGGCCTCAGCTTCTCTAAAAGCAGTGATTCCTCATGGTCCATGCTCACAGCTTCAGCATAAATTGTGGGTTTGTCAAGGTAATTAAGACTTCTGTGATGTTTAGTCACTCAAATAAAGGTTCTTACTGCTGATCCTAAATTCAGACCCCCTCACAAAAAAGGAAAGAAATAACACATTTTTCTGGATGAAAAGAGTTTTATTTTTCCAACATAAGAAAGGGCCTGGAGCAGCTACAATCCTTTGCCATGGATTCTGGAATTGAAGTAAGGTGTTGGCAATTCCTCTCATTTTAGTTCAAGCCCAAGTTACGGGGATTGTTACAATTTACCCTCTACTTGTATTGATCTCAATAAGCTACCTTTGCAACTGGATTGAATTTTGGGGTGGGTTGGGGAACATGAAACAAATCTGACAGTTCATTTGTAAGGATATACAGAACTTAGGAGGGGGAAGAGAGAGGCAGGTTTCCTGTGACATGCTGGGAGGTGGTATAGCAGAGATTGCAACACTGAAACATGATTTACAGAGAGCAAGTTTGAAAGGTGAGGTTATTCTTGGATGACTGGTGTACAGCCCAGAATGGCAGTCCTCTCACAGAACCCCAAGCCTTCTGCATAACTTATTTTTCTATTGGTGGGGGAGAAAAGGGGCAGTCCACTTACAACTGAATTCATACAAGGAAACTTGAAATTGTAGGTGTTCTTTCAGTCTGTAGTTTTATTAAGTGCATACTTTTAAATATTGTTTGTCAGTGAGAAGGTTCTATCTGGTGACAAATGTTTATATTTCTTATGGCTGCCTTGTAAAGATTCAAAAATGTACAATAATTTCTTAATATGAAATAAGGAGTAAGATTTCTACAACTGCTATAGATTTTGATGTGAGCTGGTTTTTAAAATCTTATAACAGATTACTCAAATAAAACCTTCCTTGCCTTTAAGCAAACAGTGTCACTGATTTTTCTTTCCAGTGAATGGGGAGGTATTAGATCATCCTTGTAGGTGTGCGAGTAGCTGCTGGAAACAGCATAAATAAAGGCTGTTTGATACATCTGTCTGAAATAACATTTAGATTGGAGGGTGACTTGTCACAAAACTCTCCCTCCTTTCTAAAGCCATAGAAGAAGCTGTCTCTGTAATGAGTCACCATCTTTGTGAAAGCTTTATAGAAGTAGTTTCGGGACGTGCAGAGAATAACTGCAAGATACTGTTCCATATAGAAAGGTGGTTAAAAACCCCTAAGCCCAGCACAAAAAACACAAATAGTACATCAGGAAATAACAATCTAAAGCTCTCAATCATCTGAAAGCCTGGAAGTCTTTAGGGTTGAAGGACTGTTTTCATGTTTCCAGGCCTCATTAACTATTTCATTATTTAGAAAGTTTAGTTTGACAAGACAAAAACAAAAATTGTGAGCAAGTTTAAAATCAGTACTTACACAAAGTTCAGAATTGAACACTTGCCATATTTATCTCTTGATACTATTAATATTTTAGTTGAACTACTTAGTTACATACAAGTCTTAAAAATTATCAAGCAGAGCAAATTTTGCCAAATCAGTCTTTTGTTTGAAGGTTCATCTTAGAGTGAATGTCATTGGAGAAACCTGCACAAAGCTGCTACCACGGAAAACAGCCCTTTGAGAAAGCTTTGCTTTGGTTTGAAAGACTAAATTTTGTTACACTGAATGACCAAACAAAAAGCTTGTTGAATGTTACATTTTTTTCAAAAAAGTAAGTAGAAGCAAAATACAGGTATCAAATGCTAAGTCTACATCGAATAAAATACCTGCATTGTGATATTAGCTAATAATAGTTGTAATAGGTTGCATTAATTGTAGTAATAGTTTCTGTATATAATTAAAAGACAGATGTTTTAGTACAGAAGCAATGTTTAACTCAACTGCCAAGATGCCAATTTAAAGCAGCAGTAGGAAATGACAAAGTTGCTCTGATTTGCCTGGCACCAAACTAGCTAAGATAGGATTAGTTAGGCTAATCAAATAGCAATCCTTAAGGCCATGAATTAAGAGTCCTAATGTGGCTCTTCTCTCATGGTGTGAGTGACTCCACAGCAGCCTATTGCCTTGGAAGGGCAGCTGTGGTCAGAACTCAAAAAGGCACTACTGTTTTATTAACTCCCAGCTAAACATGATGCTTTTGTTTGTTCACATTCAAAATAATGGACCAGACTCTTTTGTATATAAAGTACTTGTGCTAAAACTCATGGCAATTGGATCCCAGTCTAAACACTCCTCTTATCTAGGATTACCTTTCATAAGACTGTGGCCCTTGCTGTGGCCATTCCTAGTGGTCAGTTCAACATCAGTTTCCAAGTACTTACTGCCTCGTGAAAGTCAAATTCAAGATGGTCCCCTCACCTCAGTAGGCGATAATACACTGTGGCTGGTACCATTTTAATTCTGCTCTTCACTTGGAAAGAGAAAGAAGAGAAGTTCTGAGCTGCTTTATCAAAAAAGATTATAAAATGTAATGGCGCCTTCAGTGTATAGAGTGCACCCTCTCAGGTTCTACACTGACCTCTCATTTCTATGTGCTCATAGACTAACAACAGTTACAGCCATCTCTATCTAGGTACCAAGGGCTTGATGGAGTTTCTTTGCTTGCCTTCTAAAAGCTTGAGAAGGTTTCAGGGATCGACGTGCAGACTGGAAGTTTTGTGCCATTAGATAGTAATAGTTTGATATTGCATGTTGCCTGCAGAGGAACAACAAGACTGCCATTAGCAGCATTAAGACTGTAGGTTTAATCAACTGGTGGTCACACAAATTGCTGGAAAAAAGATGGGAGCAAGGAAAAGGTCTGGTCCCTGTACACTTCCTACTGTATAACAGTTCTAAACACTAGCAAGAAAATACCTTCAGTGAGCATAAATGGCAGTACAAATTAAGTACTGCAATACTTTAACTAGCAACAGGAACACTTCTTGTGAGACACTCTAATTCATTAAAATGAAAAACATTAGAAAAATACATGGAACTGGCACCTGTCATTTGAGATCAAAGTTTGTTGCCTCATGGAAAAGTTGAAAAGGGAGCTCTAACACTAAAACTCATGGCAATTGGATACCAGAACAGAAAGTCTAATGAAAGACTAAGGGCACCTCCAATAGAGTTCATTTCACACCTGATCCAGTAGGCAACCTGCAAACCAGCCACTGACAGCACACTGGATGCAACTACACAGGCAGGACAACTGGACCAAATTACTGAGTGGCAGCAGCACACAGCACTGTTCAAAGTCAAGCATTTGAAACTGCTCTGTATTTTCCTGAAAAGTTACAGCAGTGTCTTACACCTCTCTTTGTTGCTAAAATAGGACATAATATTCAAGGTGTAACTTTCCCTTTAAAAAAAGAAACACTTCCAACATAATGGGTGAAGAAACTAATGTCACAATACAGATCTCAGTGAAGGTAATAGAGGCATTTACCTGGTAATGGTCCAATGAATTGACACTAGAAATGATGTTTAAAAACTGACAACAAATACTTCCTGTTCACATCCATCTGGGTACAATTGCTGTGTTTAAAAGTGTCACCAATACACCAGTACTGTTATTGTGATAGCATTAACTGCTATAAAAATTTGAGGGATGGAAAAGGAAGATTGTAAAATCAGACAGCTCAGGATAATAGTTTGTTCTGTCATGCTTTGTGATCTTCATTAGTAACCAGTGAGAACTGAGCTGGAATGACAAAAACATTAGTACCAGTAGTTTTCTGGTCTGGGGTGAGAAAAGCTGTTGTTTGCACAGAAGCCCAGCTTATGGTTCATTGTGAACCCACCAGGATTCACAAATCCACAGTTTAGAGGTGAAGTTTTACAACTGCACAATGATCTGCTGCAGCAGAGACAGCCACAGTGAGTATGAGTGTAGAACCCTGTGGTTCCACAGAGCACTGCTCTGGGTCAATAAGCTTTTCTCTGTCTAAACAGCAGGTTTTCTCCCCACAGATGCATGCAGGTATAGACAGGATAAGTGAACAACTACTTTACCTGGTTGCTACTATCTTCAGTTACGAATGAGAGAAACTGTCATATCACTAACAGATGGGAGAATATTAGGAGTGAGATTTAGTGAACTTTCAATGGATATGGTAAAATTAACTTGATACAAGATTTAACCTACAGTTTCTAGACATGGTCCCATTGGTAAAAATTGAATTTTTGGAATTATGTAGGATTTTAAGTGCTAACCTTTTTGTAGATAAAAGTACTTGATGCTAAGCCCTCTCCAGAGAATTTGAGGTGCTTGAATCAAGTGTTCTAAGAGAAGAAGAGGTTTAGGGAATCACCCTGAGACAAGACCTCTGACCTTTAGTTTTTTTAATGTCTAATTCAGAACGACATAATTTTCACAAATACAGCAGCCTACCACCTCATGGATTAACCAAGGTGTTTTACAAGAGGCTTCTGCATCCAGGTACCATGGATTGGTTGTTAACATAACGCTAATCCTAACATAATCCTAATAAAAGGATTTTTTTAATATAAATGTGCAGACATTAATAATTGTGTCAGTGCACGGGAATTTTTCCACCTCCTCCCCCAGCCTGGATTGGCACCTCTTTTAGGCAGAGGCAGGGAGGTACTGATCTCACAAAAGTTCAAATGTAGACTCCTGCCAAAAAAAATCTGATTTTCACAGCAAGATACCTGAAGACAAGGAGAGCATTTGACAGGTTTTCAAAGCTGCAAATCCAACTGCAGATTTAATCTGCTCAGATATCTTGAAGAAAGAAATGTTCTACTATATTACACCTAAGAAAGTTCTGCAACTATTTCTTATCCTGAGTTACAGGGAGCACTTATCCTGCAATTGGCAATGTCCAAGTAAGAGGTAACCTGTGCCAAAAGTTGAGGGACAGTTAGCAGTACTTACCTCTCCTCTTTCATAATGGCATCATCAAATGCCTGGGAGATACGCTTCAATTGGCAAATCCCAGAGGAGACCAGTTCCAGCTCGCTGTCAAACTCTCTGCAAACAGAATTGTCATTACTAAAGATCAAACAGGACAGACTGACTAGATGACACTACTCAAGCTTCTATCCCTGTGGTACCACTCTTGTTACCTCCAGACTTTACCCAGAGAAGTTTAGGGCTGTGGCAATCATGGTCTTACTTCCACTGGCCAACTGCTTCACATGTCCATTCATCCCCCAGACAGCTACTTTCCAATTTGGATTCAAGAGCCTTGGATTCAGCTTCTAGCTTTGAGCTTTCTTGTGACTGACCAAAAGAAAAACCTGTGCATGCATTACAAAGTATTTCTCTAGCTCACAACCCTTGATCTAATTTGTGTTAAATGTTTGAGGCAGGAATCTCTCTACACTCTATTAAGTGCTCAGTATAAGGAGAGTTATTCCTGGTACCTTTGCAATATAAATAGCAGGTTTGGAAAAGTTAGAACTAAATAGAAGTGAGATGCATAGAGAGCATTTTCCTTTACCCAAATGGCATCAGCAAAGAATTCAGGTATGTCTGTAGCACTTATGGGCACTGGTGCTGAGAAACATGTGGCAAACTTACCCAGTGGGAGAGGGATTTTTAAGAAGTTCCTGTTACAGCACAGATTACTTTTTCTGTTTCAGCTTTATGCAGTTCTCAGTCCCTGTCTGTACAAAGTCTTCTTAACTATTCAAACAGCACACTCCTTCAGGGGAATAGGATAGCAAACTTCATACCTTGCCTTTCACTTTACCAGATATCCTAATAGAAGTAATTAAAAAAAGAAAGAAAAAAAGGAAGAAGGTTGACAAAAGAATATGACTTACATCATTCTGGCAGGAGCAGGTGATGAATAAGGGCTCTTCAGTGCTGCTGCTCTTCTTGATCTCCGGAGAGAGACAGCATTTTTACCAAGCCAGGATGACAAATCCCTCCATTCTCTACGTCCTGACACCCTTGTTGGCCCAAGCAAGGCCCTTTTGCTGGATGCTGGTGTGCTTTTGGGACTGGTTGCTGGAGGGGCAGTCTTATAGCAAGGGGTTTGAGGTGTAGTACTTTTTTTCTTGGTAGAACTTCTGCTGGTGGATTTGGCTGGAAAGGTCCTCCTTGAGCCTACTGGGCTTTGGCAAGACTTCTGTATTTTCTGAAAGAAGCATTAGACATGTTAGGCTAAAGGAACTCAATTAGCCTAGAGTTTAGGAACAGAAAGACAGGGAACATTTGAGCTGAATTCCTAACTTCCATTCCCACATCAGGTTTTCTCAACCCTCTGTACCCAATGCATTGAAGGAGTTATTTGCTTTCCCAAACCTTGGCACTTGTCAAGGACTTCAGAGCAGGCTTTGCAACAAAGCTCCTGCTGCTCTTATGCTGGAACAAGCCAGGCTCCCTAACATAACTGATGTGTTTAAAAATCTGAGCTCTCCAACAAAGGGAAGTGCAAGCTTGAATCTGCTACCCTGCTACCTGGTAGTGGGTTTTGTCAGACTAAATTTAGATTGACTATAATGAAGAACATGCTAATAAATAGCATGGGTACAGGAGAATAAGTAAGACAAAAAATCCAAAGTGCTACACAATTCTTTGCAAACAATGGCAATCTCTAACCAATTTCCTCCTTGTGAAGGCTGCTTTGCCATACATGAGGAGATACAGTAAAGGAAAAACATTTATTTCATAATAATGTTTTCACCTTCCTCCATGTTCTGCCAGATCTATAATTTGCCTGTTTATACTTTAGAAAAAGATATTATAGATTTTATAAGTTAATAGCTATGAGACAACCATTAAGCTGTGCAAGTGTATGGGAATGGACTCTCTGGAATACAGCACTCTACTGAGTTCAAAAATCTTAGTATTCAAGTTGAAGCTAAAGCTAAACTCTATCCATTTTCCAGTTCCACTGCAAAGGCAAAGTACCTGGGACACTGTTCCAAAAGCATTTTTTGCTGTTCTCCTAATAGTCTGAAGAGTTTGGCATCTCTGTCTTGCTTCCAGACTTTCCCTAGCTGGAGTTTTATGACAATTCAGCTCTACCCGCTTTAATGGTGCCCGTTTCCTTAGAGACATGCGGATGGTATTGAGAGAACTCAGAGCAGCCCTTCTCTTGAATTTGTCAGCCACAGGGCTCTCATTCTCATCAAAGTCAGCCAGGAGCTGGTGTTTCTGCCAGGCCATTGTTGCTTTGACATTTTGGAGCACAGATGCCATCTTGTTCCAGTTCCTTGTCAACCTTATTTCTAAAAGAATCAGAACAAGAGCAAGGCTTAGACAGAGCAAGGTACAAAGCAGTGAAAAAACAGAGAAATGCAAACTGTTATTCAAAATATTTGGCTACACTTGCCTGAAACAAGAAAACCAGAGCTGGATAGACTTTTACTATCAATTCTGTAGCATTGATTTCTACAGCTATTTAAGTTTGTGCAAGTCCACAAAGAAGCCTTATACTGCATTTCCACTGCAAGACTCAAGTTTGTGAGATAGAATGCTCTGTAAGTGCAACCTTTTTGTTTGTTTCACCCCAAGATCTGGTATCCCAAATGTTTGCCTTCTTTAATCAAAACAACTGTCCACTGTCAAACAAGTTTACACAGTCACTATTGTGTCCTACCTGACTTGCCTGCTGAAGGCTCACCCTTCAGTCACAGCTGATTGTAGATACATAAGTCATGAAACAAACAGGATTCTTACTGGCAGAAGACTTTAGTAGGAATGGCTAAAATGTTAGTTATCCATGTTACATATGACAATTTAAATATATACACATACATTTTAAATTAATTTTCACTTGCTATTAAGCTAGGATACCACTAGTGATTTACTTCTAAAAAGCAAATTAAATACAGATGTATTTTAGCAATCTGAATTGAGAATGAATTAATTTTATCAATACTTCGTTGCAGATTACTGTTAAAAAAAGCTGGGAGGTCCCTACCACCATTACATCTACTATCTCTGTTCTGCAGAGCTATCTCCATCCCTCACGAGTGCCCTTATTCTCGTCAAAAAGCAATAGGGCTTACTGAAAAGTTGTAATCCTGAAGGCGTTTGGGATATTAACATTTTTAATTCATTCCTACACGTGGCAGCCAGAAAAGGCTACGAACCGCTCGGCCCGTCTCACAGCCGATCCGGGTTCCTCCGGATCACCTGGAGCTGGTGAGTCCAACACGACTGGGGTGGGTTGGGGTTAGCGGACCGGGATGAGGGTAGGGAGCAGGAAAGGGATCAGGATCCGGAACAGGGCCGGGATGAGGGTCGGGATGAGAAAGGATTGGGATGAGGATCGGGAGTAGACCGGGACCAGGAGCAGACCGGAGCCGGGACCGAGACCAGACCTGGAGCAGGATCAGGACCGGAGCCGGGATCAGGATCAGGACCAGACAGGAGCCGGGACCGGGAGCAGACCGGGAGGAGGATCAGGACCAGATCGGAGCCGGGATCAGGACCAGACCAGGAGCAGGACCGGAGCGAGCAGGACCAGACCGGGAGCAGGACCAGAGCAGACCAGGACCGGGTTCAGGACCAGNGGGCCGCGCGCTCCCGCCGCTCCCGGTAATTCGCTGTCACCGGGGCCTTAGGAGGGGTTTTTTGGTGTGTTGGGGCCGAGCAGCCCGCCTGAACCGAGCCAAGGGATGGAGCAGATTTACTATTGCTTGTTATGCTCGGCGCGGGTTGCGCCTTAAGCTAGGGCAGGGTGTTAATTGGCATGGAGTGGTACCCCCGGAGGACGGGAAAAGGCCTTTGTGCTAGGTTTGCACTGAGGGTCTTGTTCAAACGTACACAGCCTGAAGAACTGGGTATGTTCAGGCATCAGGCACAGGCCACAAACCATGATCAGTTAATTAATTACAGCTGATATTGACCAAAGGTTTCTTAGAGCCTGTGGCTGCTCTGCCAGCAGCTGATACCATTTAACTGTTTAAGTAGACTGAAGACAAAAAAGTTAAAAGATGTGTCCTGTGCTTGGACCATCATTGTTCATCATTCATTGTTTTTTTCTTTTGATTTAGGGTAGACTATAGTTTAGACCCACGAGCTTGTTTGACCCAAGAGGCAAAGGAAGTGTTGTTGGTTTTGATAGTGAATAAGCAAGCTATCAAGCTTGCAAGAATTGCAAGATTGGTAAGAAATCTACCCTCAGCTTTCTGCATTTAGGTTTGACTCGACGCTGAGAAGAGAAGGATAAAAACTGTCCTCCCGATGGAAGATGCCAGTGAACCTGAGCAAAACTGGGCCTATCTCCCTGATGTCTGTCTGAGGCATGTTTTCCACTGGTTAAACGACAGGGACAGGTCTCGGGCTGCCTTGGTCTGTAAGAAGTGGAGTTGTGCCATGTACTCTGGGTCTCTCTGGAGATGCAGAACCATCACGTTCTACGGCCACCCATCCAGGGCACGCATGTTGGAGTTTCAAAGTGCACTGTGGTATACCAAGAAATTTGGCAAGTATTTGAAGCACCTTGAGATCAAGTTATCCAATCCTTACAATACTCCCTTTATCAAAAAATTTCAACTGACTATGAAAGGTCTTCTTTCACACCTGGGTAAGTGTAATAGTCACCTGGTATCCCTGAGCATCAAATACCTAGAATTAGATGGCTTGATCTGGAAAAATGTGGTCAGGACTCAGTTTATCAAGAACTTAGCTACCTTCCTGAAAAGAATGGGCAAACAGCTTGATTATCTCAACTTAAAAGGAGCAAGAATAACTTTGGAAGAAGGCTGTGAGCTTCTGAATTCTCTGAGCAGCTTGACAAATAGAAGCTTTATATCTGAAATCAATATTGAGGATTTCTTCAGTCTCCACCTTTCTGTCTACAGCAGTGCCTTGTTCCAACAAACTATGTCCAAGTTCCACAACCTGACCATCCTGACTTTCAACTATAACTGCATCTCTGATGAACTGCTGGACATCCTGCGGGAGCGCAGCTCTCATTCCCTGTGCACCTTGAATATCAAGTGTCATATCCATGACCCTCATGGGCAAGTGGTCTCAGGAATGTCATGGGCAAACTTGGCCAAGAGAGCCCC
Source organism: Campylorhamphus procurvoides (assembly GCA_013396655.1). Lineage (NCBI taxonomy): Eukaryota > Metazoa > Chordata > Aves > Passeriformes > Dendrocolaptidae > Campylorhamphus > Campylorhamphus procurvoides. Next base: position 1,236,155 of record WBMV01000850.1, read on the forward strand.
AAAACTGAACGTGAACTTCTTCTTTGAAAGAGTCATGAAGCATGATCACCTAGCCAGGATCCTGCTCGTGGAGATCCCAGTTAGGAGCATCAGCCTACGGAGCTGCTATTTCAGTGACCCAGACTGGACAATGAGACCTACCCTCACCAACCTTCTCCCAGCCTACTGGGATGGTCTGCAGGTAAAGGGAAACAATAGTAACATTTTACTGCAGTATCACAAAGCTAAGCAAAGTAATCATTTAGGCCTTCTGCATAATAGCAGTCAGCTGTAGAAATTCCTGCCTGCTTCAGTTTCATGTTCAGAGGGTAGTTTCCATAAATGAGTCACTCCAGTGTTCCAGCTGTAGTGTAGCTCATGAAATCATCTTCGTCCAGTTATAATCCCCATTATGCTAGCAGGCTGCTCCATTTGGGCAATGCACATATGTCCTACAGCACATATAAATTAGCCTGCGCCCATGTCAAAGCACTTTGGTGTCACTGGGGATGTATCACCAAAGGTGTGCAACAGCTGACCCATGTAAATGAGCATGCCTGAGGGAAGCACATGGCCTTACACCTAATGGCTGCTGGCAGCTTTCTGTAAGTGCTGTTGCATTGCAGAGTTTCCTGTGAACACCAGAGATCCGTAAAGCTTTTTAGAAACTGTCTTTGGCTCTACTCACATATCTAGGATAATTTCCAATATGTCAAATAAGATCATGGTGTAACTGGGGGTGTAGCATCTTCTAATGAATGCACAAGGGATTACTCCATCTTACCAGGAAAGTGAAGATTACCATAGCACATATACTGTTGTCATAATGCAAAACAGATTCTCTGCTAATGTCAAAGTACAAATTTGGTCTGCTAATTCTCACTTTTGTTGGTTAACTTGGAAAACTTTGTTGAATTCTAGTTACTGCACTCATAAGCTCTGTTCAGTTGTACTAACAGTGTTCATTTTTTTTCAAGAAATTAACACTTGAATTAAACAATGACCATGAGTTGCTGGACAATGAGCTGCTACAGCTTATCTTATCATGCAAGAGGTTGTTATTTCTGAAAGTCTGGGCATTTCTAAGTGTCAGCTTTATGGAGAGGCTGCTACAAAACCGTGCAGAAAGGAAATGCATTTTGACTACCATAAAGGTAAGACTTTGTGCTTCAAAACACCCATTCCTTTCCTCTCTCCAATACTGAGAAGGTTTAGGTTCCCATGCCCATAGAAAGGTCACTTACAGAAATGTTAACATAACTGCCTTCCCTTTGCTATGTTTTAGCATTATAACGAGCCTGGGAAGCACTCACAGAAATGGGGCTTTCCAACCTACTTAGCCATGTACAGATACTATAGAAGTTTAATACAAAGTCCCAACAATTCCACAGGTCCTTCCTGGACTGGCATTCCCTCTGTCACCTGTAGTTCAAGCCCCTCCCATGTCTAGGGATTCTCAGTCACCTCTCAGGCTCAGTGCTTATGTCTGTGCTTAAACTGAGTCAGGTGGGATGAATCCAACTAAATGGTACAAAATACAAATACAGCTCACTCTTTAGGGATCCTGTGTTGAACTAGGGCCAGGCCACAGCTATAGCTGGTGTAAGCCATGCTGACATGCTACTTTGTGTGCCTCATTCTGGATTCAGTAGATCCTCACAGATTGGTGCAGATCCCAGGGATGCATCAATTCTGGGGCTAAAACGAACCTTGCTCTTCCTGTGCAAGCTGGCACAGGCCAAGGCAACCACAAACCCACAACTAAGACACAAAGAGTAAATTTGTTTTCCTTCCCTTGCTAACTGAGGAATCCCTAAAGCAACCCCTGGGCAGAGGCACACAAGTGGAGACACCAGCATGGTTAAACTCAGTCCCTGCCAGAGGTCACTGGCTGCTGTTCACACTGGGTTATCAAGGGCTACTCTCAGCTGCAATTGAGCCATTTACAATCCTCCTCACCCGTCTTCCACTTTTTAATCCATTCCTCCCAATACCTCCTAAAAATTCTTTGGCAGATGATGCTTTCAGACAGTTTGGAGTGAGAAAAGAGTAAACCCCTCAAGATTTGACTCAAACACAAGGAATTTAACTTCTTTACATTCCTTTTTAGTCACAGAGGCTTCCTGTTGTCGTGAGCGTCAGTGGGCTGAGCTCCACATTATCTGTGAATCGTGACTGTTGTTTGTGCATACAGGTCAGGATTTACACAGCCCAATATGACAGCACTGAGGAGGAGCGGCTGTTGGCTGATATTTACAGGAGGTTCAAATACCTGATTGACTCAGAACTTAATTATTTTGTCATCACCTACCCAATGGTGTAAACAACAAGGAGAGAAGAACACCCAGTGACACTTGCATTAACGGATCCTCTGGAGGGCTTTAGTACAGGATTTGTTTCTTAACAGCAGTGCCTCTGAAAGGGAGATACCATTACAGCAAGAGAGAGGCAAGGGACAATTTTACACTCCATGCATTAAAATGTTGGACTTGGGAACTGGCCTTCTGCATCTCCAGCATCATTTATTCTTGCCCTTCTTTGCCTTTCCTTGCCAGAACCAAAGGAAACAGTGAGCCCTTTTACACCTTTACAGGCATCTCTGGTAAAAATAATGCCCTCCTCTTTTTTCAGCACTTCTCTCTGCAGAGCTTCAAACACTTTACGATTGAAGCATCTTGTTGTTTCCATTTTATGAATATGGAAGCTGAGACAGGAGGTAAGGAAGTGATTTGCCCAAAGTCAGCCTTGACTTGATCTTGATTCAGATGCAGTCAGATGCACTATGCAGTGTATCAGCAGTCCCTACCTCTTAAGTTTGACATCCTGTCAGATGACAAGAACAAAACATACCGTGGCTAGCCCTGAGAGTCGTCCCTCCCTCTTGTCCAGCTTTCCAACAAGTGACTTTTGAGGAAATTCCAGCTCTAGATTCCACAGAGCCACCTTTTGCCACCTTTCAATGGCAAAAGATACCACTGGTTACACATGAGAGAAATAACATGGAAGAAGGGGCATTTCTTATAGTTCTGGAATTTTATTGCCAAGCAGAAGATTTCATCAGACATTTGAGAGCACAGATAGCTGAAAAGCAGACAGCTGTAAGTACAAGGTCTGTTTTAATTACCTTGCACAAGGACAGCATTGAGCCAAAACAATAAATTTGGAAGTTTGTAAATAAAATTTCAGCAGGAGTTGGTTCTTTGCAGCACAGTCTCCCAGTGTGATGGCTTCAGAAGTTGGTTATATAAACAGACTCTCTCATTTGCATGCACAGCACTTCATCAATGTACAGTGTATTCTCCTTGACCTTGATCTCTTCCTCCAAGGCAAGCTGTCGGCGGCTCAGAGCCTGCAGCTCTCTCTCAGCCTGTGCCAGTGCATCCTGTAATCTAATAGGGAAAATACAGGCAGGTATTAGTTGAAAACACACGGAAAGTTTTTCTTCTCATGCGGGTTAAGAATTCTGAGTGAGAAAAAGAAAGATGGAAAGGGATTCACACAGACAATATCCATGCAATTTCCCTTGAAAGTTTCCTGCTGTTAAGGGAAAAGCAATTCCCAGCCTTTCATGGAGAATACCTGGGACCCATTGTTTCTGATGCATTAAATTAACCCAGTAATCTATACCACAGATTTCCTTCTTTCATCATTTCCACTTGCCTTTGAATATTTTTGGCAATCTCTTGAACTTCACTCATCAGGCTGCAGTGCACTCTGTCATAACACAGTTCCACATTGGGGCGATGGTTTCTGGCTTCCAAGCGGGTTTGAGCCACTTTAACAGGCCCTTCTTTATCAGCAATTGCTTTCTTTAAGGCTGCAATGTTCTTCTCCTGGGAGGCAGTCTCATCCATCACCTTAAAAAGTCCAACAGAAGGAAGTGCTGCACACTCTCTCTTACAATGGGTGAAATCATCATCATCTTTAATACTTATATCACAGTCCTGAAAATTCTATAGGAGCCCCAGGTAACTAAAAATCACAAGGGAAATCCTGACTGTGCTGATGTCTATAGCAACACTTAGATCAAATGAGTGATTCCAGAAATTCATCTCTGTGGTGCTGCACACAGAGCTGAGAAAACAGAATCTAAGATGACTTCTATGGAGGAGGGGGAAGAAAAAAAAATAAAAAAGGAAAATGTGGCAAATCAGTGCAAGCCATTGGATTGAGAAAACCAGTAAATAACCCAAGCCCAGTGTTTCCACTTTTTCACTGACTGCTTTCTATGGCTTACCATTCCAAGAAGTGTCTCCAGCTTGCTCTTGGCCTCCTTGACCTCCCTCACCCTATTTCTGAAAGCAATATTCACCATCTCACATTGCCTGCGCATGTCGTTTGCTATCTGTGTCAGGATGCTATCAATAAGTGCCCTCAGTGCCAAAGAATTGTTTCTCTGCTTGTCAGCCTTCTCAACATTTATGTTTGAGAAATCAATCCAGTCTTTAGGGGTAACAAAACTGAAAGAGATTAAAAATTAAGTCACCCACTGGCAGCCTCTATGACTTCATAAATCTGTAATTATGCCACAAAACCAATAACAAAGCAGTACTATTAACTACACACCCCAGTGAGTGCCAGTTGTGCTGGGAATCCTACATATACAAAACAAAGACCCTGCCTGTCACTAACATTTCATAATGAATTCGACGAGAGTAGGATGAGAACAAATTTGCTAAAGTCATGGAGCAACTTTGTTGTATCTTTCCTTTCCCCTGATGAAGGATTAAGTTATTGTGGGGGGAAACACAGATAATAACCAATATTTCTTAGAACACCTTTCATTAGTATGGCTGTTACTGTTAGGAGCAGGTAGCTATTCACACAGCACAATCACTTACTCTCTCACACAGTGCACCTGTGAGACACAGTACCTGGCTGGAGCAATAGTTGGGAAGCCCAGCCCCAAGTGTACCCCTAGAATTAAAGGGTCATCCTTGTGCAGCTGTGGCTTGCAGGCAAATTGGAAAGTTCCTCAGAGGGTTTGTTCCTCATTGGGTGACTATATAAAGCTGTAATTGTCATTTGCATGTAGCAACCAACACCACTGGTGTGGTCTGGACATAAGTATAGAAAATAACTATAACAGACAGATGGTGAACAGATAAAGTCTGTTTACACAAAATTAATTTTGCTATTACTGGAACAGCTCATATTATCTGTATAATTATCATATATTTGTTGAACTAAAGAACTACTTACTTTCCATTCATTCTCATTGCATTGTCAGCATACATGATATCAGGAGCGTCGTTTGTCAAGCGAGCACAGTAGTCATCAATAGTCAGAGCTGTGAACTTGTCCTTCAGATCCATTTCTAGGTTGTATTTTGCTGAACGGTTTTGTCTAGCAGGAGAAACAACCAGACTGTAAGCCAAAGTGTGGGTACTTACAGGTCCTTAACATTCATCCACACATGCACAAAGTAATTCAAAAGCTGTTATGGAAATCTTTGTGGATGAACTGTTAGTTGTGGAGTCCCAAAATCTACAGTATGAAGTTACCTCCCTATAAATTGATGGTACAATTCTCACTGGAATGAAAGGCACAGGACTGGATCATGCAAAGACCAAGGATCATGTGCAAGTACTTTGAGTTCTAACAAACACAACCTCTCACCATTACTGATTGAGGGGTATGAATTAGGAATGACCTCCTGCAACTATTTAGCTTGAAGGTAACTTTGAACCTGTGCTCAGCCTGACCCTGCAATTTCTCAGGACTATGACTGTCTTACTTCTCAGATAATCAGTGTTCAGTTACATTCTTTGCCTCTGCACCTGATTTGCTCATTGGTTTGTTCCAATGTTCGTCCAAGCAAAGCAATAATCCCCTGGAGAAGATCAGTTTCCTTCACCAGTTCCTTTTCCACTTCATCATGCACCAAGTCAATCCCAACTCGCCTTTGCCTAAATGAAAACAGGAAAAACCATCAGCCACATTGCTCAAATGCCTGCAGCCAACACATGATGAAGCCCAGATTCCCAAATCAAAGTATTTTCCTTGCCACATAGGAAGACATACCCTATCTTTATGGTTCCCCAGAGTTTTTACACCTAAATCAGACTGTAACCGCACTGCAAAGAAAGACAGGCCCTTGGTTTGCAGCCTTTTTTTATTGTCTGTCAAAGGTTCATTAGCTAGATTTTTTTTTTCTCTCCTTGAATGTTTTTCTTCTTAATCATCTCACCTGTAGAGGAGACACTTTTGGGCAATGACAAGTGGCTCTTTGCAGCTCTCCAAAGCTCTCTCCAGCCTAATCTTGAAAGTCAACAGTACCTCTATCTCATGAACAATTTGTTCTAGCTTGTTATCTAGTTCTTGCCTCCAGAATTTTATTTCTTCCCGTCTCTGTTCTGCAGAATCAAAATTGCAAACATATTAATAAGCCCATCTTATATGCCAGAGGACTGTAGCTCAGATCTTAGATATGGTTAAAAATAGACTTATTCCACAGTGGAGTGTATATAATACTGTGGGCTGATGTGTGGAAACAGTTTTGCAACCTTGTTGCAAAACTCAGGAAGTTTGGTTAGAATAGCTTTCTGTGCATTTTGTTATAAAGAATCCGCCTCAAAATATTTCCAAAAATATTTTTAATTTTTCCATGAGATCAGTGAGCATGGCATTGACATATACTCCTATTCATTATCAGCTAATTTTCTAAGTCCCTCTTAAACATAAGAGCTCAAATAGCACATCTTGACCCTTGCAGAACACATGGGATTTACCTATTTTCTTGTTGACATCGCTTTGGGTTTTCTGAGTTGTCTTTTCTATTTCGTCCACCAGCCTCCAGCTCTCAGCTATCATGCACTCTGACCTGGATGTCTGAGACTCTGTACTGACACGCTGCATCACGTTTGCAGTAGCCCAATCTGCTGGATGAAACTTAGATGGATCTTGCAACAGTCTGGCCATTGTTATTCGGAAAGTTTCTGGATATAATGCAGGCCAGTTCTTGGAATGTGGAACCTGAAAACAGCAATAACATTATATCTGGCTGCAGAAACAAGAAGAGAAGACAGGTGCATTCAGGATAAGAAATACTCTTGCTCCTTTTATCTGCAAAATAACAGATACGAAAAGAATAGATTTCTTGCACAAGGCTCCCCAAGGCTTTGCTGATGAGTAGGGAAGAGAGTTTGGAGTGGGAGAATGTAGAAACAGAAGAATTTGTGAATGGAAGCCAGGAGGAGAGAAGTGGAAAAGACAGACTGTCTGCAACAGGAAGGAGAAGGGAAAGGAGACCTGGGAAGGAGGATGGAATTACTGAGCAATCACAGAAAACAGAGAAAAAATGAACAAATATAGTCTCCCACAGAGAAATAAACACCTTTCAAGAACATGGTTGGAGAGATGGATGAAATCTAGAGTGTAAAAAGAAATGTAATCATAGAATCCTTAAGGTTGGAAAAGATCTCTAAGATAATGGAGTCCATCTGTTAACCCAGCACCACCATGTTCACCACTAAACCATATCCCCAAGAGCCAAATTCACACACCTTTTGAACACAACCAGGGATGGTGATTCCAGCACTTCCCTGGCTGCTTATTCCAATCACTGGGTGATGTTTTTCTAATGATGATTGGCAGGGGAGTGGTGGGGAAAAGAGAGAAAAAACAGGACCTGAAAAGCTGAAGGAGAAAATTCAGCAGGCAAATGAGGAAATGGAAAAGCCCAGAAAGGGCTAAAACAGAACAAAAAACAAAGGATACTGGGAACACTGTGTTAATGTAGGGTGAAACCAATGTCCTGAATTTATGCAAAGCAGTTTGATTATCAGTTTTTCTATTCTTTCTCTATGCTCATCCAGTGTTCCTGGGGCAGCTCCTGACCCCAAATGCACACAGCTGCTCCTCAGCAACACACAGCTTTGCCCACCCTCCAGCACAGGTACCCTTAAACAACCCCCTTCTCCCCCACACACCTCTCCACTGATTCTGCTTCCAAATCCAAACCGTGGCCAAGTGCCACATCCTCAGTTCCCCTTCACTGGGTGGGGTCTTGCAGCCTCAATCTCCTCAGCAGCAGCACATTTTCTTTTTGAAATGTGCAACTAAACTTTGCAGGAGGTTGCTGGACAGCACAGAAGGTAAACAAATGCTGCTATGGGAACAGCACATAAAAGGTGTGTTCAATGTCCAGCCATCTAAAATGTCAGTCATAAAATATCCTAGTAATATGCTCCATTTTTGTGGCAACTTTATTCTTGCCTGGGAGAAAAGATACTGGGAGCCAGACAGAAGAGATGAAGGAGGTAAAGAGCATGACACCAGATGGTACAATTATGCCCTCTCCATGCAGCTCTGCTGCAGTTTAGATCAGAGCAGGGTTTCTCAGAGTGAAACACAACAAGGTTCAAAGAGATCCCACAATGATAAAGAAAAAAAGTAGCACTGGTTAACAGAAGCTGAGCTGGTCCAAGACAGAAAAGTGGGAAGCAATTGCAATTGTTGGCTGCAAATACAATGCAGTGACAGCTGGAAAGCTGCTAATCATCTTCCTTTTATTTCAAACAGTGATTATTAAAACTGTTAACTCTGGTGCCTTCTATGCCAGCTGACATGTAAACAGGAATCTGCACATATTCCAGGGACTAAAAAGGGGTTTCAGCTGAAGAAACACAGAAAAATGTGGGTATTTTAGAGTTAGTCAAAGGAAAATACAGAATTATAAGACAGGGTTAACATTAGAACTGAAGGCAGTAGCTTGAGAGGAGAAGGACTTAGAGATTCAAGAAGCAGCAGAGAATGGGGTGCAAGGTCAGCAAGGAAAATGAACTGGTGCAGGAGGATGGAAAGCTGTGCTCACACTCAGCATGGTCCTGATTCAAGGGGAAAAACAAAAGCCTGATGAGGCTGAACAATGATCAGAATCAATTAAAAGACCACTACTGAGGCAGACCTGTAAATCAATTTACATGCACACATGGAGTCTGCAATTATTTGTACAAAAGTGCAACGCTTCTATGGGCTGTTTGATTTGTACATTCAGGCCCCCCTTGATCTAGATAGACTATTTTTTCCCCCAATGATTTTTTTTAACAGATTATTTACAGAACATATTAAAATGTGCTAGTTGAAAGCAGTAATCTATTTTTCAAATGAATAGCTGGAGCAGCAACTGGAGCCTTTTCCACAATAATTGAAAGATTTCCAATTACTTCAGTATATCTGAAATCAAAGCTAGTTTGAACAGAGGTTTAGTTTGGCTCACATGAATCACAGAGGATGGGATGGATCAGGCTGCCTATCAGTCATCTTCCAGATAATTTTATTACATCTGTGTTCCCAGTAACATTCAAGAGGGATGACCAAATGATCCACAATGAACTGAAACGCTCAGGTGTGTGAATGCTGTCCTGCCCCAGCTTGTAACAACACCATCACAAACCAATTAAAGCCACCCACCCTAAATTACAATTAGCTCGCTGCTAATGACACCAAGGCTGTGGGCTTGTACGGGCTATTCACCTAAAAGCTGGACTTGAGGATCGTTGTGGGTCCCTTCCAACTCAGAATACACCGATCCTATAATTCGGTAAATCCTTTCTACACTGCCAGTCACCGTAAAGGATTATTGTCTCGTAAACCACCACCACGAAACTCACAACCGCAGCATGAATTATACACGACGCGACACGGCTCGAGTTTTACCTCGGAGAGATGGTTAAATCACCGTTGGCATCGAAAACTTCCACCGAACTTTACGGGGCGGGGCGGTGACGAAAAACGGCCCCGCGGCCGCCGGGGCTGCGCGACCCGACCGTGCCGGCCCCGCACCGGCCGCGCCCCTACAGGCCACACCCCTACAGGCCACACCCTACAGGCCACACCCCTACAAAACACGCCCACCCAAACCACGCCCCTGCAGACCACACCCCTACAAAACATGCACACCCAAAACACGCCCCTACAAAACACGCCCACCCAAAACACACCCCTACAAAACACGCCCCTACAAAACGCGCCCATCAAAACCACGCCCACCCAAAACATGGCCCTCCCGCACCGCCCACGCCTCTCCAAGCCACGCCCTTCCCGATACACGCCCCGCTCCCGCACGTGTCTGGGTCCCCGCACATGTCCCTCCCGCATCCCGCACCTGTCTCGGGTCCCGCACATGTCCCTCCCGGTCCCGCACGTGTCTGGGTCCTCGCACATCTCCCTCCCTCCCGGGCGGGGAAGGAAACACCGCTCTGGGCTCGGCCGTTCGGGAGAGGCGACACCGCCCGCCCTCCCGCACCCCGGGGTTACACTCAGAGGATTTTGGAAAGCAGCGCTCCTCTCACCTTGCGGAGTTTGTTTGGGTGTGGAAACTGAGCTCATTATTCCTCCTCTCGGACTCTGAGCAAGTCTCATGTTTTCAGTCTAAATAACTAGCACTAATGAGCCTAGATCTAAATTAAGTAGGTTGGCGTGTTCCTTACTGGGTGCGTGAAAAATACCATAGGTGGTCTGGTTCTTCAGAGAATCAAACCATCAGGTGAAGGGCTGTAGCTGTGTTGAAGCAGGAAAATTCTCCAGGTGGAGCTGATACTAAAATATCATTAGCAAAGCACGCTAACCTAACAGGTCCAAACTCTGGTGTCCAAAATAATCTCCTGGGAAGAAAGGCTGAGTGAGAGAGCTGGGGCTGTTCAGCCTGGAGAAGGCTCTGGGGAGAGCTTTCTGCAGCCCTTCAGCACCTAAAGGGGACTCATAAGAAAGATGGGGACAAACTTTTCAGGAGGGCCTGATAGGACAAAGGTGAATGGTTTCAAACTAAAGGAGGGTTGATTTAGACTAGATACAAGGCAGACATTTTTTACAGTGAGGGTGGAAAGCACTGGCACAAGTGGCCCAGAGAGGTGCTGGCTGCCCCATCCCTGGAAATATTCAAGGTCGGTTTGCATGGGCTTTGAGCAACATGATCAAGCTGAAGATTATAGAATCACAGAATGGTCTGGGTTTATTAAATAATAAAAATACTGAAAGATCCATTGGGACATACATTATATACTTTAATTTCAATTCAATCATACAATCAAGTAGTCAAGGTTATTCATATAGATCAGACTTCTTAATGCACAAAGATGTAAGTTTTTCTAAAATTATGTCATGGGACTATCTCCCTCATCTTCTTACACATGAAACACCAAGTTAAATTCAGCTTATAGTTCTACTTCCCTGCAGTCAGTTTGCTGGCAAGTACCAGATATCTTTACCATCACCTCTCTGAAGTGGCAAGAATTTAGAAAACCTGTACAAAGACCTTCTGGGTAGCTGGGAAAACAAGCTAAATTACAGAAAGGATTTAAATTTACTCTGGTGAATTGGCAATAATTTCACTGTCTAAAACTTCCTTAATATAATATGCTACTAGGCCTAAACTGGCCAGGAACTTACCTGGGTCCTTAGCACTCACATCACACAGTAGAATCATCCATGCCCTGGGACTGTGAAGGAATGCCATGTATAAAGCCAGTACTGCCCCTCTTGTGGTAGCTATGATGGAGCTTGGCTCTGCCAGTCAACAAAAAGTATTCTGCTGTGAGAATGGAAATAGGTGTACTGTATGTGCCAGCCATGGACAGCTTCCTCATCATGGTCAATCCAAACTCCTCCAAACCATCAGGACGGTGTTTATCCTTACATTTGGCAGAGCCTCAGGCACACACACACTCCTCAGAATTATGGTTGTTCAAGACAAAGTAAAAATCTGAAGACAATGGCAGTCACATGACTAACATAAACAGCCCACCCCCTCTCTGTCCACTTGCATAAAAGCTGTGAGAGTAGCAATACCAAAGACCCTGCTAATTTGACTAAGTATCTTTCAGATCCTTACATTAAGATGTGGATTTAAAAGCCTCTGCATTGGGTCTGGCTGAGATGGAGCACCTCTCTCCAGTGTCTCTGTTTCCAGTGTCACAGCAACAGCTTCGAACAGAACTTGGTGATACACACCTCAAGCAGGTAACTTTTACTCTGCCTTAGCATGCTTTTAGTGGGTTTGTTGTTGTTTTTTTCCCAAGACTGCTCAGCTGCTTCATTCATGGTTTCCTAAGTAGACTTGACTAGAAAGGCAGACTGAACTAAAATCATATTCCAAACACAACTGAACTTCTGTACTTTCAAAAACTGAAATTCAGAGCACACAGCTTCATGACTAGAACAAAAATCTTCTAAGCAAAAGCTCTGTGTTGTTTTCACTGATTTGACTTGGCTATCCGTCACTTCATTCTGAAGAGATGCAATAAATCTGAAGAGTGCTTGGCATATTTTATTATAAATGGTCATCAATACAGAGCCAAAGCAATCTTTATAAATACCTACAAAAAGCACAAGTGCAGGTTAAAAACATTCTCTAGCATGAGCAGAAGGCTTCTGGCTTTCAGTTTTTATGAACCTGTTCTTAGGGGGGAAAACAATTTTATAAAGCTTTTTTAAAGTATGCTTTCTTAGTGGCTTTGTTTTTTTAACATTCACTGTTAAAACAACACTTGGTTGATTTATCAAAAAGCAAGCCAGAAAGAGTGACACATGACCCCATTGTTTAGTAAATAATTGAACTGTATTGTGGTTTAATGTTTATTTAACTGAAAACTGAAAGTAGTACAAGGCATTTCAAGACTCGGATGTCTTTCATATTTTTTTGGTGTATTGTCTGTCTACCTCTGGGTCAGCATGAGGGTTGTAAAGAGTTCACTCCCGCCCACACTGGAGAGCTGCTCTCCTCCAGAGTCCATGTCTAAGCACATTACAGGCTTGTTTCTACTACAGCTGTTCAGAGGGGTTTGTATCCTGCCAGCTCCCACCTTTCCTGTGATCATAAATCATGCAAGCACACAGTCTCATACACAGGGGAGCCCCAGCTGTTGCTATTCATTATCAAGAAACTAATCCAGGAATGCCAGTGAAGGCTTTGACATGCCTCTAAGCAAATCACTTCAGATTTGAGCATTACAGACAAATGCTGGTGTGCAACATGGTAGTTACTTGTCAGGCAGCAGACAGGTTATGTTCTCTTTATGCTTTAAGAGAACAAAACAAATCCTGTTTGATCTGTGTGTGTGTGTGCTGGAGCAGGAGACACAATATTGCCCTGGTGGTTGAGTACTCTAAGTCATTATTTGCTGAACAGAATTTTCCTTGTCCTTCTGCTATTTCTTTTGTACTATGCTCAACAGAGAAGTGAAACTGAAGGTGCAATCTTCTGGAGTTTTACCTGCATTTTAAGAGGGAACACCTTCATAGCAGTTACTTGTCCCTGCATAAAACTGTATCCCCAGCCTTGCAGAGATAGGAGCAGCAAATTAGTTTCCTGTGATCTTTAAACAAAAAAATATTAAAAATCCAACATACTATAGCACCAAAATGACAGCATTTGCCTTTGCCTATGTTATTTTGTCTTTTTCAAACCTATTTCTATACATGCTGATGTGATCAACACTTCAGGGCACTGCTCAGCAACACTTCAGTCAGTCAGCTACACAGTCAAATGTAAGCAAAGGGGCACTAAAAAGCAAGAAATAACACTGTGTTCCATTTGCAAAATGTCACTCTTTCCATTAGCACACTGTACTTGACCCTTCTGGCTGGAGAGGTGGTGATGATTTTATTCAAAAGGTCGTAGGTGGCTGTAGAGAGACTGGACATAGGTGAAGACACACATTGGGTCTGGCTTGGGGCCCATCATCAGCATGTCATCCACTTCTATCAGCCGGTCACAGTGGGCCATCTTCCTGCAGTGAAACACACACAGCAAATCAAGAGTTAAATCTAAGGCCTGTAGCTGCTTCCAAGATTCATTTGCTGCTCTGATTTGGGCATCACTGAAACGTTTAAGAAATCCTGAGGTTTATCAGCAGCCTTTCACTTCATAATGAAATGAGCAAGGCCAGGTTGGAGATTTATTTTTGTGACCATGGAATATTCCTGTTCTGTCTCTTCCTCCATACTGGAACCTGATCCAAAGCCCTGCAGGGGTTGGGGTTTCTTCACTGACTACTGTTCACATCCCTGTTATCTCCAACATGTAGCCCTATTTCACCTTACACTTCCCACGTCTCAGTTTCTGGTTAATAAATACGAAGTTCCAAAAGAATGGAAAAACACAGGAAGAGATGAGATGTGCCAATGAAGACTCATGTGGCTGTGAGTTGTTTGTTCTGCATCACCCCTGTATATCCTCAAGATGTGAGTGACTTGGACAACAAGCTCAGATGCTCAGGTTGGAGAGCAGACGCCTGACTGAATCTGGACCAGCAGAAAGAACAGATCTGCAGAGGCCTAAACGAAAACCCACAAAGGCAGGAAGCAATCTGATCAGCAGAGCTCATACTGGGCTGAACAGCAGTAACTGGGAGAATAACCTTTTCTGGCACTTGAAAACAGTTTAAAGGCAATCACAGCTATGAATGGTAATTCCTGTAGATAACTCTTACCTCATGTTTCTTACTGTTGTGTGCATGTTGCCTTCTGTTCTCCCCTGTACCTGCTGTTACACATATACTGAGGTAGAACACTGCAGCTTTTCTTTGAGAGTTGTAGTAGTTTTACTTTAGAGATCAATCACTTTCAACTCACTGACAAGCAACAAAATTTTTATATATATATACATATATACACACGTATATGTGTGCAGATAAAACCCCTTGTAATTCCCAAATGAATTCCTTTGCTAAAGGCTGGAATAAAGAGCAACAACATTATGCTAAGAATTTGAAAAGCTTTTCTCTGAATAGCAAAGGGCAAATCCAGTTCTTTAAGTTACTGCATTAGCCATATATTCCCACTGCCTGTTAGTATTTGGAAAACATGTACCAAACCCAGCTGCACACAGGGGATGTTCTTACTGTAAGAATCATGTTGATACTAGCTCAAATAAGGTACTATTTCTGACTGACAAGTTCACACTCATAATGACTTTGACAAACAAGTTAATTGCCTGGTATACAGCATCAGAAAGGGTCATGACAATGTGCCTGAGGGTATTAGCTCTGTCTATTTCCAGGAAGGCAGTCACCTGGTTGAGATCCTGAGAAACTCTCAGCCTTGATCTCTGCTGGCACTGACAACCTTCCTTCTTGTTCAACCAAAGCAACGCACAGAGGTGAAGTTTCCCACATGGTCTGTGCTTCCTCTATGCATTTCTCTATTTGTCTTTTTTGGCATGACACATTCTACAAGAACAATAATTAAACTCTTCAGCTGCTGCCCAGGTGCTTTAGACTGGAACTGGAAGCACTTCCCATGGTACTCACTCAGCCATGGTGAAGGCCAGCTCGAAGTTCTGCTTGCGATTCGCAGGGTCGAGCTTATTATAATCAAAAGCTTCAGGAAAGAAAGAATGCACAAGAGCACAGAACGCCATCCCATCATTCCAGCTCGAGGAGAAGTTCTGGAGATCAATGTGCTGTCATGATGAAAAAACCCAACATGTTAATGCTGCACAGGGAACAAACAGGAGCAGCTGCTTCTGTTCAGTGCAGTTTTCTATTCTCCTCTCCCATGAACAAAAGCAACACAGCATGGGCTTTATGTTTTTCACCCCTATCATTGCATCGTCGGTATTCTAGGGAAAAAATAGAGCACTTAGCAATGAAAGCCTTTTGCCTGAAATACCCAGATGCAAAGCAGACATACAGTCAAGGTCCCTGATCCAAAGCCCACTGAAAATACTGTGAGGAATGTTGTCAACATCAGTGGAACATAAATTCAAGCCCCAGCTTTTCTGGAAAGCAATTAACAGTAATTCTCATTAGTTCTGCTTGCGTTTACTATAATGTACAGTTCAGCAATAATTATGCACATTTTATAGTAATGTTGAAAAACATCACAGACACAAAGAAAACGTAGCAAAAAATTTCTGGAAATTACTTTGGCAATTGCAGTTTAAGGCCAGGTAAAACGAATAAAATCTCAACTGCTGTATTATTTTAGTTACACTGATGCTACCTCATAAAAATTTGCTCATGGTGTGATTCAAACTCAACCATTTGCTAAAAATTCACTTATCTGATGGTAATAGAGGGTATTTGGTCTGCTGTGTAGCAAAATGGCTATACTCTCCATGTACGGGCAAAATGTTATTCAGAACTTGCCATATATAATGAGAATGCAAAAATCACAGCCTGTAACTAAGAAAAATGTGCCAGTGTATACTGAAATCTCTATCCATGAGCACAAAACTATAGGCTTTCAGAAAAACACTAACGCATTGCTTTAATAGACATACAAAATCTTACTCATGCAACCAGTCTTGAAGTGCCGTCCATGCAAACCATGTCTGTGTTACCCACACAAAAACTGATGACCTTAAGGGAGTTAACTCATTGTCTAGTGTATTTTACGTTCATTTTTTAGTGTATTTTTTGTAAATTCTCCTGAAAAGAGAGAGAGCTGAAAGTGCTGGCATATCTTCACCTTGTATCCTATGGTTTTTGAGCGACACCACTCTAACAGAATTTGTTTAATGCTGCTAGCGCTGGCAACCCCCAAACTCAGCGACCTCTTCAGCTTAGCTCTGGATTCTCCTTTTCCTCTGAAAATTAACAGAGACCAGATTAAGTTACAGTCGAGAAAAACAAACCTACTTGTCAGGAACATCTATGCAACCTTGCCCAGGTCAGCCCCTGTCCAGGTGATATTTGAGAAACTTCGACTTGGTGGTCCTGCAAGAAAAACTAATTTTTATTTCACTAAAGCCAGGATTCCAGGCCCTCTTCTATTTAAATCATACTCCCATGATGGTGCATAAGGAAGGGTCCATACTTCTGGTCCTCAATGAATGGCAACAGAAAGTCACTCTATTCCCAGCCTCTTATAATGACAGAGAAGGCAGCTTTCACAGACCTCCTTCCTGATAATAGGCACCTGTTTCTTCATCTGAACAACTCCAAAACCAGAGGAATTTGTAGCTGTGAATTCCCAGAGCTTGGTCTGTGAAGCTTTATGTGACCTCACATTGTCCCTTAGCTCAAAATGCTGCACTGAGAGTCCTCCCACCCAGCTGTGCTCTGCCGGTAATAATCAACAAGCCAGTTTCCCATTAACAAACCACTCTGCAGACAAGGACTGACGTACTTTCCATCCCCACGTTCTAATTTCTCCAGAAGTGCTTTCCTGGCCTGTGTTTCTGAAGTCCTTGGGAGCGTCTGAGACCGCACCAGTTCCCTCCTCCTTTCAACTGGGCGATGTGTGGTGGGAGGAGGGGAGCGAGAGCTGGGGGTCACTTCACAGTAACCATCAGTGCCACTGCAGAAACAGAACATGCAAAGAATGTGCTTAAACAAAAGAGGAACTCTCTGCAGTGCCAGGAGTCAGCACAAAGGTTCAGCTGTTGCCTACTCTAAACTCCCCAAAAGAGTCATTTTGAGAGGATCTGAATGAGTCACGAGTGATGTTAATAAAAGTCAAATTAACTGATACGGTCCTGCTAGAGGAATCAAAAGCACAAAATGGCAAATCGTACAAGGCATTTAGAGGGAATGAATGGTCCTGAAACTTGACATACAGGATCGTATATACAGCAGGTTGCTGACTTCCCATGAGAAGGATGGTCAATAAATAACCTGCTCTGTTTCAGCAGAGAACACTCAGGGTATGTATGCAAGCACTGCTACGCTGAATGAAAACTATTTGTACATTACTAGGATGGTTTTAGTATAGAAAGTGTGGTTATTCCAGTAGTCATTGATCGGTTATTCCCTGAAAGTAGAAGAGGGGTTAAGAGGAATATGCCTATTTACATGCTGATGGACAATGTACATACATTAAAAGTACTACCTAGGTTAATGTAAGACAATGGGGCAAGTAGGTTAAGGTACAATTATACATCCAATGCCTAAAATACAGCATCTGGGACTAACCTGTTCTCCAAGCCAGCAGAACACCCTCTCTCCCCTGAGGCTATATTGACCCAGTGGCCTAAAGGAATGTCATGAGAAATACATACCTTTCCCCAGTTTTGGTTCCACTCTGCATCCCGTAGCTCACAGCTGAGACAGGCTTAGTGGCAGAAGTGGCACTCTCTATACGAATGCAGAAGAGACAAGATGTATTAGGGCAGAAACTTTTCTTGTGTGCTTTCAAATAATTTCCTGACAAATACACCGATTTTTACTCACCACGCTGAAAAGCTGCAGGCCTCTAACTTCCATATGAGCTAACAAGCTGGGGAGGAGTTTTCCCCAGGGGTTCAATTCCTCTGTATAACTGTTGCAGTGCAGCACAGATGGTGCAAACATACCAGAAAGGACATGAGAAGATGCCTTTGATAAAACTGCACTGGGAAGGTCAGATCATTTCAGGCCCTTGTGCAGAGCTCAGAGCAGGGCACATTACCATGGACATTTCAGTTAATAGGAAAAAGTGATCCTACAGCTCACCTTGCAAAAGTCTTTCTGGAAGACATGGGGAGTCCTGGGGAGTCTGACATAACTGAGAGCATAACTTAAATCACCTAATTCCTACCAGGGAACATTTTAGTTTGCAAGGTAGAATAGACTCAAAAGTTGTAAAAGTGTCTTAAAAACAACTTGGCATCCTCCCCCCTCAAACTCTGAGGTTCTACCTTCTGTGCTTTCCCACTAGAGCCCAGCTCTGGACTCCAGCCATGCACTGTAAATGCAGAACAATGCAGTGTCTTGCCCAGTTTTACACACTGAAGCCAAAACTTGTTGCATACGTCAGCAATTTACTTCTTGAAGGCTCCTTTCATACACAAAGAAGAAGGACTGGCATCTTAGAACCAATCCAGCCTGATCACTGCCCAAATCACTCTCTGGAAAAGCTGAACTCCCCACACTTCTTACAGAAGGGATCCAGATCAATTGCATTTCTCATGTAAAACACACTGGTAAATGCCAGCACACAGATGTGACAAATTTGTGACCACTAACAATTGCCTTATATTAATGCAAATCTCAAATGTTATGAGGAGAGTGTGACCCCTATTTTGGATGACCTACATCTTTTGCTAAATAAACCAACACTTGAGACCACTGTGAAATGCCAGCACATCGTGCAGACAGTAACAGTGTGGTGACATCAATCAGAAGTACTTTTGGATAGAGCTCAACTCATCTACTTCAACTGAAATCAGAAATCCCTAAGGCATTTTGTCCTTTGATATTTATATTACAAAGGAGACTATTCACTTCTAGCCTGCTCAAGGGAATTTGCTTCTATATGGGCAAACTACTTTCCAACTGCCACTACCTTGTGTACAGTCACAGTTTTTGGCTGATCTGCTGAAAATTTCACTGCACAAACTGTCTCCCTGCCACACTTTTCTGGGACCTGTGGTTTCCACTGCAGAGACTGCCTAACAGTACCCATGTACATCACTGTGCAGATAAGGATAAGTACCCCTTGCTTTGAACTGACTGAGAATTTGAGAGTGGAACAAGTTTTCATGATTCCATGATTCTGCACACAGACTTGTCAGCGATTTTAATATTACCATGTACCTACTAATCAGAATTACATGCTCGGATCTCAATCCCCCAGGCAAGGAGCATGGAATTCCTCTCTATTTGTGTTGCATAAGGGCATTTTGATAGGAACACTCACCTCCAGTGGCAGATGAATCCACTATTCTCATTGTAACTGAATTCCAGTCCTTCACTGTATCGGCACAAAAAAAGACAAAGGAAAGTTTTGCTACATTTTCAGCTTTAGTAAGGCAAAAGTGGAAAGCCTAATCTGCAAATAATCCCTATCTCTTGCTGGCGATTCCATCTGGTTTCTCCCTGTAATTTCTGACTCATATATATAGTCTGATTTGTAAGTGTCACAGGTCAAGGATGAATGACTTCAATACGAGTATTTTTTTAAAACTCAATTTAGTTATAAATAAGATTCTGCAGCCACTCTGACTTGTGTCAGACTGCTGTTAGTCATTTCTTCCTGCAAGTGACTATTGGAGGGCCTCCGGTCTCAAAGCACTAAAAGCTCCTGCAAATTTCATTAAAATAGCTGGGCATGTTGAAGAGATTCAGTAACTTACTGGATTCAGTAACTGGGCTGGAAAATAAGCTTCACTAACAACTCGGATATGTTAGGCAGGACAAATTCTCAGCAGATGAGACATTACAGCCTAAAGCTCCAGCTAGGACCTGCAACATTCCAAACTGGAGTGTCTCACAATGGGATATACAGTCACAGAAGCAAGGTTTCAGAATTACCCCTCGCTCACAGGACAATATTCATAGCACCAGCTCGTAAGGAAATGGGATGCAGCTCCAGCAAGCTATTCTTGTCTTTTTTACCTGGCTGGTTGGAAGCTTTTACTACCATTGCATTTTTGCTCTTGCTCTGTCCCAGCAGGCCAGCGGATGCATTAGTTGTTCCTGTTGAACAGATGTTGTCTCCTGAAAACTTCTCAGATGTCCTGGTTACTGCAGTAACGGGAAGGTGGGGCATCTGTAAGCTGACTGCAGGGGCGTGGGCTTCAGGGGAAGAAGAGTCTGACATCTGGAAGGAGGTCAGTTCATGGCACGCTTTTGCCTGACCTCCTGAAGCAAACGAAAGGACAGAGGAAGTAAATTTGTTTCCAGATTTCCAAAACAAAGTTACAAACAAATTTTCATGCAACAACTTTATTTTACAAGTCACTGGAATTGTTTTTCCTGTGGGACATTGTACCACTGCAGAAACAACCCTAGTGCAAATGATCCTTGCAGTGATTGTACTTGCTCTACATCAATCTCAGCAGGAACAATGCCTTCAGATCATTAATACACAAGTATCTGCACTTGGTAAGCTCCTCTTCCTCTGTGCAGCCCTCACTCCCAGTCTCCTGCCCTGGGCTGGGAGGCAGCATTTTTGTTCTTTTCATGGTTTTAGGAAACACCATATGGCTCAGTTTTCTCTAAAAGGCAGACAGTAAGTCCTTCCTCCACTGAAGGCTGGTGAAGTGGACAGTTAATTTGCAAGATGTTTTGGGATGCAAAGCCACAATGGCACCCAGAATAGCAGGCCTTACTATCAGTAGTGTCCAAGATAACGTGACAGTAATAGCCTCTAATTTATGAAACACCATAGTGCATGCTTAACAATTAAAAGTTTAATCTCCTGATTAGGAAATTAAGTACTGGGGCCACAGGACGATATCCATGCTGAAACCAAGTGGTTTCTAATGCTCCCAACACGAGACCTGCTCTGTGACTGCCAGGATCATGTATTTTACAAGTAGTGCTACTTCATTTCATGCCCTGTTCCTACCTGATGAAGACCGATGCCCATTTTCAATGAGGGAAGAACTAAAAACTCTTCTAAACTCAGGTTTGTGATGGTCATCCAGGTCTACACTCTGTCAGAACAGACAACAGATGTGACAGCTGAATTTCAAACAGCAGCAAAAGTGAGAAGAATATCTAGAAACACCTGCCACGAACAGGTCTTCCCTGTGTCAGTGGCCACAATACCAAAAGGGAACAATCACCTAAACCCAAGAGCCAAGGCTGCAAATGGAGCATTGGCAATGCAGGATTTGTATCAACCTTAGCATGCTTATCCTCAAGAATACAGCATAATTTGGAGAAACCACTGAGGTTTGGTAAAATCCCATTAATCTGACTTCAAAAAGAGGACCTACTGCCTTGACATCAAGTGTCTTACATAGAAACACTACAATAAAACAGAAAAAAACTGGTGGCAAGACATTGGGATACTATGAACTGCATTTAAGGCTCAGCTTGAACAGTGAATTTTATTATATGGGATTGTATACTACTTTTTAACCTGGGGTCAGATTCTCACGACATTTTATTTCTATGCTAGGTGAGGAAAATAGGACAATCTGGATATGAATTCCAAACAAAACAGTGCAAAGTTCAGAAGTCGACTGGAAACTTCCTGAAAATGGGGAAGATATACTCCCAGAAAAGATGATTTCTACATGTTTCTCAACTAGGAGCTTTTGCTTAATTCTCTGGTCTAGAGTCTTAATCAGTGATCTTCCTGGGGCTATACCTGGCCTTACATGCTCTGCTAGGTAAGAGTGCAGAGGTACATCATGAGCCAAGACACTCCTTAGTCTGTTTGCCACCAAAATGCATCACCACAAGAACAACTTCTCTAAAATAACATTTTTCTCTCCCGGTAATCAAAACTATTAATTACAGAAACCATGCAGAATCAGGAGTTCAGAACTTTTATTGCTATGTTTAGTGTCATCTAGAGATCCCAGTCAGCAGTTATTGCCCATATCCAGAGCTGAAATGTACAGCCCAGCTAATGCAGCTCCCTAGAACGAAGCCATGATATACAGTTAAAGCTGTTTAAGCCATTTATGCCAGCTATTATGACCTGAATGTGCAGAATGCCTGTGTAGGCTGTAAACATGAATCTGCTTTGGAAGCTGGAGGGGTGGGGGTGAGCAAAACAATCAAATGGCACAGTCATGTAGCATTCCACACACTGACCTGGCTTTCTAACACAGTGACAAGTGCTGCATTAATTTATTTGATGCAAACCTGATTACCACATTTTGGCCAGCAGTGCCAAGGAGGAAACTGATCCGAGGCTGGAAGAGAAGGAAGAAGGCCCATGTGCTGACAGAAGACTGGGAGGATCTGGGGTCAGATTTTGATGTGCATTTAGGAGTGTCAGGCTAAAGTACTTTTAAAATCCACTTTGTTTGGCTATGCCAAGCTTCTGACAAACCCGAGTGTTTAACAATATTGTTTGTTATTTAAACACTACTTCTGTCAATACTGGCTACATAAATTATAAACATCAGAGAGACAACTACAAATATCTGTACTATTTCATTCATACCACTCACATAACAACGAGGAACCAGTGAAGTTGAAAGAAAGAGAGTTAATGCTAATATTTTGTATCTCTTACCCAAACTTGCTTTTAGAACTAATCCCTCTGCATCCCAGAAGTCTCCAAGTAATGGAGCATGGTAATACTTTCCCTAATTGTAGGGCTGCTGGAATTCCTCCTTTGCTGAGAAGTTACACCTTGGAGATCCATAACTAGAAGCTACAATTATCATAAGCCAGCAGTGAAAATCCCACACATTCAAAAGCACCAAATCATGAGACTAGAAAGAAAAGAAATACAATTTTTACGTCTTCTCTGAGCCACTCGGGTGCATGACTCTTATGTCTTCAAGCTTTTGTCTGCAACAAGGGCAAATGATAGAAGAATGACAGACACAAATGAGATTTCTCTCTCTCTCCTGAGAGATCTCAGTCATTCAATGTCTTTCATCAAAGCAGCAATTATTACAAGGGTCACGATAAAAATCGCTGGATCTGGAAATGCTATTTTTCTGTGAGAAAAGTACCTCCCCCTCTTCTTATGTATGACAGATGAAACTGATTCTTCACTCTGATGAACAATAATACCACCACTGACTTCTGCAAAGGCAGGATTTGACACTCTGTTCCTTTCATATAAAGAGACTGTTCATACATCAGATATGAGGAATGATGAGATTTGTGAGAAAATGCAAACAAGGCTGCTAGACATCAATAAGAACTGCACCACATTTACCCCTTAATTCTTCCAGTAGAAAGCCATTGTTCATCAGACAACACAAGTATTCTCTGTCTGTAACTGATCCTGCAACTTAAAGGAAAAGCCTTGAACACCTTGAGCATATTAGGGAAGCTTTTGTACTGAAGAAAAACAGTAGAAGCATTTCTCACAGAGCCTTTTTGAAGTAAGGCTGGATATAAATGGACACGAGGGAACAATTCTACCTTGGCAGCTTCAGCAGGTGCTCGTGGCTATGTCACAGTGAATTAAAACAAAGCAAACAACAACAAAAAATAATCTAGGTAAGGATCTATCTTGAAATGCCACCATTCCAAAAAGATACATGGAGGAAGTGTAAGAGAATAAGAAGGAAATGGAACCAGTGGACTTCCTTTCTCAAATATAGGTGTTGAGATGGTTTAGAATTGTATTATGTAATGTTGGGTGATTGCTGGATCATGCAACCTCTGTCTTTATAAGATGGTAGAATGGGCTGGAAGGGACCTTAAAGATCATGTTCTTCCAGTCCCCTGCTATGGGCAGGGATGCCACTCACTTGATCAGGATGCTCAGGGCTCCATCCAACCTGGCCTCGAACACTGCCAGGGATGGGGCATCCACAGCCTTCCAGGGCAACCTGTGCTTCACCACCCTCTGACTAAAAAATTTCTTCCTGACATCTAATCTAAACCCACCCTCTTTCAGTTTAAAACCATTACCCCTTGTGCTTTCACTATCTGCCCATATAAAAAGAAGCCACTCTCCCTCTTTTTTGTAAGCCCCCTTAAGGTATTGAAAGGGTGCAGAGTTCTCCTCAAAGGCTTCTCTTCTCCAGGCTGAACAACCCCAGCTCTCTCAGCCTGTCCTTGCTAGAAATACCCAGGTCATTATGTCTCATGCACTTACTCCCAGGCTGACCAAATCAGTGGCTAATGGCTATTTAAAATTCCACCTAAATCAGCATTTAGACTGTTGTATATCAGCTTTCAAGAACATCAAGAAATTGCCCAGGTTAGAATTAAAAGGGCATTTCTGTCTTGACTTCTGAACTATGCTTGGAACTCCCTGGATTCACTTTTTAAAAAAAATCAAATTACCTTGAAAAATAATCTAGCAATATTAGAAAATAATGGTTCAGACACTGAAGATACTCAGACTTTCTGGTATCCAACTAATGCTGCATCGACCACACAGTAAAAAGGAACTCAACCAATAAATCTTCTCAGAAGCAACAGAGACATCTTGATTTGCTACTATTTCCAGGTCAGTATTCCTTGCTTCTCATATCTCACACCTACAAAAGTATTTTCTAAGACTAGAAGTGTCACCAAATTTATCACAGGTACTTGTTTATCTGGAAACATACACCGTGCCATTTATGGCACTCTATTTCAAATGCTTTGATCATATAACCAGAAATTGCAAGCAACAAGGAACACTATTCATTACCAAGAACCTGGGTGACCAAGAGCAAGCAACCAAGGCTTGCTCTTTCACTGTCTCAGCACAGCCACATCAGAGCCTGATCCACAAATCACTGCGTGGATTTGGTGTGTATAGCTCTAGCTGCACCTCCCATAGTTCTCAGTACTGACATTCCCTCTCGGTCAGCTATGCTAACTTGGCAACTTCTCCAACCTAAATTGTTGGGAGGGCACTGAAGAACGATCAGTACTTAAGTGATCTTCCCTGAACCCTCAAAGCGTAACAGGAAGGTTCCAATCCAAACAGAACCTCACACTGTGCTTTAACACAGACTGATACCTAAACCTGGGCATTGCCATAACACTGATGCAGGACTTTTCACAGATTGTGAAAACTGACACACTACAATGTGGACAGTGGCGATGAGGGAAGTGGAATGGTGTGAGGTACCACAATCCCTTGTCCCTTCCATGTCACTCAGCTCCCTTCTGTTCCCTGCAATACAAACAAGTGCGTATGGCTATATGGAACAAAAAGGAACTGATCTGAAAGTTGTGTATATGCTGCTTCCTTTTGTCACATGGGGGGAAAGGCAGCAGTTGCTACAACTATGTTACAATGCATCAAGCTGCAGCTTTACCTTTTCATTTGCCCAGATGAGGGAAGCCCTACGCACCTATTTTTAAACCAGTAGGAATTACAAGGGCTGGAATGCAACACAGACTCCACTTGTTCCCAGCAATTTTAGTGAATTTAATCTCCAAGATTTTGTTTTTCAACCCCTGGATAGACCACAGACCATTTTTTCAAGCTTCAGCAGTCTTATAAAAATCCCTTAAGACATGGCTTAATCAAGATCACATAAAACAGCCTGTCATCTGTGAAAGCCAAATCTCTAGTACTCCAGTTCTGCGTGACTGAATCACAACGTACTGCCTGGCTGCCCCCTCCAGGCTCCAAGGATTGCAAAGGGAGCTCTCAACTCTTCCCGCAGGGACAGACACACAGAAAAAGCATGACACAAAACATCCCAGCACCAAGATGAGCCTCACACCAACTGGCTTTTCCATGCACCAAGTCACAATGCTCCAGGTAGTTTTACCACCGGGAGGAACGTGTATGTTTGTGCAAGTCCAGGTCGTGGAGACCTCGACAGCTTGTTCCGGGGCTGTGAGGGACAAAGGGTGGGATCAGCGGCTGTACACGAGCAGTGTGCCAGGATGCTGTCCTGGGATGCGGGGCTGCCCCTTGCGAGGGGGAGCTGGAAGCTCGGTAGGGAGCGGTGGAAAGGGCGGAGCAGGGGGAGGGCACGGGCTCGCTCACGTTACTGCCCAATTTATGGGCTATTGTGCCCTGCGAGCCTGCCAGCTGGCAAGCCGCACTGCTGGCAGCACATCCCCCTGAGCCGCGGCCAGAAAGGATACACAAATATTCACGTACATGCGTCTATTGATATTGAGACCGCCCCGTCTTCTCCTCTTACTTCTAACCACGCTGAGCTGACAGGCTGCCTCCACCCCGACCAACTCCGCGCTTTGACCGCACAGCGCCATAACCAGGAGGGTTCTCCACGCGGCTACCACGGCCAACACCACTGCTCAGAGCCCTCCCAAAACACCACCGCGAAACAGGAGCCCCGTGTCCCCAAACGCCGCCCCGCTGCCACCGCAGAACTGGCCGTGACCACTGTCCTGGTTCCGGCAAGTGACCACTCACCTGGCTCCGGGCAGTGGCCGCTGGCCTGGCGTGGCCGGAGGGGCTGCCCCCGGCCCTGCCCTGCCCTGGGGGGCTCTTGGCAGCCTCGTCCGCCCATTCCTGGGGCAGCCCCGCCGACCGGCCCAGCGCCTCCACCTGCCTCGACAGGCGCTCCAGCTGCGCCCGCAGCCGCCGGTTCTCCTGCTGCAGTTCGGACACGGTGTGAGCCAGCGGGCTGGCGAGCCGCAGCACCTCCTCCACCTGCCGCCCCACGCCCTGCTTGAACAGCTGCATGTCCACGTGGATGTCCCGCACCGCGCCCCGCAGCGCCTCCTCGTAGCGCCCCAGCGCCCCGCACACGCTCTGCGCCTCCCGGCCGCTCGCATCCTCCGTCTCGCCGGCCATGGTGCGGGGCTGGGGGGCTCGGGAGCCGCACACGCACCCGCTCCTCGCCCCGTCCCGCGGCACTGTGTCCCCTGGCGGCGGCCCCAAGCCCGGCCCTAAGGCCGGCCCCCTCGGGGCGCTGCGGGAGGAGCTCCGTGGGCACGGGGAGCGCTCAGCGGCACGGCAGCTGGGGCCGGGCAGGGCAGGGGGACACGTGGGGGGGACAGCCCCAGGGACAGCCCCAGGGATACATGGGGGGACAGTCCCAGGGACAGCACGATGGCACATCTTGGTGGGACAGCCCGAGGGACAGATGGGGGGCACAGCCGAGTGGGACAGCTTTGGTGGGACAGCTGGGAGGGACAGTCCCAGGGACAGCTCGATGGGACAGCCCGAGGGACAGCCCGATAGGATGGATGGGTGGGACAGATGGGTGTCACAGCCCGAGGGATACATGGGTGAGACAGCCCGAGGGACAGTCCCAGGGACAGCTCGGTGGTATAGCTCGGTGGACATCTTCGTGGGACAGATGGATGTGCCATCCCGAGGGACAGTCCCAGGGACAGCCCGAAGGACACAGCCTGAAACACCGCGGGTGTTTGTGCCAAACCAGCCAGAATCCCTCGTGTGGGTTCTATTATACCTCCCAGGATAATCTTCTTCATAACTTTATCAGGCACTGAAAGGAGACTGGCAGGCCTGTGGTTTCCATGGTCCTCCTTCTTGCCCTTCTTGAAAATCAGGACAACATTCACCAGCTTCCAGTCAGCTGGGACCTCTCCGGATTCCCAAGATGGTTCAAAAATCATCAAGAGAGATTTTGCAATGACATTAGTAGGTCTGAGAAGTCTTGGATGAATCCCATCAGGCCCCAGAGATTTGTAGGGCTCCAGCTGGAGCAGCAGATTCCTCATAATTTCAGGGTCAGGCTGGGACTTGGTAATTCTCTCAGTCATGGTCCTCCAGCTCAGGGCACTGACATCCCCTTGAGCCATCATCAGTGCTGAAGACATAGGGCAAAGAAAGCTTTAAACACCTCTGCCTCATCTTAAGGCACATTCATTTGAGACCTTGAAAAAACACAGCCCACTAACATGCATTAATCTGAAAGCAAAGCAATCCCCTGGAACTTACACAACAAGGGTTTAAAGATGTGTCTTGGGTGTAGAAAGATTTTGGATAGTTCAGATAGCAGCAGCCAATTCTAAAATGGGATCAATTAAGCACATGTGAACCACCCCTGCTCAGATGACGTTTCACAGCCTTGATGGCATGTGAAATTACAAGTTTTTTAGCAACTAAGGAGCCATAAACATTCTAAATATAAGAAATGAATTATGCTCTTAGTGACTTATCTTGGTCATTAGTTCTAATCTACAAAGCCTATTGCAAACAGGTGAGGATAGCAATCACTAGGGTGGGCTAAGAGCCAGGAAGCCCCAGTTGTTTGGTATAACTGGCAGGCGGCTTTTCTATGTCATTCTTGCTTGGCACCAGGAGTTATCACAACCCTGAAATCATGGTGGCAGGAGATAAGAGAGCATCTGTGTGAGGCATGAGCCTGCAGATGTACGTGCAGTCACGGATACCCACAGCCAGCAATGGGAGCAGCCAGCCCCTGATTTATGCAGGGTGTCTCAGCTCCTTTGGGCCTGCTCACTCACCACAAGGAGGACTAAGGGTCTCTCTTGCACCTCAGGATGCCAAGCCCTGTAGAGGGTAACATTTAAGAGACAACAGTGGCTGCCATGGCTGCAAACTTTGTTTTCTCGGGTATCTGGGGCCTGGGTCGTCCTCTCCTTAGCAATCGCTATCTGATCCTGCGTTTGACAGCGTTCCATGGGCAGTTCCAATTCTTTCCAGATCAGAGTTCTAGCTTTTCATGGCATAAAGCAACCTGATACTCTGGCCTAGCTCCAGCTTACACAAGACTGCCAGCCAAGGGGAAGGCCTCAGCAATGGGACATTTTTTTGTCAGCACCTGTCTCAAAGTGCTCTGTTACAGAAGAAGTGGAAAAAATCTGTAGTCACTTCACCCAAACCAGTTCCTTAATCACATCTCCTTAGCACCTGCTTTGTCATGCACAGCATCTTACAGTGTGGCTTATTATTTTCCACAGCATTTAGCCAAGCCAGTCTGGGCACCAGAGGTGACACCACTTGCAATTCTGAGACTGGGGCAGAGGTGGGTGAAAGGGAGCAGTGACCATGAGTCTTATGGGATTCTGGTGCACTGTGAGAGTGACCCAGGCTGAGGGTGCTACAAACAAATCTTTTAAAGGGAATATGAAAACTTCCTACTGTAATAATTCACCCTTGGGTTTAGCATTTGAAAGGAACAGGGTTGCCCAACACTGTGGGAAGGCAGCAGCTCCATGGTTATCCATCCTGACATCTTCAGGCTGGGGCACTGCTGCATGGCTTTCATGTCTGGGGTGCTTCCCCTATGGAGTTGCCAAAAACCATACAAAACTCCAACTACAATGTTGGCAAATTGGCTAATTGGAGTCTGCTTTTGTCTTCATTCTAAGAAACACCTTTGCCAAGCACGTGAAGATTTTCAGGAGTGCCAAGAGACCAGCAGCAGGCTCTTCTTGCTCATTCTTCTGGTGTAATCTTCTGCTAGGTACCCCATTATCTCACTCTACATTCCATTGCAGAATTCTTCAGGGCTCTTTGGCCATTTATCAAGCCAGGGCTCGATAATGGCATCCTGTTTGATAATGCTGGGTGATGAGCTCCTCAGGAATCCTTCATAAACGCTCCAACACACTCCTGTGTACCACATAAAATTCCCCCAGTTTGGATAGTGGCCTGGCCAGTGTGTTAGACTGTCTGTCTCTTTGCAGGCCATACCCAGAAGGGTTGAGATGCAGAGCAGAATAGCAGTTATCCTGAAATCAGTGGAATGGACAATGCCTTGTTTCCAGCCCTGCTCCTGTACTCCTAAGGAGCTTCTCAGAGTGTAGACCAGCAAACTAGCCCTTTTGAAATACCTGAGGCTGTTTTAGTCACAGATTCACTAAGATTCAGAAAGCTCGCAGGCAATTAAAGAGTCTGGCTCACACAATTAAAAAATAGGCAACTTTGCTGTGCAAGTTTTTAGCAGTCAACAGAAATAGCGCTTGGTAAAGGTCAGCAACTCATCTTTCTAGACCTGATAACAATAACAGGGCCAGCAAGGTTGTTCTGTGGTGACACCCACAGGGATTTATGATGTACAGGGGATGTGTTACAGCAGGAGCAAATAAAATCAGTAATGCTAGTTGCAGCTTGGAGTAGTTAATAAAACCTGCAGATGAGGGTGGGGAAGGCTATTCTGCCCTTGTTAGCCAATGCTTCTGTGTGGCTTTATTAGGCTCCTTCCCCCATACAGAAGTGAGATCCAGTGAAGCCAAAGAGCTTGGCAGGAGAGCTGTGAAAAGACCAGGAAGCTCAGCTCAGCTTTCAATCAGTATGTGAATTTACACTTTTACAGCCTGCAGCCAGTTCCTTTTCACTTGTATTTTGTTCCTCGGGAAGAAGAGAAGATGGCAAAATTGACAATTTGTGGACTGAATAGCTTGGGTTTGGGAAATGCAGGGCAGAGTTGCCTGCTGGAAGGACTGCCTGCCTTCTAATTTTGTGCCGCAGGTGGCCAGATGGGAAACTACTCCTGAGACCTGAGTGCAATGTACCTTTGTTAACCTGAAGCTTTGCCTAGTAAGCATTACAGTGTAGCATCAGGAGTGAATACTGAGTTGAAGAATTACCTCTTATCAATCAAATTACAAAAGTGTGAGGGGAAAAGACAAAAAACCCTCAGACAAACTCTCGTCTATGCTGGGTTGACCCATTAATGGGACTGAGATCTCTAAGAGGCTGAAATAAGTGAGTGAATTCATCCTCTGCACTTAATCAGTGTAGCTGCAGAACTGGCATGCATAGAAATGGAACTAAAGGAAGAACAGCAGCATGGACAGCCATGATGATAAAAGGATAAACTTGCCAGCTGTCACCAGCTGTCTTCTCACAACCCAAGGAACTGTCATTGAATCCTCTCTGGAAATGGCACATGCTCCACAGATAGCCTTGTCAGTCATGCTGTGTTTCTAAGGGTAAACTCAGCCTTTGACTATGTCACAATCCCACAAAACTATGGAAGGGACATTAGTACCTCCCAAGGTGGGTCAGAGCCTCTTAACCCAGACCTACCACCCTCAAAATAACTAGAATTGTTATTACAAAACAAGCCAAAGAAAGAAGCTGAGGAACACAGCTAAAACAATAGTGTCACTCTGGCCTCACGCACATACGGACATTGTGACTTCACCACATCTTCTGAATCTCTCAGAACAACTCCCTGAAACCCCTGATAGCATGAGAAAATGTCCCCTAGGACCATAAATGTGTGCAAAGTGCTCTCAGTTGCTTGTCATGTTCTCCCTCCTTACTTAGGATGCAGGAGCAGAGAAGAAGATATTCTGAGTTGCACTTTGCAAATACGTACAAACTGAGCAGCGGTACTGGCGTGTTGCCTGCTGGCCAGAAGCCAGCTCTGACCAAATGCTAATTTAACTTTGACAAAGGCTGGTTTATCCACGCTGGGCAAATCAATTCCCTCTTTCTGGCCTGGGGGTAACATTCACAGGCAGGTTTGCTCAGGCATTGAAATTAGGATAAGTAGCTCCTTCTCACTGTCCCATCCACCTTTCTCTGCAGAGCTGCTACAATGGTCTCAGCAGTCACAGTATACACGAGATAAGGAACATAATCCCCGGGATGAAGAGGGTTTTTGTTTGTGTGTTTAATGAAAGCGAGCTAGAAATCCTGGTGTCACAGCACATCCTCACTGGCACTGGAGTTACCAGACCAGGGAGGCACTGACTTATTGCAGGGTAAGGGCAAGCACAAGCAGCAGAGGGCAGGAACTTTCCCACCAGAGAAAAATGGACCTGTCCCATTCCAAGGGAAATGGACACTGGGATGATTTCCTTCCTCAGGCAGGGCCTGTTAGCTAATACCATACAGTTAGCTAATACCACACAGTTAAGATCTTAGTAACATGGTCCCTCAAATACCCTTTGCTGTCTCAAAGTTCGGGGCACTGAGCATCCCTGTGCCCCATCCCACAGGAGAACGGTGGTCAGTGGCAGAGTCCACCGGGCAGTGGGGACCATCAGAGCAGCAGATGCTCCATGCAGCACATCCAGGCTTCCCCCAGAGCAATGTGTGGCTGCAGAGCCTCATGACAGTCCCCAGCAAGGCAGGGATGGCAAAGGGACACAGAAGGGGTGCCCGAGGCTGGGAGGGTGAGGCTGAGTATCCAGGGGCCAATGTTTTTCTTCAGTTTCCCCAGGGAGAGCTGGGTTGGGAGGGTTTCTGGGGATGCTGAATTGCATCCCAGCTGCTCTCTGTGTTCCAGCCGGTGTCACCCAGCTGCTGGGCAGAGGTGGTCACATCACCCAGGGCCAGAAGGACCAGCCTCATGTGGTGGACAGGGCACAGGATGAGCCACCTATGACCCTGCCAGGGCATGGGACTGGGAAGGGAAAGGGGACTGGTTGTCTGTGAGGGAGGGGGCCAGGGGGGTGAGCAGGGCTGTGTGTGCAGAGCTGGGCAGGGCAGGATGGGAGTTTGGGGTGTTTGGTCGGAGCCCGGGGCTGCTCCTGCCCAAGGGCAGCGCTCGCCATGGCCCCTCGCTCAGCTCGAGGGGCTGACACTGCCCCTTTCTCCAGCCTCACGCCCCACTGGCCCGGCTGCTGCCCCGGCCCTGAGTCCCTGTGTGGAGGGGACAGGGCTGCCCCTCACAGCACAGGGGGACTGAGTGGGGAATGCAGGACTCGCCCTTGGCAAATCCACACAGACCCCCCGAGCCCCTCCTGTCCTTCTGCCCGGGCAGGTGGGACACAGGCAGTGCTCACAGAACCCACCCCGGGCAGGAGCATCCCTGGGGTCATGGGGACACACGGGGACATGGGGACACACAGGGTCATGGGGTCACACAGGACATGGGGACACAGGGAACCCATGCCAGGCACGAGTTCCCCACGTCCCAGCAGAGCTGCACGCAGGAGAAATTGGGACTATTTCTTACCCGCCCCAACCTTGCAGGGCTCCTGAATCGCACCAATCCCTGGGAACTGCTCCCAAGTGACCTTTTTACTACTATTTTTAGTCACTGTAGCATCTCTAACACACGGGGCACTTTGGGCCCCTCNTGACAGTCCCCAGCAAGGCAGGGATGGCAAAGGGACACAGAAGGGGTGCCCGAGGCTGGGAGGGTGAGGCTGAGTATCCAGGGGCCAATGTTTTTCTTCAGTTTCCCCAGGGAGAGCTGGGTTGGGAGGGTTTCTGGGGATGCTGAATTGCATCCCAGCTGCTCTCTGTGTTCCAGCCGGTGTCACCCAGCTGCTGGGCAGAGGTGGTCACATCACCCAGGGCCAGAAGGACCAGCCTCATGTGGTGGACAGGGCACAGGATGAGCCACCTATGACCCTGCCAGGGCATGGGACTGGGAAGGGAAAGGGGACTGGTTGTCTGTGAGGGAGGGGGCCAGGGGGGTGAGCAGGGCTGTGTGTGCAGAGCTGGGCAGGGCAGGATGGGAGTTTGGGGTGTTTGGTCGGAGCCCGGGGCTGCTCCTGCCCAAGGGCAGCGCTCGCCATGGCCCCTCGCTCAGCTCGAGGGGCTGACACTGCCCCTTTCTCCAGCCTCACGCCCCACTGGCCCGGCTGCTGCCCCGGCCCTGAGTCCCTGTGTGGAGGGGACAGGGCTGCCCCTCACAGCACAGGGGGACTGAGTGGGGAATGCAGGACTCGCCCTTGGCAAATCCACACAGACCCCCCGAGCCCCTCCTGTCCTTCTGCCCGGGCAGGTGGGACACAGGCAGTGCTCACAGAACCCACCCCGGGCAGGAGCATCCCTGGGGTCATGGGGACACACGGGGACATGGGGACACACAGGGTCATGGGGTCACACAGGACATGGGGACACAGGGAACCCATGCCAGGCACGAGTTCCCCACGTCCCAGCAGAGCTGCACGCAGGAGAAATTGGGACTATTTCTTACCCGCCCCAACCTTGCAGGGCTCCTGAATCGCACCAATCCCTGGGAACTGCTCCCAAGTGACCTTTTTACTACTATTTTTAGTCACTGTAGCATCTCTAACACACGGGGCACTTTGGGCCCCTCGTGGCAGAGATCTGGACACAGGGCTGGGGCTCCCTCAGAGAAACACTGTCATAGAGACTGAGCTGCTGACAGTTCTGGCATTGCTTTGTCAGAGCACGGATTGTTTTTCACTGAAGGAAACTTGCACTTCACATGTTGAGACTGTCACTGTTCTGACGTAGAAACCAAAGTCCTGTGCAATTAATGACACAGTGGAAATGGGATTTTGGGGGCTCGTTGTAGTTGCAATGAATGTATGAGGAGAGAAGACTTTATGTGCACAAATAAATTTCCACATTCACTGAACTATCAGAACACAGTGATTTGATGTTCACGCTTTATTGTCTGTTCTCACTGCTTTCTGCTGGGGCCAAGTGCTTCATTTTAGGTTCTGATAACCTCCATTTCTTCTGCTAAAATGAGCCACTGAGGGCAGCATCCGAGGCGGGATGTAAAAGCCTAATCTCACACTTTTTGCTACACACTGCACTTCATTCTAAACAGTGCAGCATTCTATTAATTTTCCTGGCATTGAACTGGAATAGGTTTTACTTTTCTGTGAAGAGATTGCTGACCATTCTGCCCCTCTTTCTCTGGTCCAGGTTATTAAGGTATAGAGAGATTTCTTGTCAAATACTTCAGACACAAATTGTAACGAACATAAATGTACTCTGGATTTCATCTGTGGGTTTGTAGGGATGCCTGTGTCAGCTCACACCAACAGT